>JAWQEG010001618.1:52500-230733 GCA_033782935.1 Petrolisthes cinctipes
GGAGATGCTGAAGGGCCTCCCTGCATCCCTGCGTCGCCGTACAGGGAGGAGAGCGGCGGAGCGAACTCTAGAAAGGTAACATGTCAGGGAGAGAGGACGTCCAACACCACGAGGAGGCAGATGGCAGGCTTCCTTTGCTAGTCTGTCAACTGTACCATTGTGACGTAAACCTACATGGGATGGCACCCATAAAAATTTGACAGTCAAGTTACGATGACGCAATAATGACAAAAACGATAAAATCTGCTGAATAACAGTAGTGTGTGTGGGCTGAACACTAGAGAAGGAATGAATGGCAGGTCTGGAGTCTCAAAAAATGGCAGCATTCACTCCACGTTGACAAACAAGACTAACAGCATCCAGAATGGCTTACAGTTCACACAATGTTGAGCTAGAGTGGTTACAGAGACGACGGCCAACCCAGCCCCCTGGAGGTGACTTCATGTCAGGTGAGAAAACGGCACAACCTGCTGCACCATCCACTTGCAATAAGCCATCAGTGTAGAGGCAGTATGGATCTGTGATGGAGGACGTCACTGTTTCTATGTGTTCCAGAGCCAACTGCCGCTGTAGAGAAGGCAGTTCCGACTTGGAAGTAGGTGTGAAGCTCACATCAGGTGTTGGTAGCATCCACGGAGGGGGCCCTGGGGGGACGTCTGCCACCATTATATCTATATTAAGACTACGGAGCATAGAGGAAACAGACCTTATAAGAGTACGTCCAGCAGGCAGTATGGGAGGGACCGGGTATTTTGGTCTAAGAGAAGTCCTGACTAACTGAGAGTAATGGGGTGAAAGATGTGGGAAATGGAGGCACTTGACAGTGAAGCAAGTAACACTAGAATAAATTCTCTCCACTAACGGGGGAAGACGCAACTCACGCTGCATGTTCACTATCCTAGTCGACATTGGACAGCCGAGAATTATTCTCTTTGCTCTATTCTGAAATTTTTCTAAAGTTTCAAGAGTAGCCCTAGGAAGTTGAATCAGAGCAGGGGAGAGGTAATCAATAACTGAACGGATAAAAGCAATATAGATAGTCCTGGCTACTGGGATGGAGATGCCCGAGGAGTTGTTAGTGAGCCATTGAAGTGGCGTAAGTCGGTGCTGGAGACGACCCAATAAGTCCTGGACAATGGGATGGTCTTGAGGTCTGGCAGGGACAATCGGCCAAATATTGACTGGCGAGCCCAGGTAGCGATACTGGGAACACATGGGAATGACAGTCCCTCCAATGGTGAACACTGGCCGAGCTTGAGGAAGGCGGCAGGTGAATATTCTGCTCTTATCTGGTGAGACATTAATGCCACAGTGAGAGGAGGACACAGAGAAGGAATCAAGAAACCGCTGAAGATCCCTTGGTGAAGTCGAATGAACACAGATATCATCAGCATAGCACGTAATTGTAGTTCCAGGTATATCAGGGAGAGAAGTGAGCAGCCGATGCATCAGAATATTAAATAACAATGGGCTGAGAACACCACCTTGAGGCGTACCAAGATGAAAACTGCACAAAGGACTGAGAGCACCACTGAAAAACACACGGGAGGTCCTGTTACTCAGGTAGTACCGAATCCAGCGTAGTAGATTACCCTTTATCCCAAAGTCAACCAGTTGATCCAAAATGACGTCTCTATTAGCAACATCGAAGGCACTTCGACTGTCAATGAAGGCCACCACACTGTCCCTGGAAAGGCGAGTGTATAGGTCGACTAGGCAGTGGTGTGTGCTCCGCTGGGGAAGGAAACCAAACAGCCACGGAGAAAGGCGATCTTTCAGTCTGTACATGAGACGATTGAGTAAGATTCTCTCCATAACTTTACAAAAACAGGAAGTAAGGGAAATAGGCCTGAACTTCGCAGTGCCAGGCTTAGGGATGGGTATTATTGTGCTGCTGGTCCAGGCTCGTGGTACACAACCATCACGAAGACAAATATTGTACAGTAGAAGTAGAGGGTTCCCAGGAACTTGTTGAAGTAGGCGCAGCACAGCATAAGTAATACCATCATCACCAGGGGAAGAAGCTCTACCCCGAGAGAGAGCACGTCGCAACTCCTCCTCAGTTATCTCCTCTGCATCATCGTCATCATCTTGTAACAGAGCAGACATTAGACGTAGCCAATGGACAGCAGCACGGGAAGCGAGTGCATCTTGTATGTGGATGGGTAGACTGGCTGAGGTAGATTGTTCTGACCAGGCATCGACAAGTTGTTGGGCATAGTCGGCGGGAGTGTGATGACGAGCAGTGGCCGGTGTCTTTTTAACAACCCGATGGATGAGGTGCCACATAGAAGCCACACTTGTTTGCTGGTTGATGCTGTCCGTGAACTGCTGCCAAGACTCAGTGTGAGCACACCCCTGCAGGGCAACTAAAGCGTCCCTAGACATCTGGTAACGATGGAGTAGGTCAGGGGTTGGGTTGGCTTGAAACAATAGGCCATCACGTTCAGCCTTCTCCTTTGCCTCCTGTATACGTGCATCCAGCATCCAGGAGTGAGCAGTATGGCGATGCTGGAGGTGTGGACGGGAGACGTATAGCCTATAAAAGTCATAAGTAGCAGATACAAGATCAGAGTACAACTGTTCAGCTGATGATATGTCAAATGTAGGGAATACATGGGCCATGAATAAGATGTAAGTCGGGCAATATTTAGGGGGAACAGCAATGCTCAAACGAGTGGCTGAAGCACTCGACCCAGCAGTTAGAGTATAATGAAACCGAAGAGCGATGTGATCAGAGAATAAGTCTGGCACGGAGAAGCACTGGACCTGAGATGCTATCAGGCCAGACGAGAGGATGTAATCCAGAGTACCTCCCCAGCAATGAGTGGCACCGCCAGTGTCCCAGCGTGTCAGATGATGCTTGCAGATGTATGAAAGGAGACGAACACCGTTACGATTAATAGAGCCAGAACCATCACCCAAATCAGAATGCCGAGCATTAAAATCTCCCATATACACCATACCACGCACTGGTGGAGAAGGAAGAGCCTCAAGAGTGAGTCTAGCTGGGGCAGAATAGACATTACATAGTTGTAGTACTCCATTCCCAGGTAGAACCTCAAATAGCTGAAAGGTCATGTCAGGATCAGTGGAGGTACGGAGAAGGCGATGTGGCAAGGAGCTATGTATGTAAGTCAGGAGACCATTCCTTACCAGATGAACATATGGCACATAACCTGAGAGAGGAGGAGCTTGCCCAGCAGCGTGCGGCCATCCTGGAAATGCTTCCTGGAGAAAAATAACACTGGGATGATGACGAAAAACATAGGCCTTGAGTTGAGTGAGCTTAGCATAACTGGTGATACCACATACATTCCAGGAGATGACATCCAGCCGGCAATCACTAGCGAACTCTGTATTTGGAGGTAGAAGTCCGGTGAGTGGGGCAGATGAGCGACCTGGAGAAGATGGACTAGGAGAAGGGACTGACTCGAAAAGCTTTTCAAGGTGAGATGCAACAGTATCCATCTTTTCGGTAAGGGTAGTAACAGTTGAGATGATGGCCTGCTGAGCCTCGACTAAGGTGGAGAGTTTGGAGTCATTGGCAGCCTGCGGAGCAATAGTAGTGACACGAGCCTGGACCTGACGTCGAGTACATCCATGCCACACGTTAACCCCTGGCTGAAGGCATCGTGGACACTTCCATCGAGACGTATCCTCAGGAGGTGAAGGCTCAGAGGTGGAGGCAGCAGGACGTGATGGATCGCCCCTGACAGGACACGTCTTGGAATCATGGTCGGCGGCACACCATGCACACTTCGGCCTGGCAGAACAGTACCGGGAGATATGCCCAACTCCCCAGCACCTGTAGCACCAAGGCTGGTCATTATGAAGTTTCCTCACCTCACACAGTGGAAGACAAGGGAGGAAATCAAAGGAAATCTCATTTGGAGGTGGATCAGGTTGACTCCAGACAACAACAATACGGCTAATGGGGGAACCATCTTGTAAAAAACGACGGGCAAAGTACACACCAGGGTATCCCTTAGCAAGTTTCGGGTCAACATCAATAGGAAAACGGGTAAGGATATAGCTGGGGAACTTACGAGGTCTCTCGGGTGAGTCTTCAAGAATGAGAGGCAGAGACAAAATTCACCAGCCTTCACTCTATCAATGATATCCTGACGCTTCCTAGAGATGTAGACAAACCGGGAGGTGACAGCAGCCATTGTGAGGACTTGGTTGACCGACTTTTTTTTGTTTTGTTTTTTAACCTCGGGACTATAGGCTGTCAGAAACCCGTGACTCCTGTGAGGCCCCGAGATTATTGGGTGTCGCACCAGATGAGACAGTGGAGCTTCCCGGTGATGTTGGTACCGTAGCTTCTCTTCTGCCCCACTAGATGACGACACCTTATTTATACACGTCAATATCAGGAGAGAGCAGCTACACCGTAACTCACAGCATCTTGGAATAAGGTCTTCTATGTTGTGAGTTGACGACGATATACAAAGGGATTACTGTATGTGAGTATCACTGGACATTAAATTTGATTCGGGATAATCTGACTGGGTTGGAGATGAGCTGTGTTCTATAATAATTTATGTTGCACTGTTGTTGTTGTTGTGTGTATAGGTGTTTGAAGGTGAGATTGTGTGATCATCTAATATTGTCGTAAATAAAACCTACGGCTGGCGACCTCCGGTAATCTTTGTGATGCCGATGTCCTTGTTTAAATTTCAATAAATGGTGTTCTTTTGTCTCGTGCATTCCTCCGCCCCTGGTGTCCTGGTGTTAGAATATTAAAATAAGATCTTTGTTGACCGCTGCTGCCCTTCAATGCGTATCAGCGAGGCATCACATGGAGCAAAAGGGGCAGAGTGAACCAACGGGAGTGTAGATGTACAGCCACAATCAAATATCCACCGACACTTTCCTTCCATCGTGCAATTAAATCAGTATCATATCAAAATATATTACACAGCACCTTATGTCAACTTAACTCCCTCAATTATTATTATGAGGTGCTGCAAAATCATTCCTGTGTTGTTCTTTATTACCAAGATATTTATAAACTACGATGGTAGGAAAGTGTCGGTGGTCATTTGATTGTGGCTGTACAGGAAATCGAAAGTAAAATCAAATAGTTGAGACGGAAGTGAGTGTGTGTGTGTGTGTGTAGTTAAAAGAACTGATAAGGTGAGATAGTGTGCAATCCGTTAAAGGTGTGGTGGTGTGAATGAAGCACTTAATTAGAGTATTATAATAATTATTAAGAGAGGAAATTGTTGTGAGATGGTATGGGTGTGTGGAACGAATGGATAATAAGTGGTGAAATAAGTGGAAGTGATTTTTCAGGGGCAGAGAAGGGGAAGAAAGACAAGTGTGGTGGGATAAGTGTATAAGAGAGTAATTTTTCAGGGGCATAGAAGAAGGGGAAGACCACATAGAAGCAGATGTTACGATATGGTGAGTGATTGTGTAAGAAAGTGTGGAGTAAGAATGAGAAAAGTAAAGAACTTCTGTATGATAGACAAAAGTGGAAGAAATTCATTTATAGTAGGATTGTGTGTATGTTAATTAAGGCTGACAAATGAGTTATATAAGGGGATAATTCACTTTTGTTACATTGAAGTGCCTTGATTCTTCCAAAGTATGCTAGGTAACAGAACCAGAAGAGCAAAAATAATGGTGTTCTGAAGCTTGGAATAGTTTGGAGGATTCAGTTGCTCCAGATTTACCAACACAAAACGTCCCCCTTTTAATTAAGAGGAGAATTTCTTGCTGGTAACTTGGAAGGCTACTGATTCCTACTAACTATAGCAGAAAACAGACGACCTCAGGAGTACAGCCACAATCAAATATCCACCGACACTTTCCTTCCATCGAAGTAAATATCTTGGTAATTAAGAACAACACATGTATAATTTTGAAGCACCTCATATTAGTAATTGAGGGGTTTGAGTTGACGTAAGGTTTTGTATGATTATAGTTTGATATGATACTGATTTATTTTGTCCAATGGAAGGAAAGTGTCGGCGGTTATTTGATTGTGGCTGTACAGCTCCGGATAGATCAAACGACAACACCCCATCCACCAACGACCTACTTTGTGCCTCAGCGGATCTGGTAACAGTTGCAGATGGAGGGAGGGAGGGAGGGGAGAAAAGAAGAAGATTTAGTAGGGCTTTATGCTTATCGACTCATGGTGTTGGTCATTAAGACAGTCAGTCTTGTTACATCAACATATCTTCCCCCAGGGTACAGGGATATATAGGGGCTGGGAAAATGAGGGGAGAAATGTGGCAGGGTGAAGAAGTAGCAATCATTGTATGGCTGGTGGGAGGGGGGGAAACGAATGATGGAGGTAGGGGCATGGAGGTAGTATAGGTGGAGTCGCCAGTAGGACCTGATTTGTGAAGCCACCAATCTGTCATTTCCGGCGCCTTCAAGATGGCGCATTCCTTTGTATGTCAGGTCAGAAGTCCACTTTTACTGAAACATATCTTGGTGTCCGCCGTATTGAAGGCGCCGAAAATGACAGTTCGGCGGCTTCACTTTACTCCCCTGGATTAGTGAGCCATGGCGCCTCCACCTATACTACCTCCATGGGTAGGGGAGACGAGAGTGTCAGGAGGTACAGTCGGCAGCATAAATTCGCGTCCATCCCATATACTATGTAATGCTAATATGACCAGATAAAGTTACATTCTGAACCAGTTTCTATTCTAACAACATGTAATATAATTTGCTATGTGAAAAGTGTGTCTGTTATATCTGCATTTCAATAGTGTTACATCATCATTAAGTTCATAGTTTTACAGGTGAAATGCAGCGAACTTATGCTGCCGACTTTACACTCGCAATCCAAAATTTGTATCCAGGCCTTGTTGAAGTTTCGAATAATTTGACATACTGGTGAACCAATTAAATTACTTACTTACTTACTTACTTACTGACAACGCTTATCCTGTTTCATATTTGCTCGAGCTCGCTTAATGAATACACGATCAGGCTATTCGAAGCAAGTCTGGATACATATTTTGGATTGCGAGTGTACAGTGTTGGTAAATCTGGTGCATCTTATTCCTCCAAACAATTCCTTGGAACAGAACACAATTATTTTTGTTAGCCGAGTCCTGTTTCCTGGTGTACTTTGGAGGAATCAAGACTCTCTAATACAGAGATGCACAACCGGGCCCTCAAGCGACCCTCTGGCGGCCCTTAATAGATAATAAATTGTAAAAAATAACAACAACGAAGTTTCAACCTAACATAAAGAAGCTTGTCTATGAATCACAGTGTCAAAAATTGCATTAATAAGACTGTGTCGTGTATGCCAGGTAAGGATTAATCCTAGTTTTGTAACGTAATGGGTTAAGTCATTAAATACTATATTTTTACCATTAAGCACCAATAATTTCTACATTTTTGCTTAACATAAGTTTTGCGGCCCTCAGTGAGCTTTAAGGTGGTAATTCTTTTTTGGTACATTGGAGTGTCTTGATTCCTCCAAAGTGTGCCAGGAAACAGGACCAAATGAACAAAAATAATGGTGTCCTGTTGCTTGGAATAGTTTGGAGGATTCAGTTGCTCCAGATTTTCTAACACAAAACTTCCCCCTTAAGTTTGATCATGTGGCCCGAGGTGCCCAAAAGGTTGTGCATCCCTGCTCGAATATACCAACAGTGTGCTATTCTCTTATGTTCAGTCACGAGCATAAGTTTCTTTACCCCCCTGGCGAGAGTGAAGTCGAAGTCGTGGTTGGATATGGACTAGACGAACATAAAATGAGCCAGTTCATAATGCTCGGATAATGCTTCATGTCTTTAGAGGTGTTCACTTACTTGAATCCAACAAATTATACACAGTCATGAGATACTGACTCCCAGTGTTCGTTTGCCAGGCCCTTCTCCAACCATGACTTCGACCTCACTCTCGCCAGAGGGGCAAAGAAACTTATGCTTGTGACTGTTCATACCAGTTACATCATTCACAACTGTCATAACATACACACGGGTCAAGTCACCCACTAGACAAAACGTCAGTATACTTTCGTCCTAATTCAAGGGGTAATAAATACACTTTTTATATAATAGAGCTCCTTGATTCCTGCACAGTATGCCAGCCAGGAAACAGGGCTAGATTAAACAAAAAATGATGGTGACCTGTTACTTAGATGAGTGTGGAGAAATCAGTTGCTCCAGATTTATCATTCCGTAGGTGGGTATTGCCTGCATTAATGATGTGGGCAATACTTTAAGGGTTTTGTCGCCCCTTCGGCCCCAGCCACAAGCTTTTAGTTCTTCAACTGTCCCTCATTTCTTTCTATTTCCTTCCTGCTTGCTGTCACACCTCTCTATCATCTTTTTCTGGCGCTATATGACCTCGCTGTTGCGGCGCCTAATATTAATCAATCAATCCAGATTTATCAACACTGTATTACCCCCTTTATGGCAAACTTTGTTACCATTGTCTGTCATGGCATCAATGCATATTAAAATCATCTATCAGTATACACTGCTTATATCCACACTTGTCATTATACAGGGGGCTTCAAAAGTTAATTGAAAAATATTTGTGTTTTTATTATATTATACAATAATGTTCGAAAAAATTGTTATTTAGGAGGTAAAGGACTATTATGAAATATAGCAATGCTCAGTCACTATGAACATAAATAAAAATATTGGACGTTTAAGAGTGTATGTATAGAATCGACAGTATGTACAGCCACAATCAAATAACCACCGACACTTTCCTTCCATCGTAATAAATATCTTGGCAATAAAGAACAACACGTGTATGATTTTGCAGCACCTCATAATAATAATTGAGGGGGTTGAGTTGACGTAAGGTGTTGTATGATTACATATTTTATATGATACTAATTTATTTGCATGATGGAAGGAAAATGTCGGTGGTTATTTGATTGTGGCAGTACTCACAAAACCAATAATAGTGCGACATTTACAAAACATACGTATATGCATTTGTCCAAGGGTATTTTGTACATTTCTATGGCGTGTAGTATGTAGCTGCTACGTGTGGGATTATAGTGGAAACTGGCTGGAGTTGATAGCGGCATAGACAACATAGAAGATGCTCGATCATATTCCAAGATGCTGTGAGTGACGGTGTAGCTGCCCTCACCTGTATAGTGAAGTATAAATAAGGTGATGTCAACTACTATACGTTTCAGCGCCGGACAGACGGTGTTTTTCGTAAATATCTCTTAAACGAATCGTTGTATCAATATAATATTTCAGCACACTGTCTTTAACACCCGGGCGTAATTTATGGCTGACATACCATATTACTATATGTGTTATGTTAGGAGTTTACTGAGTGATATTAAGCCTAATCCAATCATCATATCTAAGGCGTTATAGAGAATCGGACGAGTGTGGGGTACTCGTGTAACCTCTCTTCCAACACCCCGAAGTCCGCCCACACCATTCCTTCCTTCCGTACCCCAATATCTCATTATCCCCCTCCCCGTTTCACTCTTCACCCCCCTATTTACACCATCCACCTTCCATTTTTTATTTTTTTTATGACAGTATGTATATACGTATCGTTCATTAGTAATATTGTTTAATACAGTTACTGTTGTGTGTGGACATGAAAACCAGAGTTGGTCAAATGACCATTAAAGCAATAGCTAATCCCGTTGTTAATGGCCGTATAGCCGGATAATAACTCACGTGTCTAAGTCGACCAGAAAAATGATTAATTTTGGTTTTGGGCAACCAAATATAATCGTTCATGGTTGCTTCATGTGTTCTTTACCTTTTTAAATAACCAATTTATGCCTTAATTGAATATTCAGAGTCTCCCGTATCCCCTCCCCCTCTCTCTGATGTATGAGGTACCCCCGAGTCCGAGGCTGTGACTCAAGTAGTGACAGGGTAGAAATCATTGACTGCCGCGGCGCACATATTAGCAACAATGTTGTCCATTTGCCCCCGTGGATGCAGGACATCGTTTGTTCTTCGTCTTGCCACATTGTACAAACGTGAAAGCCAGTGATGATGAAGACGATGACGTTTTCCTTGACAGTGATTGTGAATAAATTTTGTTTTATCATGTTTGCATAATTAAATCCTTAAATCCTACACTATTATATATATATATATATATATATATATATATATATATATATATATATATATATATATATATATATATATATATATATATATATATATATATATATATATATATATATATATATATATATATATATATATATATATATATGTAATTTGGTGATAATATAAATATAAAAGGGACAAGTCAACAAAATAACATTATATTAACTGGACCAAGATGACATTTTATAATGAATAGGTACACAGTATCTAATAACTTTGCCTAGAAGGTACAGACCACAGGTGATGCCAGTACATCGTGTTCACTTGCATGGTTGACCATAAGGACTGCAAACATGGACCTTCTACATACTACATGTATGTAAACATGCTGGTGTACAGTAATTATCAAAGTGAAATACGTCTTGCCTCTATAGAATTGTACTGCACCATACTCTTAGTTAATAATCATATCTATACATATACATCTACATAACATTCTAATATATAATACAGTGATGGAAGAAATAGGGAGGGACACGAGTGATGAGGGAGGCGAGGAGCTAGGGGGAGAAGAGGAGGAGGGAGGGGTGAAAAGGGGGGGATGTAGTTGTGGTTAGGAATGGTTTGGGAGGGTGTTGGGGGGGCCACACTTTCCTTCGAATGCGTCAATATGACTGGCCAGCTTTGTGCTATTTTTCACGAGTAAACTCCTCGCATAACACATATAGTAATATGGTATGTCAGCCATAAATTACGCCCGGGTGTTAAAGATAGTGTGTTGAAATATTATATTGATACAACGATTCGTTTAGGAGATATTTGCGAAAAACAGCGTCTGTCCGGCGCTGAAACGGATAGTAGTGGGGCAAAAGAGAAGCTACGGTACCATCACCACGAAGCTCCACTGTCTCATCTAGTGTGTGTGTGTGTGTGTAACTCCTCTTGTCTCCTGATAGTGACGTGTATAAATAAGGTGTGGTCATCTAGTAGGGCAAAAGAGAAGCTACTGTACCAACATCACCACGAAGCTCTACTGTCTCGTCTAGTGCGACACCCAATAATCTTGGGGCCTCGCAAGAGTCACGGGCTACTGACAGCCTAGAAACTCGAGGTTGAAGTATATATATATAAAAAGAAAAAAGAAAACAATTAACGTAGCCTGTGAAAGAGTGTTCGACAGTGCAGCTCGGTTTAGCTGTTATGGTTTGTTCGTGTTTCATGACTTCGCAGGTTATTCGAATCCAAACTGTAGTCGAGTTGATAACTGTAAGCTCCCAGCCCCCTATGTCCCTGTTCACCTAGCAGTAAGTAAGTACCCGGCAGTAAGAACAAGGATAGCAACCTTGTAGGCTGGGGGAAGATATGTTGATGTAACAAGACTGACTGCCTTAATGACCAACACCATGAGTCGATAGGCATAAAGCCCTAAATCTATGTCTTCTTTGCATGCATTCACAGAGAAGCAGGGGAGTTGATGTTCCATAAAACGAAACCATCTCTCTCTCTCTCTCTCTCTCTCTCTCTCTCTCTCTCTCTCTCTCTCTCTCTCTCTCTCTCTCTCTCTCAGTTTTACCAACACAGTCGCTACAATTCATAATAAACGTTCATCTCCTAAATAACTCATTTGTAGAACACATTGTATATAATAAAATGTGTTTATTTTTCACTACATAACTTACCCTTTAAATTTAGAGTACGAATTTTGAGACACCCTGTATATGAGTTCTTTACTGTGTACACATGCCTTTGTATTGGCTACGTCTAATGTCTGCTCTGTTACAAGATGATGACGATGATGCAGAGGAGATAACTGAGGAGGAGTTGCGCCGTGCTCTCTCTCGGGGTAGAGCTTCTTCTCCTGGTGATGATGGTATTACTTATGCTGTGCTGCGCCTACTTCAACAAGTTCCTGGGAACCCTCTACTTCGACTGTACAATCTTTGTCTTCGTGACGGTTGTGTACCACGAGCCTGGACCAGCAGCACAATAATACCCATCCCTAAGCCCGGCACTGCGAAGTTCAGGCCTATTTCCCTTACTTCCTGTTTCTGTAAGGTTATGGAGAGAATTTTACTCAATCGTCTCATGTACAGACTGCAGGATCGCCATTCTCCATGGCTGTTTGGTTTCCTTCCCCAGCGGAGCACACATCACTGCCAAGTCGACCTGTACTCTCGCCTTTCCAGGGACAGCGTGGTGGCCTTCATTGACCTTCGAAGTGCCTTCGATGTTGCTAATAGAGACGTCATTTTGGATCAACTGGTTGACTTTGGGATAAAGGGTAATCTACTACGGTGGATTCGGGGCTACCTGAGTAACAGGACCTCCCGTGTGTTTTTCAGTGGTGCACTCAGTCCTTTGCCCAGTTTTCATCTTGGTACGCCTCAAGGTGGTGTTCTCAGCCCATTGTTATTTAATATTCTGATGCATCGGTTGCTCACTTCTCTCCCTGATATTCCTGGAACTACAATTACATGCTATGCTGATGATATCTGTGTTCATTCTACCTCACCAAGGGATCTCCAGCGGTTTCTTGACTTCTTCTCTGTGGTCTCCTTTCACTGTGGCATTATTGTCTCCCCAGATAAGACCAGAATATTCACCTGCCGCCTTCCTCAAGCTCAGCCAGTGTTCACCATTGGAGGGACTGTCATTCCCATGTGTTCCCAGTATCGCTACCTGGGCGCGCCAGTCAATATTTGGCCGATTGTCCCTGCCAGACCTCAAGACCATCCCATTGTCCAGGACTTATTGGGTCGTCTCCAGCGCCGACTTACACCACTTCAATGGCTCACTAACAACTCCTCGAGGATCTCCATCCCAGTAGCCAGGACTATCTATATTGCTTTTATCCGTTCAGTTGTTGATTACCTTTCCCCTGCTTTGATTCAACTTCCTAGGGCTACTCTGGAAACTTTAGAAAAATTTCAGAATAGAGCAATGAGAATAATTCTCGGCTGTCCAATGTCGACCAGGATAGTGAACATGCAGCGTGAGTTGCGTCTTCCACCATTAATCGAGAGAATTTATTGTAATGTTACTTGCTTCACTGTCAAGTGCCTCCATTTCCCACATCTTTCACCCAATTACTCTCAGTTAGTCAGGACTTCTCTTAGACCAAACTACCCGGTCCCTCCCATACTGCCTGCTGGACGTACTCTTATAAGGTCTGTTTCCTCTGTGCTCCGTGGTCTTAATATAGATATAATGGTTGCAGACGTCCCCCCATGGCCCCCTCCATGGATGCTACCAACACCTGATGTGAGCTTTACACCTACTTCCAAGTCGGAGCTGCCTTCTCTACAGCGGCAGTTGGCTCTGGAACACATAGAAACAGTGACTTCCTCCATCACAGATCCATACTGCCTCTACACTGATGGCTCATTGCAGGTGGATGGTGCAGCAGGTTGTGCTGTTTTCTCGCCTGACCTGGAGTCACCTCCAGGGGGCTGGGTTGGCCGTCGTCTCTGTAACCACTCTAGCTCAACATTGTGTGAACTGTATGCCATTCTGGATGCTGTTAGTGTTGTTTGTCAACGTGGAGTGAATGCTGCCATTTTTTGTGACTCCAAACCTGCCCTTCATTCCCTCTCTAGTGTTCAGCCCACTCACTCTACTGTTATTCAGCAGATTTTATCGTTTTTGGCCTTATTGCATCATCGTAAATTGACTGTCAAATTTTTATGGGTGCCATCCCATGTAGGTTTACGTCACAATGGTACAGTTGACAGACTCGCAAAGGAAGCCTGCCATCTGCCTCCTCGTGGTGCTGGACGTCCTCTCTCCCTGACATGTTACCTCTCTAAAGTCCGCTCCGCCGCTCTCCTTCCTGTACGGCGACGCAGGGATGCATCTCCATCACACTTTACGAGTCTGTATGCCGTCAAAAATATTCCTACCGTCGTCGAGGCCTCATGGTTCGGAGGCACAATGTAGTCTCTGCTCGTTTGAGGCTTGGCTACCGGCCACCGTGGCAGGTTGCTGGGATGCAGGGTGAGCCTCCCTTCACTGAGTGTCGCTTGTGTCGAGCGCCTCGTGCTAACACTATAGAGCACTATTGCCTAGCCTGCCCCACTGTCCGACACTTGCTGCCCCAGGGCCTGCCACTTGATGTGGTTTGTCGACACCTGCTGAACCATCAGGTTCTGGAGGAACTTCTGGTGCGCCACCCTCGTTTTGGTGGATTTAAGTAGGTCATGATGTAAATATTTGTCTGTATACTTGTGCTTCATTCTGTTATGTTTTCGTGATGTGTGTGTGTGTGCACATGTGTGTGTGCTTGTGTGTGTGTGTGGTCATTGGGTTCTCGTGAGTCCCGCCTACCCTTGTGTACTGTTGTCTGCCTATTGACTGACGCTATGGCGCAATGAATTAAAAAAAAAAAAAAAAAAAAAAAACATGCCTTTGTATCAGTGATTGCATCGACCGAGTGCCTCCTTAAGTATGCGTGGGTCTGAATTAAATACGGTAGAATATGGTGTAATAAATGTTTTACTGTACTTGGTCGAAGCAATTATGTAGCATAAGCTCCCTTTCTATAATTCTAAGACACTTCTTACATTTAAACAAGATTGAGTAAAAATTTTCTTCCATTTACATATATATACTGAAATTATCTGTGAATTACTTATGAGTACAGATTTCGTTCCAGAATCCTCGAATACTGGAAACACCCCAAATGAGAAATGATAGTTGGAGTAAAAGCGAGGATGTGTGAAGGTGTAGTAATAAATATATACTGTCTATATGAACACTTATCTCCACTAGTATCAATCAGTATCTGGTGGGTTTGACAATATGTGGCACCACTGTGTTTGTTTACATGGCGTTCTTATGGTAAATCCTTTAATTAACAGGGGTGAGTTCTGTCCAATCACCTCATAATACTACAAGTTAACAAACACAGCGGTGTCATATTTCGCTAAATCCAATGGACGGTGTGCTCGTTACTGGTGGAGGCCACTGAAATTATGTGTCTCACCTTTTGGTCTAGTTTGAGGACGACCGTTGTCAGCGCACCATCTGTGTCATTCTGTAGATGATGGAACTCTAGACGTTCATCAATCCAGCTGAGCATCAGTGTGACAGTGAGTGTCAAGGTGGATGCCAGTAGGTCAGTCTGCCCCAGGTCTGTCACCTCAGCCTCCACGGAGATCTGTACAGGGATCATTGGGGGCATGGCATTCACGTAGCCCTGGGGTGTGATGCAGGTGAAGCAGTCCCTCTCAGCTATTCCGTCGCTACAGTCGATAACGTTATCACAGCGCTGTGATAGATTGATACATGTGGAGTCAGTACATGTAAATCTATCAGAGGTACAGGTGCTGAGAACCATTATCTGAGTGCTGTTCATGGTATTGTTGCAAAATTCGGTGTGCAGTTTCCAAGGATGGCAGGAGTGTTTTTGTACAAGCCAGGGGATTCCAACCCTCTCCTTCCCATCTCAGGCACCATGATTCACTCACTTTGTCCCAGATGATGTGGTAACGACCATATCCATGTAAGTAGATGCTACTGTTGTTGCTATCCTTGAGAGCAGAGGAACTTACCACGAAGTTGATTTCTTTAGACCAAAGTGAGGCGCTGACTGGGCACAGTCCCATCAAGCGGATAGGCTGTGGTGGGCGGATATAACGAGCAATGAAAACAACTCACTGTCCTGGTTCTCCTGGTGCCACGACCCTTGCTGGTCCTGGCTCACTGGGTAAGAGTCAGGATTCCCTGTCAGCCTCTCCATGCGGATGGCCAGGAAGTCATAGAAATTCTTATTATAATCCTCACTAAGGGCCATCTGAGATGTTTTGTTCACAAAGATACCCAACCATATGCTCACCCCTTCTGAGTATGCATTGCTACACTGAGGCCTGTAGAAATTGAGTTGTGTGACCTGTCTCCATTCCTGCTCATCACTCGGGGCAGCCATCACCATCTCGGATCTCTGAAGGAAAGTATGTGCCTCAGACCATGATAGCATATTAGTAAAGAAGAATAACTCTCCCTTGCTGTGATGTCCTTGATTGCAGGGGCCGTCGTGGTGAATGGTGACACTACCAGACTCATTGTGAACTGTCCACTTCAGGTTTTCCCAGGCTATCATTACTGCTGTTACGTCCTGCTGTTGACACGCAGACCAACCCTGCACCTGATGAGGGGATAGAGCAGTTGGCCATAGTGTTAGGCCTGTGGGATGTCCTATGAATGCCTGATTGCCGATGAAGCCACCATCTAGTTCATCTTGCTCTTGTCCAGCCACTAGGGACCCGTTGAGGAGCAGGGGTGGGTTGGAGGCTGGGTGGTGCTGACCCCTTCCAGCTACCCACACACCCACCTGTTCCTCATCCACCACCAGGCAGGCTGAGTACCAAAACATTGGCCATAGCTTCAGGTGATGTTGTACGTTGTGACCTATGTAGTCCACTTCTAACCCGTCAGGCCGTGTGACTGCAGACAAACGATGATAAGAAAATTCAACAAAGTATAGACAGCATAATGGGCTTTAAGAGTTTTTCTAGCTGGAAGGGAGAAAGTACTGTCGTGCAATTGAATTCAAGGCAAAATTTAAGTGGAAGATTCACTAGAAAGGGCTTGCATCTGTATCCTCTAATATTAATTATCCAAAGATATGCATTGCCAATTTTCAGAGGTGGACAGTATATAGCCTTAAACATTAGAAAATATATATTGAAATTTTTCCACTAAGAGTGAGAGAAAACTATTTATAGGCTACGCTAGATGGTATCACATGTAGGAGTGCAGTTGTGAACATATGAAACAGACACATAAAACAATCACCTTATCAAGCATAGATTAGGACATGCCTTATACAAAACATCTTATCCTAGCCTTGTGTTAACCCATTGGGTGCGATCAGCCACAATTCAGGCCTTAGTGAGGTAGTGCGGCAAGCCAAAATACAGCCAGCTACCTGCTGACCCAGTTGAGTTAATTAAGGTCATGGCGATATCCGTCAACCCCTTCCATATGTCAAATCTTCATCAACTTAGTGTCTTAGTCAGTCACCCCACAGACACCATGGAAGGAGGAAGTAGTGATCTATTGGACTCTAGCCAGCCACTCACAGGGAGAATAATTAGCAGAAGACGGATGCCAAAGTCACTTCAGAGGCCCTCCCTTACTTACTCCAGCAGTAGTGAGACAGAAGATGAGGTCATCCCTACAGTAAGAAAGAAAATAAAGGGAGATCCACAGAAAATGCGTACACCTGTTGCACATTCCCTATCCTCGAGATTTTATCAGCAGCTTCACCCCTCCTCCTCCTCTACCACCATTACTCTCCCTAAGCAATCCACAAGCACACAAGGACAGCTGGCGTATGAAGAAAGGGATGCCCAGCTTGACTCCCCAGTAACACCAAGACATACGAATGGGAAAAAAAGAGGCCACTCAACTACCATTCTTTCATCATCCATCACCACCACTGAATCTGTGCCCACTCTGATTGTTCCAGGTCCGAGTACTTCTCGTCATTCATCCACACCACGATCACATCCACGTCAGCATAACCTAACACCATCAAAAATTATACCGCTTTTGTTTATGGAGGATGGTGGGAGTGATTCTAGTGGGAGTGAATCTGACGTCATTGGCAGTGACGAAGTGCGGTTAGGTAACAATGCACTTAGTTCTAGCAGTGACGAGGACGAAGGAAATGAGAACGACGGAACACCTGTAAATCTGCGTGAAGTGTTTTCTTTTGACTGGTCAGAGGGGTCAGACTTTGTACCAGACCAGCACGATTTTCGGCCAAACAGGAGTGGTACAACAAGGGACTGGCCTTGCAACGACGAGGCAAGAGAGAGTGCCTTCTTTCGTGCCTTCATCGATGAGGAAGTGATGTCCTATATAGCTGAGAAAACGAACAGATACAATAGTTGGGTGTCTCAGCATATGGATTTCATTTCCCCTTTTTCGAGAATACGAAATTGGGAAGCTACAACTGTCAGGGAGCTGTTTGTGTTTCTGGCATTGATGTTGATTATGCCTCTTTGCAAAAAACACGTTCTCCAGCATTACTGGCGCAACGATGCCCTCATCAGCACACCTTTGTTTAGCAAGTATATGCCTCGTGATAGATTTTTATTATTGTTGAGTTTTCTTCACTTCTCAGACAATGAAAATCCTAACAAAGAAGACCGTATCTGGAAAGTGAGAGGTATATTTTCGATGATCCTTTCAAGGTTCAAGAAATATTTCTATCCATTTCAAAAGCTGGTCATAGATGAGTCACTTATGCTATACAAAGGTCGGCTAGTTTTCAAACAATATATACCCTCTAAAAGACATCGCTTCGGCTTGAAACTATTTGTTTTATGTGACTGTGATACAGGATTTGTGCTTGACATGATTGTTTACACCGGCACAAATATAGATATACCAGTGGTGCACAAGAAAGACCCTATAGGTATGTCTGGTGCTATCGTCAAGAAAATGATGGCAGACTACCTGGGCAGGGGTCATATATTGTACACCGACAACTGGTATACAAGCCCTGCTCTGTGCCAATTCCTGCATGACAACAAAACGGGATCATGTGGAACTGTACGGGCGAATAGGAAATTCATGCCGAAATTCAATGGAAATAAAACTCGAATTGAAAACCCTAGTTCTAGTGATACACCAGATTCTGAAGAGGAAGCTCGCCCCCACCACGAGAGAAGTAGGAAGCGACGCAAGACGGAACTGTTCATCCAAAGTGAAAAGTCTGGCAAGATTGGCGCATACAAGTGGAACGATAGGCGGCCAGTCCACCTCCTTTCCACCATTCACAAGGGTGAACTAGTTCCAACCGGAAAGATTCACCACAGAACAAAAAAATCCATCATGAAGCCTGATGTTGTGGTAGATTATACTAAAAATATGCGCCTTGTAGACAAGTCTGACAGTCAGATAAGTGGCGTTGAGTGTTTGAGAAAGTCTGTCAAGTGGTACCACAAGTTCTTCTTCCACTTGATAGATATCACAATGCTCAATGCTTACAATCTCTGGCTTGTCAAAAAGAATATTGACCCATCTAAGAAGCCAAAGCTACGCGAGTTTGTGTACAATGTTGCTTACCAGCTTTTGGAGGACTTTGGAGAACCTACTACCAACATCAAAGGTCGACGCCCTAACCCCATGCCAGATCGCATAATAGACGCATATAGTCGCCATTATCCAGTACATACTGAGATGGCGAATGGAAAGAAGAAACCAAGAGACTGCTATGTATGCAAGCACACAACCCGACGTCAAAAGAAACGCACTCGAGTAGTCATCATATGCAATGAGTGCAACATTGGACTATGTATAGTAGGTTGCTTCAGGGATTACCACACATTGAAGAATTTCTGATCCACCAGCGCTCTACGGCGACTTACTGAGAGAGAGAGAGAAACTTCATGCAATTGTTTGTTTACCTAAAATATTCAATATATATTATATGTATTATAATTTCTAAATATCAATAAAAATATATATAAAGTGTGTACCTTTTCACTATTGAATATCAGACCTCTGTTTGTGTGTGTGTGTGTAAAAATATAGTAACTCTTCCCCACCCTCTCTCTCTCTGACGAGCCCCCTTCACCCCGTGCCCCTAGTAATCCTATTCCCCCTGGGGAGAGTGAGGACAATGAGGGAGGCTGTACTTTCTGGTCGTACATAAACATGGCTAGCTTCCACAGAGGATGGGTTTTCCTATGCATTATTTATTTTATTGGAGGGTTACTTTGTAATAGGCTGAACAAAAAATTGACTCATCTTTTCTCTTTTTGTCATATAATTAAAATAATAAATATGACTAGATTTGAATAGAGTACGTAACAATAACAGCTAGAGTCATTTGTACTGCTGACTTCAAGCTATTGGTTGATATCATTGAGTATGGTATATTTTATAAATCTAGAAAGGGAAAGTGTTTGTTATCCATGGCAGTATCTCTATCAAAGATAATATTGAGAAATTATTTTCCATGAAAATTAATGAATAACAAACACTTTCCCTTTCAAGATTTATAAAATATACCATACTCATATCAACCAATAGCTTGAAGTCGGCAGTACAAATGACTCTAGCTGTTATTGTTACGTACTCTATTCAAATCTAATATATAGTCATATTTATTTTTTTAATTATATGATTTGCAAGATGTAAAGAGTGAAGATGAGTAAATTTTTTGCTCAGCCTTCGGGCTTCATATATCAGGTTACACTACATTATTACCTCTCATTCATCTGCGGTTATTGAGCCACTCCCTCTCCAGTGTGTGTGTGTGTGTGTGTGTGTTCGCCACACCCATAAGAACCTAATCTGATAATTGTCTCCCCCTCCCTTTCCTTTACCTCTTCCTCTCCCCTAGCCTTCCGTACTGTAATAACTCTCTCTCTCTCTCTCTCTCTCTCTCTCTCTCTCTCTCTCTCTCTCTCTCTCTCTCTCTCTCTCTCTCTCTCTCTCTCTCTCCAAATAACATGTACATCAAGGGAAATGCATCGGAATTATCGCTCACGAAGAAAGGGAGGGGTAGGAATAGGGCTTTATGCTGTTGGGGATCATGTGTAAGTAAATTTGTATTTACTCCTTTACTGGACACTCTTTTTCATTTATAAAACTTTCTCAATATTATATTATATATAATTATGGAAAATGTACACTCAGTCTTATATAAAAGGATTCGAGGAAGGAAACGAAGATAAAGTAGGAGGAGGAGGAAGAAGGGAAAGTAAAAGGAAGGGAGGAGAGAGGAAGGGAGAGGCGGCAAAGTGGGTTTATTATCTGACCATGTGAAGTGAGTCAAGGTCAACTATTCTGGTCGTCTCAAGATGCGTATGCTAGCAGGCTGTCGAGCTGGAGTCTTTAGACTTGCATAGCAGGATTGTAAGGTGATCGTCTAGAGATGCGCATAACAGCGAAAGGGTTAACCCTTTCACTGCTGAATCTTTCATTTCCATTTCAAACTCAGTGCTGAAATTGCCACTACCTAGATCTTGTCAGTGAGCATTATTTTTCTGGGAGAGAGAAGGACTGTAATTAGCACCAGACTGTTTATTGCTCTTCTCACTCTCCCTATCTCTCAAGAGATACCCAGCTGCCTCTAAATCTTGGGGTAGTGTACAGTGCGTCATAACTGCCCTGCATCCAAGCCTCAAATGAGGAAATGTAAAATGTCCAGTAAATTTTATTACCCTGGGTGGAGGGGTAGGGGGTGAGGCCGCGGTTAGCCCTCCACCACCTCCTCCCTCTCTACATGTCCTTCCCATGGTCCCACCCCCTCCCTCTTATTTCATGTTAGATCAAGCACACCCTGACGGGCCTAACAGCATTTACACCGATAATTTCAGTATTACTCGTGGGACAAGAGGGTAAGGATGCATGCTTTCGTCTAGTGATTATTTTTCATTATATGGTATATTATATATCATTATTGAGAAGAGTTATTATGAAAGTTTTTCTTAGTTTACAGAATGGACAGGTGGTACAGAGAGGAGGAGCGAAGTCAAAAGAAAACTATACTTATTATGCGAAAATTGAATGCTGGTTGGAAAAGGGTGGGGTTGGGGGGTTACTTTATAATAAAAAAGGGGAAATTTGTATTTATTTCTCCACCCCAAGACCAACCCTGTGTAAGCAAATTTTCACAACAGAATAATGAAAAAAATGAAGTAAAAGACAAATAAAAGAAAAAAATAACCCAACCAATCCCCGAGGTTTGATATATATATATATATATATATATATATATATATATATATATATATATATATATATATATATATATATATATATATATATATATATATATATATATATATATATATATATATATATATATATATATATATAAAAAGATAATAAAAAGGTTCAATCTCTATCAAAGATAATATTAAGAAATTATTTTCCATGAAAATTAATGAATAACAAACACTTTCCCTTTCAAGATTTATAAAATATACCATACTCATATCAACCAATAGCTTGAAGTCGGCAGTACAAATGACTCTTAGCTGTTATTGTTACGTACTCTATTCAAATCTAATATATAGTCATATTTATTTTTTTAATTATATGATTTGCAAGATGTAAAGAGTGAAGATGAGTAAATTTTTTGCTCAGCCTTCGGGCTTCATATAACAGGTTACACTACATTATTACCTCTCATTCATCTGCGGTTATTGAGCCACTCCCTCTCCAGTGTGTGTGTGTGTGTGTTCGCCACACCCATAAGAACCTAATCTGATAATTGTCTCCCCCTCCCTTTCCTTTACCTCTTCCTCTCCCCTAGCCTTCCGTACTGTAATAACTCTCTCTCTCTTTCTCTTATTATTTTCAATGATGATATATAATATACCATAGGTATATAGGTAATACTGCACTCGTGCTTAGTAAGTTGTGGCAGTAGGAGTGAATATGGTGTCGGAGTGTGCTTGATCAAACATGTCCTTCCCGCATATATTTTTTTTTACTAGGCTATTAGGCTACATACACAATTGCTAAACCATTTATACATACTGGGTATCAATGTACTATGTACAATGTATTATGTAGGCTAATGCTTTTATATTTATATAATGCTTGGGTGTGAAAGTATATCGATAACAAGTATGTACAAATACTGGTTATGTATGTAACCTAACCACAATTACTACCACCATTGCTACCAATAAAACCACGACCCAAACCATCACCAATATTGCACACACACACACACTGTACATATCTCTTTTCCTGATATGTAAGTACATAAGATGATAATTATTTTATTACCCTGGGTGGAGGGGTAGGGGGTGAGGCAACACCACCGAGATCTCGGTGGTTTTGGGTGAGGCCGCGGTTAGCCCTCCACCACCTCCTCCCTCTCTACATGTCCTTCCCATGGTCCCACTCCCTCCCTCTTATTTCATGTTAGATCAAGCACACCCTGACGGGCCTAACAGCATTTACACCGGTGTGCATGTATTGCACAGAACATATACATAACAAATAAGGAAGGCATGTATACTTCATAACAGGTGTGGCTGAATCCGCCACATCCATAAGTTCATAAGTTGATAATTGGTCTACCTCCTTCACCACCTATACAGCGTTTCTTCTTTATACCTCTTCACTCCCACATCTGTAATGGTCTCCTTTCTAACCTAGTTCTTCGTCTAACTTCGTGTTATATATATATATATATATATATATATATATATATATATATATATATATATATATATATATATATATATATATATATATATATATATATATATATATATATATATATATATATATATATATATGCAGAGGAAGCAAAGAGACGGCTCGTACTCTTTCTCTATCCCGTGCACCGAGTATATAGTATTTTTCGTAAATTTGTATATGGCAAAGTATATATATATATATATATATATATATATATATATATATATATATATATATATATAGAGAGAGAGAGAGAGAGCCTATTTTTGACCTGACTCACCTCATTTCAAACGGTAAATCTCCACACACACACACACTAGAGGGTGTATGTGGTGGAAATACTCTTTGTGAAGTAAATTCATGCAGTTGTATAACTAAGCTTATAATTTTTTAGGCAATACAAGTGAAACAATCGCCAGATAGTAACTTTGTGAATAGAAGCATGTAGATATCCATGACATTTTTAGCCATATAGAATTATTCAGTTTATTTTAGTGTATGCTTCTACCCATTCATTTTCTCTGGTGATCAATAATCAGGAAGGTATAATAGAATTCCTAGTGTCGTCAACCTCTCCAATTACGTGTAACAATTTTGGCAAAACCAAGGCATGTAAATACAAAATATAATCGATGCATGATGCACAAACACGAGACAAGTACATTGATATAAGTTTTATACAGTTTTGAGATAGTAAGTATTTGGCTAGATACCAGCACAGTGAATGATAACATTCCTCCATATACCGCATTTAAGGGGTTAATGAGGGGCCACGTTTGAAGTATGTATGTTTCATATAGTATGTCTGCAACTGTACTACCAACCTCACTTACAGACATGGATAACATCATCGTCCTGAGCGCTGAGTGCATAGCTAAGTAGACAACTGAGGTCAAGGAAGGTCACCACACGGAACCACATACAGAGTGTGAAGGCAGAGAGACTGGTAACAAAAGATGGGTCTCTATTCTCTTCCTCATCCTGTATTGCTTCCCTCAGCCACACAGTCAGCCGGGTTTGGTTGTCGTAGGACCGTGGTGACAATTGGTACATATGTGACCCTGGTTGTTCCCTCTCCCCCACATTGACAGAGTCTGAAACAATTCCATACGTAAAGTCGCAATCCAAAATATGTATCCAGGTCTTATTGAAGTTTCGAATCATTTGACATACTAGTGAACCAATTACAACACTTATCCTGTTTCATATTTGCTTGAGCTCGCTTAATACTCGATCAGGCTATTCGAAGCAAGCCTGGATACATATTTTGGATTGCGAATGTACAGTCGTGGTCAGTAATAATCATCCACAATGGGGTGATGGTTCCCCTCTGTTCGTTGGCTGACAGATTTTCCAATAAAAAGGTCAAGTACACTCGCAATCCAACATTTGTATCCAGGCCTTGTTGAAGTTTCGAATCATTTGACATACTAGTGAACCAATTACAACACTTATCCTGTTGCATATTTGCTTGAGCTCACTTAACACTCGATCAGGCTATTCGAAGTAAGCCTGGATGCACATTTTGGATTGCGAGTATACCATCTTTTAAATTACTACGTACAGCTACTCACTTTTCAAAACAATAACATAATATGTGAACATTTTTTTTTTTTTTTTTTTTTACATATAGTGAGTGGAGGAAAGGAAAAAACAAATAAATAAATGGTTCCATTTGCCTATTGGCATCCTCCACTCATAAAATATTTAAAACAACTGGATTTAAATTGCTGGGGGTTATAACTTGCTGGAAAACATTCCCTTGGTAGAGAATTCCACAGGGAAGTAGTACGGGGAGTAAATGAATTTTTGTAAGCAGTTGTCCTGCAACGTGGAGGAGTCAGTGTGAACTTGTACACATTCTCAGCTGCCCTAGTCCTCCGTGGGAAGACGCGAAGGGGTGGTATAATCAGGGCAAGTTCATCCGAACATTTCTTATAAAAGTATCTATAAAATAGTGCAAGGGAAGCAACATTTCTACGTACTGATAAGGGAGGGAATCCATTAGTGATCATAGGATTATTGATAAGTCTGATAGCTCTGTTTTGAATTTTATCTAATTGTCTTAACACCACCGATCCACAACCAGCCCACAGAGGTGAACAATATTCCATCTGGGAACGCACATGACTCTTATATATTACTGCTAACTGCTCGTCAGTCAAATAATTACAAGCTCTGTATAAAAGTCCCATCTTCCTAGATGCAGTTTTGGCAATGGATTTTACATAGGGAGTCCAACTGAGGTTTTCATTTAAAGTTACACCAAGGAGATCAATGCTGTGGGACTTGGGGATATTTGTATTATTGAAAATAATGTGAGAATCTTGATTATCTGATCTATTTGAGAACGGGATGTATTTAGTTTTATTTGCATTGAAAGAAACTAGGTTGTTTTGTCCCCATTCAAAGATCTTCGTTAAGTCTTCATTTAATGAAATTGAAGTGGCAAGTTTTTATTCTAAAATATTGTGTTGAGTAAAACTATCATTAAATGAGAAGGAACTGTGAATAGTTGAATCATCAGCATAGGAGTGAATTGAATTCTGAGTATCTGACAAAAGATCATTAATATGAATGAGGAACAAAGTTGGAGCCAAGACCGCTCCTTGAGGAACACCAGCATTAATGGGATGAAAGTCGGAATACAGACCATCTACCATCACACGTAATTTTCTGTTGCTAAGATATGAATTAATTAGAGGAACAAAAGATTGAAGGCCATAATGTGGAAGCTTAGACAGTAATGATCTGTGCCATACTCTGTCAAAGGCTTTAGATATGTCAAGGCAAATTGTGTGAGTCTCTCCATGTTTATCAGTTGATTGGAATATGTTATCTGTGAAATAACAGAGCAGGTCCACAGTAGATCGTCTCTGTCTAAAGCCATATTGCTTATCATTTAGCAGATGATTTTTCTCAAGGTGTTTTACAAAGTGATTGTTAAGAACGATTTCAAATATTTTACCGAGAGTAGACGTGATGGCAATTGGTCTGTAATTTGATGGATTTGCGGTAGCTCCTTTTTTGGGAATTGGTTGTACATTGGCTTCTTTCCAGGCGGCTGGGAAGGACGAGGTATGGAGACATACACGAAATAATTTTGAGAGAATTGGAGCTAATTCTTTTGAGGAAATTTTTAATACAGTGGGAGGAATTTCATCTGGTCCTGGAGCTTTGTCGATGGAGAGATTCTCCAAAATGGTCCGCACTTGTCTTGCATGAATTATTAAGGGTGGACTTTCTTGGGAGTTAAAATTCAAAATGGGAGTGTTTTGAGCAGTGTCATTGAGGTTTGAATTTGTGGCGAAGATATTGGCCAAAAGATTTGCTTTACCACGTGGATCACATATGAGATTTCCATTGCTATTCTTTAAAGGGGGAATAGATGAACCATGGTTGAAGTTAGATTTGAATGAGTTTACTGTTGACCAAAAGATCTTATTATCATTAGGATTATTCAGTAATTTATTGACTTGTTTATGTATGAAGTTAGATTTGGCTAAATTAGTTACAGCTTTAGCATGGCATCTGACAATTTTGAAATAATTGTATGACTGAAGAGTTTTCGACTTTGTATAGGCATTATAGGCTATTGATTTTTGTTCTGTTGCTCTGGCACAGCTGTGATCAAACCATTTTGGAGAGTTAGATCTTTTTGAGTATTGTTGGTGAGGGATATATGTTTCCATTCCTATTTTTATAAAGTCAGTAATATGGTTCAGGAAGCTATCTGGGTCAGTAGAGTAAAATGATGACCAAGGAATGTTAATTAAAAAGTCACGGAACCCCACCCAATCTGCAGCATCATAGTGCCATTTGGTCACTCGGATGGGTTCAGAGTGGATGGGTAGGGAGGAGTGGGAACAGGAGACTGCAATGAGGCAATGGTCTGAGGATCCAAGAGGGGACCTCACTTCAACACTATATGTTTCGGGATTGGTAGTAAGAAACAAATCAAGTAGGTGCGGTTTATGTTCTGGAAATTATTAGACAGCAATTTATTTTAGTTACCTATATGTGGATGGTTATTATTGACCACGACTGTACATTCGTAATCTAAAATTTGTATCCAGGTCTTGTTGAAGTTTCGAATACTTTGACATAGGAATGAACCAATTACAACGTTTATCCTGTTTCATATTTGCTTGAGCTCGCATAATACTCGATTAGGCTATTCGAAGCAAGCCTGGATAAATATTTTGGATTGCGAGTATAGCCTACAGTTGTCCTCATTTTCACACATCATACAATGTTGTTATTATGACAAGAGAATGTGAGTTTCTCAGTGACACAGATTTTACGGTACAGCCACAATCAAATAACCACCGACACTTTCCTTCCATCGTGCAAATAAATCAGTATCATATCAAAATATAATCGTACAACAACACCTTATGTCAACTCAACCCCCTCAATTATTATTATGAGGTACGGCAAAATCATACATGTGTTGTTCTTTATTACCAAGATATTTACTACGATAGAAGAAAAGTGTCGGTGGATATTTGATTGTGGCTGTACAGTCACTCATAAAAGTAAAGACACCCCCAGGCAAGACACCTTTTAAGTGGTGTGATATCGGTTCTGGTAACATTGTACAGCTGGTCACACTCCCGTGAGGCCCACCCAGCGTTGTCAATGTTGGCCGAGATAACCCCGAAACACTAGTTGTGAGCTCTGCTCGCTCGAACCATTCACTAGTGGGAGGGAGAAGTAAGGAGGGATTTGAGGAGGGTAGGGGGGGTGTCTATACAAGGGAGGTGAGAAATTATTCTTGGGGAGGTGAAAAATGTGTGGAAGCCCAGTTATCAATTATTTATATACCGACATTCGTGTCAATTATTAACATCATTAAATGTAAGATTAAGTTTTTAATATTATGATGTAACACAAAAACAACCGAGGTAATATTATTGTATACGGTATTTTTTCGTATAATATTCAATGGTTATCATCAAGCACTAAACGCTGAAAAATACTTTCACAATAACTGAAAAAGAATCATGAACCAGAATGCTCTTTATTAAATGAAGCAAATGTGAATACCTTTATATTACATGTGTCAAGTGTTGATACCACTAACACACACTTCCATTTACCCCGTATCTACCTAACAGTTTATAATCGTGTCAAATATCAAGGCTTTCATTATCCCTCACGTGATAGCAACCTTGTAATATTCTGAATACTTTTAATAATAGCCTGTTGTATTGAAATATTGGAATTTGACTATGAAACCCTTTTTTTGTCATTTGTCTCTTGTTAGCAAAAATTATTATTTGGTCTGTATCTCTCTTCTCCGTGTGTATCTCTCTTTTCTGTGTGCATTATACTTATATATATAAGCCAGTACACACACACATAACATAATAATGTTGGTGACAGAGGTTCTATTGTTTTTTTCTGTCATGAGTTGCGAGAGAAGTATATTCATAATTATTTAAACATTGTAATAGTTCCATCAAGTAATACATGGGATGAACAGTTGAGGTTTCATCGGACATGTTAATAAAGAAGCTGGCAACTATTTTCAACATTTCTTAAAATTAAACTTTATAGAAGGCGTGTTAAGGTCTGAAATCCTGTGTTTCCCATCATACAACATCTTCCCAATACTCACACCGTTGTATTTGATGCCGTATTGGTCTTTACTGTCTTCTGCTACAAGGTTGATATTAGTGTGACATTCCATAATTATACACTCTACCACTACTCTTACCGTTGTATTTGATGCCATATTGGTCTTTACTGTCTTCTGCTACAAGGTTAATATTAGTGTGAATTTCCATATACACTCTACCAATACTCACACCGTTGTATTTGATGCCGTTTTGGTCTTTACTGTCTTCTGCTACAAGGTTGATATTAGTGTGAATTTCCATATACACCTTGTCTTGTGAACTGACTGACTGCACCACCTTACACATCTTCAAGTCATCAGGACTGCCAACATGTTGGAGAGGGAATATTTCCAGTCTTCAATACCCTTACCAGTTTAGTGGTTTTCAACCAACTCATAATCCTCTTGGAGTATCAAAACTAATTTGGGCTAACGAGACTAGAGTCAACGTCAATCTCTAATTAATGCAAAAAAAAAAAAAAAAGAATACAGTTGACAAGCCTGTGGGTGCCAGACACAATCTCCCTGGCCTCTGCTCACATGTATTATCTGCCACACTGTAAAAAATCTCTGTTAAATTTTACAGAAAAAATACTGGCATCCATGCTGCCAAACATTTTCTGTAAAATTTACAGTTCAAAATTTCTGTAAAATATACAGGCATTTCCTGTAATATAATTTACAGGAAAAAAACGTTGTCAGAAAAATATACACGTATTTCCTGTAATATAATTTACAGGAAAACTACGTTATTTGTAAAAATATACAGGTATTTCCTGTAATATAATTTACAGGAAAACTACATTTCTTGTAAAATATACTGGTATTTCCTGTAATATAATTTACAGGAAAATTAAGTTTTTTTAATAATTCACAGATAATGTTTGGCAGCATGGATGCCAGTATTTATTCTGTTTTTTTTTTTACAGAAAGAATATTGTATTTTTGCACAGAATATTATTTTTGTTTCTTTCAGAATCGGTTGCACTGAAACTTCTGGAAGAAACAGGGATCAATTTCTTTAAAAAAATACATGAGTATATGGATTAAATATCTAATCTACAAATACCATCAGGACCTATATATATATATATATATGTATACCGATCTTTATGAAGGAGTTTCCTTGCAAAAAGAATCATGCAAACGAACTGATAATAAACAAAATTTTATTTAGTGAGTTTAACTGACAATTTTTCCCTGAGACAGCAAATTATCTGAGTACAGAGTGCTAATTTTGAGGACAAATGTATGCGGCAAAAACATTTATACAGTATACTGTACTCTTACAATTTTGATCATAAAACATAAAAAGTTTTTTTGGGCCTTGTGAAAAACAAAACAAAAAAACCCTCTATTGAAATGGGGGATTTAAGAACATACACACAGAACAAAAGGTTTCAATTGTAAGAATGTAAAAGGTACAATTTTACGTGGAAAACTGCTGTAAGTACTGGCCAGTAAACTATTTTAAAATATAAGCATGCATAAATTTTCTATGAATTTCTTAATGAAACAAATTTCCTGACTTCGGACACTTGAAAATGAAAAAAAAAGCATGAATTTAGCGTGGCCAATTTTTTAAATTATATGGATTCAGTAGGTACTCTCCCTGGCTACCACATGACACCAACAGGAATAAAATTGCACTATTCTAAACAGAAGTATTCATTAAAACATATTGAAAATGTCCGAAGTTTGGGCATTTTATGGTGCACTGTATCTCGGTGTGTGGGATCTCGGTGTGTTGGAGGAATGTGAAACAACTTCACTCTGCTACTGCATCTGTAATGATAAAGAGAAGTCTGAGTATGGATATGGAAATAAGTGGAGAGTATAGGTGCTAGCGCTGAGATAAACTGAATGAGAGGATACAGAGAAAGCAACAATCAGGCTAAAATATAGTAAAGCTGGTATACGGGCAAACTATTCAAACGTGAAGGAAACAGTAATCGAACATGGTTGCAGAACAACAGCATATGAGGACAACATTGAAAGCTTTAAATATGGAATACATGGAGAGGGTAGAGGCGGGAGGTGTTGGGGGGGTTGCGGGGGAAGGAATACAGGCGGAGGGGGTTGCGGGGGAAGGAGTACAGGCAGGGGTGGTCGAGGGAAGTGTGTGTGTGGGGGAGGGGGAGGCTTTGCTGGGAGATAGGGAGGAAGCAAGAGAAAAGATGGTGGGTAGGGGGTTGGAGATGCCAGGTTGCTTTAACATGTGACAATGTAGTATTTCAATGAGGTGCATGGAGGCTTATAATTGTAGCCACTCCTACAGAGATGCGGCATCTGGCCATAGATAGATAGATAGATAGATATAGAAATACAACAAAAGCAGCGTCTCAAAAAATATAAAACTTGTACCATACCAAGAATTTTACAACCCATTTTAAGAGAATTATAAATGTATCATACTAAATATACAGTATAAACGAATGAACCTTACTTCTGAGGCTTTAACTCCGCCAATCCACATCAGCTTTCGCACTGATTAGGCTAAGAACCTTGGGGTGAGTCTGAGAGTATCGCTTACAATTTTTCTTGACTTGTACTTTGCTGCCCCTGTCTGGGTTGATACCAACGAAGCATCTGTAACAATAAAGCATAATAAGATTGTGGTGCGTGACTGTACTATGATCTGTCCAGAAATATTTAGTGGATGGAACACCAAAGAATGTGTGTGTCAACAAAAGGAACACTGTAATGATTGCTATGGGCTACACAAGTATAACCATGTAATCTGTTGAGATGTAAAGATTTAAGTTTATATACTATTTTGATAAAAGACCAATAATATTTTGTTTTAGGTATCACTTGAGGAATATTCTGCAATATATGGTAACAAAGTTGTTTCAGAGCTTACCTTTGAATGAACTCCAACGTTGCTGCACAATCAAGTGGGTACATGATGTTGAAGTTGTAGTAACTACAAAACAACATGGCAAGGCCAGCAGTAAATGTAGATATGTGATCGTTCACAACCACACCATCGATACTGAGCATAAACCTGCTCGCCAACATCCTCGATTCTCCTGGAAGTACATAAGAAATAAAAGTTTATAGACTACAGGCAAATGGAGATAATTAAATCAATCAGTATGTTTGACTTGAACACTGGATAATGCCTCTCCATGAACAAGGGTTTATTTCAAGTTTTTAAATATTGTTATAATTCAAACAATGGACAGTATAAGGAAAATACTGGTAAAAAAAGTAAAAAAAATACTGTATTACACATTGTTATTACCATTCACTACAACATACAGAGATGGTGGCTGAGTTTATGGTGTACTAGACTTGTACCTCATGGTTCAGAGTTCAAATCACTCTCAGGTGAGGGAATGAGAGTATTTGTTCTTCTGAACCGAGTTTCCAGTGCTAATTATTAGATACCGTGCCTGAACATCGTACAACACCCTCATCTGTATGATTACAATAACAGTATTTGGGATTACCCTCCATCCCTCTCTCTGCAGTTGGGTGCCATAAAAGTTGACCTGGAAATTGGGCATCTAGCCTTATGTTGAGTGTCATAAAAAAAAAAAAAAAAAAAAAAAAAAAAAGTAAATAATTATGAGCTGACAGCACACAATAATGTATTATAGTTTACTTACCAAAGCCTATTAAGCATGGCGTATCAGGAAGGTTCTTTTCAATATCAGCCTTAGTTGCAGCTGCCTGGAAAATGTATAAACAAAAATGTCAGCATCTCTAAACTTGAAATGTTATTAATTTAAACAGGACAAGCAACAGGATCTGACAATCATTATGATTATCTCATTCTATTAAAACATGAAAATAACAGGTGAATAAAAAAGGGGAGGAAAGAAAATCTGAATGGTACTGCTATAAATGCTGGGTACAAGACATGTGCGAGACTGATTTACTGATTGCACTAACAAGAACAACATACCTCACAAAAACAAGTAACAGATGAACAAATGGACGGACAGACACATGGATGGACAAACACAGACAATCACACCCTTGGCACAGTCCATATAAAATTGGGTGAAGTGCCTCTTACTCAATGGAGTATTGCATACAAGTTCTGTAATTAGAATAAAACAGATAAAATTATGCTAAATATATAGGGTTGTATGGACTTCTAGATATATCAGTTCTTTGGTACACACAAACACACACAGTAGCTAATCTCTATATACAATACTGTACATAAATAACATACCTCTACACATTTATATACGGTCTCCTCTTTTTCACTAAAATATGACATCACTGCACAGGTGATAGCAACTGCCTCTGGGGTGCCATTACTCATAGAGCACTTAGCCTCTACAAGCTGCTCTTGTATTTTCCTAAAGTTTTTACTTGGCTGCTCTTTCATCCACTTTAATATCTTTTCACCCTTATGAGTAAATGCAGAGTTCATTTTGTCTCTGATTAAAATACCAGTCAGTTCTTTGAAATGAAGAAGCATTCCAACTTGATCAAATAAGTATGGCCAAGTCATCTGTAAATCTGATGTGCTCATATTTTTTAATATTATATCTTTCCTCTGCGATATGTATGTGTTCTTCAACAAAGGTTCCACCTCATCACTTCGTCTTTCTTTATATTTTTCCTGCAACAACAATTTCATAGTTTCCTGTGATGCTTCTGATTCCCACTCTTCTGGATAAGCACTTGGCATAAAGTTAATGCATCCGTATTGATCGTTAAGGCACATTTTTTTAGTGGAATACGAGGTAATTGAATCAGTTTCCTCTAATACATGGGAGTCATTATTTTTTTTTTTTCAATAAGCTATCATTTGATTTTCTGTTCATGTTATCAAATCTGCACTGTAATTGTTTTAACAGAGAATCATGACCACATCCAACCAGACTTCCATCAATGGTATCCAAAAAAGACTTTGGATACTTCTTTACAATTCTTTGTGCAATAGTTGCTAGTGCTTTCTTGCCTGGTTTTGTAGTGATTTTTGTTATTTCAGTGACCAAAATTCTAACCATCTCCCTTCTAGCTGATGGTTTTGGTCTCATCCCCTTTTCTATGACACTTAGCAGATATCTTTGTTGAAATTTTTCCCATGGTATATGGAATTCCTCTGCCCATATGGGATTTAATACCGGATCCAGCTCGGGTTTTTCTCCATGATCTTGTGAACTTGAAGGTTGTAGTTGATAGTCCTCCTCTTCATCTATGGTAGGTATCTGCTGTGATGTCGGAGTTGAAGAATCTGGGGAACATAAAAAAAAGGTTGTACAGGGTGTTTCAGAAGAAATGCCAGGATTTGTTTCAGGCATAAAATTTTCAATTTTTGCTTCTCTCATGTTTCCTTTACAGATGTTGTTTAGAACTAGATGGCAATTAATATTGGTCTTATTTTGTTTCCGATAAAAATGTATGGTGTACAGCAGAAACAAAAAATAGTGCAATTTTAGTATGAGACCAAATCCTACGTGGAGGTTCGTCGCAGGTTTGAGAAGGAATTTGGGCTTCACCGAGGCATCAACACCCCAGATGACAAGTCAATTTGGAGGATTGTCCATCACTTAGATAGGGAGCAGACTATTCACCCTTGCAATAAAGGAAGAAGTGGTGCCAAGCCTAGCGTCACACCACAGAAACTTCAGCAAATTCAGCAGTCAATTGAGAACAGTCCCAAAAAGTCACACCGCATTCGTGCTCAAGAGCTGGGCCTTACACCAACCACTCTATGGCAAACGATGAGGAAAGATCTACAGCTCTTCCCCTACAAGATCTCAACTCAAGTTTTGAAGCCCGAGAGTGGTTGGTGTAAGGCCCAGCACGAAAGTGGTGTGATTTCTTGGGACTGTTCTCAACTGACTGCTGAATTTGCTGAATTTGTCTGAAACAAATCCTGGCATTTTTTCTGAAACACCCTGTACTTCTCTCTCTCTCTGTGTTATACACACAGTACAGTATACAGTATTGTATTTAGTATGACGAACTTTCATAAAAAATCAGTTATTTGTTACCAAGTGTGAACAGGAATGAGTAGAGCCATCATTTGATGAAAATAGTTCTATGCTGAAATATTTTACTAAAAATTTATTAGAATAAAACTACATCTTAACAATTTACCTTGCTTCAGCTTGTCAACAAGCTTGCGCACTTGAATGGTCCTCAACATGGGAAGGTCATCTGGTGTAACATATTTAAGATCAGAAACTGTTTCAACCCCTATACTGATGAGATGTTCACAGGCGTTCTCCAGAAGTTCTGGTGGAAGGCTTGGAAGAACACTCAGGACTGCCTTTCTTAATTCCTCCATTGCTGCAGTAACCTGGTACCATAGAAAACAAGAGGTTAACAAGGAGGAATAGGAAATTAAGAATGTGTGTGTGTGTGTGTGTGTGTGTGTGCAAGAAATATACTGTACAATCAATACTTCAATAGTCTAACCACATTATTTAAGGGGAGAATTATTTTTAGCAAATTAGAGTGCTAAAACTCTTCCAAAGTATGTCAGGAAACAGATGACCTCAGTGTTTCTTATAGGGGATCTGTTTTGTGGCATAGTTTGGAGGATTCAAAAAGCTCCAATTCACCACGAAGAGAATCTCCCCCTTAAGGAAGTATGGGGTTGTCATTATTATTTTTTTTTTAATCACAGGAGGACATCACCTGCATTGTCATTCTGAAAACTGTTTATACTACAGCGTATACTGATTTACTGTACAGTACAGTACAGTATGTTACTGTATGCTTCTGGTGAAAAATGAAATACTGTACTGATCTACTGTATATGGTTATGCATTGTAGTTACTAAACTGTACAGTACTAGTAACCTACATGTTCAGTTAGTTACATGAGTCATAAACTGCATTTAATGTTGCTTTCAAATAAGTTAGGTAATTATGTACCATATACAATATTACGAGGTTTGGCTGTACATTACATAATTATTGGTCCCTATCAGGCCTTGAGGGCTGAGATGAAATGGGACATAGGACCAAACAGCCACTCTGTAAAAATCAATAAAGTACTGAAGCTTTTATTTAAGGCTGTAGGCTATACAGTTAGGCTCCATGCATAACCCTATTGTGTGGAGCAGGAGTATTCCGTATTGCAGACTGTAAGCAAAGCTATTGTACATAACTCTTAAATATGTTCAGTGCTTCACTGACCTGGTTGGATAGGACCCAAGATTACTGTGTCTTGACTACTTGTGCTATGTGTATCACTTTCACTATCATCTGCCTCATATACATCATCACCATTCATGGGTACCATCAACTCCAACTCTTTATTCTTTAGTTGGTCATATGGAACTTTCTTTACTAGTAAAAGCTGCTTGGAGTTGCTCTTAACCTTTACCTGCCTCCTTGAAGCTATGCTGAATAAATCCAACAAAAATACACCATTCCTTAGTATTTAAAATAATTCAGACTTCAAGAAACTGAAATACTGTACAGTAGAGTTTAATTTATTGTATGTTTGACTCTCAAAATGTTATTTTCCTTTATGATCAATGTGTTTATGATACTCAAGTGCCTTAAAAAAAATAAGTTTTGAAGATAAACCTACCTTTTTTTTAAGTCTTAAGATGACACCGCATGCTTCAGTGGAACTAGTGAAAACGTTCCTCGTTTGTAAGCATTCAGTGGGTAATAATCAAGCAATCTAGAAGAATCAACACACTTAAATGTTGATTTGTGAAATAATGTGTAAACATGCAATTTATCTGAAAACTGTGACTTGAATTCCGGTACTAGAAAATAAACTTGTGTATTTGAATTTATTATGATGAACTGAATTTCACCAAACAAAAGTCCACCTTCACATTTATTTAAAGCTACATAGTGTCCCTTCTTATACAGAGTTCCCTTTAATGTTACTCCTGAACTAACTTCTGCACTGTCATTGACTGAACACATCTTTATGGCTGTTTGGATATCTTGATGAAATGTATCCATAATTAAGGGAATACTTTTTGCAACCTCCACTTTATTCTGAAAATATTGGCTGGACTGTTTGTAGGCTTGCAGTAACTGGTGCTTTTCACTTAGTGTCAGAGTGACATTCTTGAAATTTTGTGCACGTTTAATGCACCTTTTAAAAAAGCAATGCTTACTTTCAAAACGCATAGTCCAGAGACGTATCAAAGGACCAAACTGCAAAATCAGCTGTGGATAGTGCCTCACAAAATGGTGCTTTGGTCTTAGTTTTACATGTGGGAAAAGTGACTGTCTGCCTTCCAGATATTCCTCAATAAGTACATTAAGATAAGCAATATCAGACTTTTTAATCTGTGGGGCACAAACTATATCCACAATATCATGCAACAAAAGAAAAAGCTGCCAAACTGGCTCATCTTCGTTCTTTATTCTGTCATCTACAATAACAGGCAATAGCCTTATTAAGCACCAGTTTTGCACAGCTTGACCACCTAATTTATCGGTCGTTACACTTATCTGACATGGTTTTGAGCTTGCATCTGTATCAAGGTATGGAAACACATTCAAGCGATGATTAAGCTCTTTGTAAGTCAACCATTTCTTTTCTGTTATCAGATCCTTCAATATTAGAGCTACATCCTTATCTGCAATTCCTTCAAATATATCATGAGCCAAGCAAGGTGGAAGGCCTGCACTGCATACATGATAAAATCTCAAGGCATTAAAACTAGAATCACATTTAATGCCTTTCACATTAGTCAGAACATGGTGGTGTCTTTCAAGATCCCTTACAGCTGACTTATAACTTTCTACTGTCCTCTTTGGACCTACACTGTTTGGGTCATCGTGGAATTCCAATAAGGTGAGTGTACAGTAACGACAGAAATATTGCACTGTGCTAAAATTTTCCATAAACCCACCTATACCATGTGAACCTAAGTTGTCTCCTGTTATGCAATATAGTGTGCCCTTTATATTTTTATTGTGAATCTGTATTCCTTCATTCTCTAGTTTCTTTAAGTCTTCCACTAATTCATGATAAATTTTCTCTTTCCCAAAATGATTCATATCAGACTCCTTACACAGAAGAACCAAGAGGGTGTTATCAACTACTGACCGGAGATATGGTCCAAAATTGCCTAGTGTCATGTATACCCCGACAAGTTTATGCTTTTTCTTACTTGAACAAAGTGGGTTGCAAAGTTCAAAGGCATCTGCATATAGAATAAGCCTTAAGGAGTTTGGATCATTTTTAAAGAGATCATTATTCTTGAAAGCAAGCCCATCAGTAATGTCCCTGAGGCAACAGTCACTAGATTTTTCATTTTGGTCTACTTTTGTTCTTACGTATTCTTGGAACACTGATTCATCCTTAAAAAGACACTGTAGAGTTTCAAGTATTGGAACATAATGATAAACACAATCTTTATTCTGAGTACTCCTTCCCAAATGGATTGCCCTTGGATGAATGTAATCAAACTTCTTCTTGTAAAAAGCATTACGGCAGAATTTAGATCGCAGTTTGCCACCATTACATTTAACAAAAATGCCAGAATCTTCAACACCTTTTACAATTTCTTTTATCTTTGGTTCATGAACATCCATTTCCTTTAAGGAAGCTGTCAGCTTCTGCATGCAATGAGAAAAATCTAAGGAATGAATACTTTGAAACTCTTCAGCAATATACTGAATAACTACTGATGGTAACAAATATTTTGCTTCCAATTTCAAATAAAACAAAGCAAGATTTTTCATAAATAATTCCTCACTGTCTGTTGCCTGCAATACATCACCACAGTCTGTTTCCTCAAAAGATTCCTCAACTGCATCTTCATAACTATCATTTGTCACTGAAGTAACATCCTGTAATTTTGAACCTGAAGGGTGAATAATTTCATTAGGCAGGTGTTGAACTGTATGAAATCTATGGAATCTACTAATATGTGCTGAAAATGTCTTTTTCTTTGAGAATTTTGTAGAGCATTGATTAAATGGACACTCTATGCTATCATCTTCATCTAAATGTCTTCGTAAATGACTTATTAATTCCTGAATCCCTTCACAAGTCTGGCTACACATAGCAGTCTTGCACATTATTGTGGTACCTGTATTCACTGCTGCCAAGAAATTTTCTTGCTTCCTTACTCTACTTTTTTTTTATGATCACGGTATACATGAGCCCTCAGGCCGGTATAAGATGACAGCCTCCTTATACAGCCCTTAATTGGACACTTATAAAGCTTTCTGTATTCATTTGAATGGAGCTGGCAGTGATTGACATAACCTTTAATTGTTTTAGATACATGGCTACAAAGAGGACATGCAAATTCTGCATCCATGGTATATTCCTACGTATCAAGTGTACTCAAATAAAAAATGTCCTCTGCATTTAACGTTAGGAGATTGGAGTGCCTTAACGTTAGCCCTTAAGAAACAAGGAATTCAAGTCACCAGTTACAATAATTGATGTTACATGTTTACAAATTATGTCACTTACTAGGGTTATTGTGAAATCAGGTAACGTTAGTTTGTATATGGGTCGTATATGGGTCGTTTCTAATAAGTCTTCCCTGCCTGCTTTGACGCTCTGAGCTTTGTCTGTTGCCCGCTCAATTTAATGTTTACAAGCTAGCCGGTCCTCGTTCGAACATATGATAGTAGTTATGCGCAATATGCTTTATTTATTGAGTTTCCCTTTTCTCTTTCATCACTTTTACCACGCTCCATCTTAAATTATGACTAGTAACATTAACAGACAAAAATATATTGTTACTTACCGTACGAATCGATGTCTCACAGAAATTAATAGTTGTGTTGGTCTTCAGTGTTCGTATTCCTCGTCACTGTCCTGTGTTAGACTGCCACGTAGATAAAAAATAAATGTTCAAAGTATTCTTCTTAACATTCATTCTACCATTATCGCACTAGAGTAACGTGAAATGAAAGTTATGATTATATAAAGTACTATTTACCTAATGACATACCGAAATTATAAGCTCGGTAGGCTACCTGGCAACTCGATCAGGGTGCATGTGCCAAGTGTCGCGATCTACATTAATGCAATAAAAGAAATGGTTTTTTTTTGTTAATATTCGGTGTTATTATGGTTAATGGTTTACTGTTACAGAATCTGTGTTGTATTTCTAATATTTCACAAAGAAAAAATCTTGAATTTTACGTCAACTGAAGTAGGTAATTTGCATCATTTACAGGCAAATTGTATTTTAAAATACAGCAATTTACCTGTATGTCAGTTCATCAAAAATATATACTAAAAACTATAATGAAGGGTCATATAGTAATTCACACACACTCAATACAATATTCTAAACATTCAGCAAAACAATAATTGCATGTATGATGATGCTGGATAAAGATCCAAACTGAGTGCTACAGGCTGACCTGTTTTTTCAATTACAGGGATTTATCTGTTGCTAAATACAAGAATTTTTCTGTAAAAATAACATAAACTTTTTACAGTGCAAAATAAAACAAAATTGCTACCTAGAAACAGATGAAATACTGAGGGATTTATAGTAAATTATCAAACAGCACGTGTTCACTATATTCAATACAACGAGCTATTATTAAAAGTATTCAGAATATTACAAGGTTGCTATCACGTGAGGGATAATGAGAGCCTTGACATTTGACACGATTATAAACTGTTAGGTAGATACGGGGGAAATGGAAGTGTGTGTTAGTTGTATCAACACTTGACACATGTAATATAAAGGTATTCACATTTGCTTCATTTAATAAATAGCATTCTGGTTCATGATTCTTATTCAGTTATTGTGTAAGTATTTTTCAGCGTTTAGTGCATGATAATAACCATTAAATATTATACGAAAAAAGTATACAATAATATTACCTCGGTTGTTTTTGTGTTACATCATAATATGAAAAAGTTAATCTTACCTTTAATGATGTTAATAATTGACACGAATATCGGTATATAAATAATAAAGTGAATGGTTCGAGCGAGCAGAGCTCACAACTAGTGTTTCGGGGTTATCTCGGCCAACATTGACAACGCTGGGTGGGCCTCACGGGAGTGTGAACGTCAGAGGTGGTGTGGTGTGGGTTGTGTTTGGAGGAAGGTTGGTTTGCTCGAAACATTATCCCAAGTCATGCTTCGTCTTATCTACCATTAGTTACAAATGTGTCGAGCAAATCAACTTCATCTCTCAAGCGCCATCACTGACGTCACGTACACTGTTGCCAGAACCGATATCACAAGTATAAGAAGATGACTGGCCTGTGGGGGTCTTAATTTTTATGAGTGACTGTACCTGCTCGCTGAGGTTTCAAATGCATCATCATTTTGTTCGGAATCTATTGTAAGGATTCACAGTTTCATTCAAGCCAGTTGGCTATTGACGACCACACTGTTATTTTTTCTCGTTGGCTCTTATGGTGATGAAGGTTTGGATGTGTATGTTTCGCACACACATTAACGAAACTAATTTGGTAGATAATCTTGATATTAACGATATTAGTGCATTTGTCGCGGCTTCTAGCCGCTTAAATTGTATTTATTGGTTGTGAAACCAGCACAGCTGGATTGCTATAGAATACGCCCCTTCACAAGCCCAGGCCCCGTATAGGCATAATCTGGGTTGGAAGGGCCAATTCCGTGACGTTCATCAGAAGTAAATAAAATTCAAATCTGGCGCTGTACTGATAGTGGAGCCACCTGGTGGTGGCGCGGTGAGGTATTAAGCCCCTCCTCCACTGAATACCGCTCGCTCACTCCAATGAGAAAGAAGTGAGTGCCTGCCGCATCGGGAGGTGGGTGGGACAGTAAAAGCTGTGCTGGTTTCACAACCAATAAATACAATTTAAGCGGCTAGAAGCCGCGACAAATGCACTATTATTGGTATAGTGAAACCAGCACAGCTGGATTGCTATGCATGCGATGCGGTAGGTGGGAGGTGAGGTGGAGGCAATCACGTGCTAGTTAAGAGTGGTTGAGAGCGGAGGGCAGGAAAGGTAACCGAGCCCGGTGAGGCAGAAGCTAACGCCCCTCCCGACACTGGCTAGGTGAGTAGCCGTGGTGGGGCAGAAGTAGCTTATACCATATACCCGTAGACCATTCTGTTATAGACCAGAATTGTTACACATAAAGTCTTTATAGGCAGACTCGAGGGTTCGGGTCTAGGAGAGGAGGGGGGAGGTGCCCATGGCAACCCCCCCCCTTCCCCCCCCTTTATTCAAGTCTTCTGAGTTAGGGCTATGGCCCTCGCTCAGGTAATGTGATCCCGAGGGGATGAAGGAGGACACTAGGATCCAGATATCCTGTGTAATAATATCTCCTGTCACTCAACATAGTAAAGTAATTGTTTGGAAAATGAATACACAAGAATTCTGTAACAATGTAATTTATTTTTGTCTCCCTCACCATATGTACACGTAAAGAATGGGGATGAGCATGAAGTTGTACAAGATGTGGATGAGGTATGGGATGATAGTGACGGGACTTAAATCACCCGACCTTTTCTCTTCGGGCGGCCCCTCCCCCCCATGTGTCTCCCGCGGGGACCCTGGGGAATAGAAGGTGGAGTACCCATAGCCACACAGGGGGTAGGGGAGAGCGAGTGGAACAGGTACCTCGTCCTGAAGGAGGAAGTGGAAGCCCAGCCCCCCAAATCCCTGACCCTCTCCACCGAGTGAGTCCTGAGGAAGGCGAGGGAGGCGGCCACGCCCCTAATGCTGTGAGCCCTCGGGGCGTGTCCGGGATCCCCGTTCTCTATCACTCGGCAGAGAAGGCGAGCGATTGACCTAGGGAAGAGAGGGTTACCGGACCTAGAGTTGTAGAAGAGGTTGTCCCGGAGAAGCCCCTCTCGTCGCCTCCACGTATGCTACAAAGGCGTGGACTGGGCAGAGGGGGTGGAAATTTCCATCCCTCAGGAACGAGGGTACTGCGAGAGGGCCAATTCTGTCGTCAGCCTGCTCGTTCTTAGCTAGAAAAGCAGGAGAGGGGGAAATGGTTAAGGAAGTAAGGTTAGGGGTTACTGAAGAAAAGGCTGTGTGACGGGTCAGGGCTGCCAACTGAGAAGCCCTGTAACCTGTAGCTAAGGCGAGCAGGAAGAGAGATTTCTGGAGGAGGTGACAAACCTCCAGAGGGACCCCCTCGAAGGTCAGGTAGGAAAGGACGCGGTGAAGGGACCAGGAGGGTGTCTGGGCCCGGTGAGGTGCGGTCCCCGCCCGAATCCCCATCCTCAGGAGAGAGAGAGAGGCCTCTCCGAAACCTTAATGTTAAAACCCAGGAGGAGGGGATCAGACAGGGCTGCGTGATGCGCAAGCACCGTCGCCGGGGCCCTGTTGGTGGAATCGGCGAGCCACGTGAGGAATTCCAGGACTGTGTCCTCCGAGATGACCCTGGAGGGGTGTCTTCACAAGAAGTCCTGGAATCTTTCCCAGCACGATTCGTATTGTCGCACCGACGACTGACGATGAGCCCTCAACATCTTGTCCACTGTCTCCTTAGTGAACCTTTTGCTGAGGACTCCCCGTAGAAACTCCAAGCGTGTAGTTTCAGTGACGCTTGGAGTGGTGCAGACAGGGTGCTGGAGAGGCAAGCCGATCCCAACTGAAGGGGATGAGGGCACCACCGGGACAACTCTCCGAACCACGGCTGTGCTGGCCAGAGGGGGCTATGAGGAGAACCCTCCCCCTGAACGTGCGCAGCTTGAGGATCGCCTTCAGGAGGACTGAAGTGGCTGGGGGTGGGAAGAGGTAGAGATGCCCCCACCTGTTCCAGTCCTCTGTGAAGGCGTCCGGGCCTCCCGCCTCTGTTCTGGATGAGAATGTCAGGAACAGAGGGAGTAGGGCCGTGGATGGGGAGGCGAATAGGTCCACCTCCGGTGTCCCGTAGCGAAGGCAGAGAGACTCGAACACAAGGGGACGCAGTTGCCACTCGACTGACGTCCCCCTGAACCTGGATAGGGCGTCCGCCCAGTCGTTCTCCCGCCCTGGCACGTAGCGGGCCAAGAGGTGAATGTCCCTCTTGGCCGCTATTGCGAAAATCTGTTCTGACAGGGACAGGAGAATTTCTGACCGTGCGGTGCCCTGTTTCTGTAGGCACTGCACGGCCGCAACGTTGTCCATATCGAAGCGGACGCCTATCCTGGCAAACTGAGGGTGTCTGTTGAGCCATTCCTTCGCTACCATCAACTCCCGGGCGTTGATGTGCAGTAGCCTTTCCCCTTCCTTCCATCCCCCGCAACGTTGATGTCCCAGGCAAGACTGGTATCCCCAGCCTACGTCCGATGCGTCTGTCGCCACCGTGATCCCCGGGGGAGGGAACACCCAGGGGACCCGCTGACGCAGGGCACCGAGACGTAGCCAGGGGCGAAGGAGGCGGTGGAGAGAGGGGGACACTTGCCTGGGAAGGTCCCTGTGTGCGGGGGACAGGTGGAGGTTTACCTCCCACGTCAGCCTCCTGTGTTTCAATCGTCCCAGGGGCATTGCAGGGGCCGCGAAATTTAGGGACCCGAGCAATGATTCCCACTGGCGGCGAGAGAAAGTACGGGAAAAATGCGCCTGGCGGACGTGGCGGAGGGTCCGGCGGGCGTTGTCTGGAGCGAGAGAGAGGGTGGCCGAAAGAGAGTCCCACTCTATTCCTAGCCAACACAGCTTGCGAGTGGGGGTGAGAGAGGACTTGGGGATGTTCAACAGGAACCCCATTTCCTCTAGCACTCCCCTCGCTACCCGGACGTTGTTTGCTACCTGCTCCTTGGAAGGGGCGTGAAGCAACTAATCGTCCAGGTACATGAGGGTGGGAACACCCGCCTCTGCCAGACGGGATGCCACCACCCTCACGAGTTTTGTGAAGACTCGCGGAGCTAGAGAAAGACCGAAAGGGAGCCTGGTAAACTGGAACGTCTCGGTCCCCACCTGGAAGGCCAGAAAACGGCGAAACCTGGGGTGGATCGGGACGTGCCAGTACGCATCCCTGAGATCCAGGGATGCTAACCAGTCTCCCTTCCTCAGAACTGTGCGGACCTGAGCAACCGAAACCATCCTGAAATGTAATGTTTTCACGAATTTGTTTAGCTTGCTCAGGTCCATCACCAATCTCGTTTTTCCCTGTTCCTTTTTGGGGACCGTGAATAAACGAGAAAGAAAGACCCTTCCCGTCGCCCGCTCCACTACCCCTTTTTCCCGCATTTCTAACACATGCGGGACGACCGAAAGTGACACTTTGGTTGAGGCAGGAGGTAGACGTAGTGGCTGTAATGGGAAGAGACAGGTGTCAGTGAGAGTACCGTTAATCCTAATCCCCCGGGGCCCAAGGGACCCGGGGTGGTTGGAGGGTAAATGACGGGAGAGGCAGAGATTTTGACCGCAAGGGAAAATCTGATTTTGACCTAACGGTAACCCAAGGACGGGATTAGGCATAATTCATATGTCAGAATAGGAAAGATGACAGTTACTCACCGGAACAGTAATCCAGGGCCATGACAGGCCCTGGCGAATTATCCTTGCTGCCCAGCCGTGGGCGGGCCAGGCTGCTGACCACCCTGTGAGGCAGCCCAGAGTGGGACCCTCAAGTGGAGCGGTCCTTCTGGGAGGGGTGGTTGAAGGAGGACTTGGGCTTGGAGTAGGACTTGGAGCACTGTCCCCTTCCCCGAAACGGCTGCTGGCCCCTCTGGGAGGGCCTGTTGTGTGCTCTCGGGGGAGTGGGATAGGAGGGCCTCGGTAGCCTGGAGGGCTGGGAGGGCCTCCGGGGCTGGTAGGCTGGTCTGGATGGCTGTGGGGCACGTGGCCTACGGACAAACAGAATGATTAGGAACCAAAGTAGACCCGAAAATCCATTCATTTCACCCCCGTGACAACTCGGGTAAGACGAACACGAGAGGTACTTACTTGGAGGTGGAGGGTTTTGGTAAATTGATTACCGCTGGGAGGGAGGCGAAGATTGTGTCTGTCGCTGGTTGGTCAAAGAGGGCAGGGGACAAGGGGGCAGCTCGCACCACTCCCCTCTGTGCCATCTCCGGCGCAGATTTAGCCGCCGCCTGGCGGGCTGCCAGTCTCACCTCGGCGAAAGCCTTCGCCTCCTCCCGCATGAAGTGGGTCGCCATCGCCGCCACGCCCTCCATCACGGTGGCCATGGAAGAGAGGGTGTCACTGTAAGGGGTAAACAAGGAAAAAACCGAGCGAACCCGGGGATAAGTACCCGGGAGTAACAGAGAGACCCTCTACCCAGTATCCCTAAACATGACACACGAGTAAGGTACTCACGCTAGCTGTACACCCGACATCTCGTGGTAGGAGTTGGTCAGGGCGTTGAGGCAGTCCCTTATCAACGAGGCGGCTGCCCCCGTGGAGATGGTGTGGGCCAACTCTAGACGGGTAGCAGACTCCGCCTGTCGCAACTTGCCATCGGGCTCCTTCAGCTGGTAGGGGACCGGGGGCTCCTTCTCCGTCTTCCACAGGCACTCCCTCAAGCCCGGGGGGCCCGGGAATGAGGGAGGATGACGGGGAAAGACGGAGGAGGGGGCTTCCTGGGCGCGTTGTTTCTCTGGTGGTCCAGGGACTTAAGGAGAAGGGCTGGAATGTCCAGGCCCCCTTCGCCCTTATCCCCCGGGAAGTACGCGTCCGGGGAAAGGAGGAGCGCCGTGTTACCGTGGGAGCGGTCAATTCTCCAAGCCCCGGACAAGTGTAGCTGGCTGTACTCCACCAGAAAACCCATCGCGTCCAGGGTCGCCGCAGAGGACACCCTAGATGAAGTGGGTACGGGCGCTGAGATAGGACGGACCATGTAGAAGGGAATAGCCTCGCCCTTCTCATCCGCCCCCCACTTCACCAGGACATCATCCCTCCGGATCCACACGTCTGGTTGAGCCGTGTCCGGAGACCAAGCCACCAGTCTGCCCTCCTCCGAAGAGTGGGTCCAGGTAGGAGGGAGAAGAGACCAAGAGTAGGGAAGGTATCCGTCTCCCGAAGGAGGGGGTGACGGGGTCGGAGGTGCGGAGGTACCCAACTCCTCAGCTACGTCCCCCGACGGAGACTCGAGTCCCGGGGAAACGGGAGGCATGAAAAGGACTCCCCCATCCCCGGGAGGACTCGCGCCCTCGATGGGAGCAGTAGCGGGAGGCGGGGGAAAAAGAGCGGGTTCCGTAGCGACAGCCGGAGGCTGCGCGACGGACGCCCCAGGAAAAGCGTGAGGAATAAGGGCGTGGAAGATCTTAACTATCTTCCTCGACGAGGGGCTGTCCCCCCCCCGCTTACCCTTGCGGGATTTGCGGGCGGGCGAAGGAGAGCTCCCCGACGACGAAGAAGAGGAAGAGGACGACGAAGAAGAGGAGGAAGGAGAACGGCGACGAGCACGGGACTTCCTGGAGTGGCGGGACCTCTTAGCTGAACGCTTGCGTTCTCTAGAGAGGCCTGAGGAGCCAGCTCTAGCAGGAGGCGAAGCTGGGGGTTCCCTGCTGGGCCCTTGTACCGGTGAGGTAGTCGGGAGAACCAGCGCGACAGACTCGCTCGTTTCCCGGGGGGCTAAGCCCCGAGAAGGAGTCGTAGTACCATCTAGGGAAGGAGGCTCAATCTCTCGGGCCTCAGGAGGTTCTAGCCCCTGAGACTCCGAGAGACAGGAAGAAGGGTAACGGGTCCTGAATAAACCCAGGTCTGCTCCCAAAATCGGGTCCACCCACGCCAAAGAAGAACCGTCTCGTTTGTGGGCCATTCTCCTAGCCCTCGTCCACGCCATACGAAGAGAAGCAAGGGCGGGGAGCTTGGAGCGGGCAGAAGGGGAGGTAACCCGACACAACTCAGCCCAGGGGCGGCACACACCACACGCCAAAGGGTCGTAACCCAAGGGAGTGAAGCAGGGTGCGTGAGGCGAACAGTGCAGGTGTCCGTCAGGCGAGACCCGCACGGTACATCCTGAAGCAGCACAAAGGGCACGAGTAGGCTGAGGGAGAAAAGAATACACAAACATGGGTTAACACGTGCAAACACTGGAACACAGAAGACACGAAACCCATCCTCCCCGAAGGAAAGAAGCGCGGGACACGCCCGCTGTACCCGGGGACCAGGACACGATCCCCCACACTCGCGCACCCGCCCAGGGAAAAAACCCCGTAAAACCAAAACAGCCCGCCACATGGAGCGGGTAAAACAGGGCCCCCCGGACAGAAGGATCCAGAAGGAGGGGGAGGAGGGGACCCGGTAGCCTGAGAAGAAACACTCCAGGCTAAAAATAATGGAAAAACCCCAAAAAATAAAATAAAAAACCCCCGCCCGGGAGAGGAAGAGAGAACCAGGGCACAATTCTCACTCCCATTTACCGAGAGGGGACACATAATAATCGGGGAAGGCAAGAGGAAGGGCTGCAAAGACCCCATGTGCTCACCACGTGGGGCGGTGAAGTACCACGTGGCGCCCACTAACCTCGCTAAAAACCCCAGAAACCCCGATAAAATACACACGAAGCATGTACTAGTGGCAGGAGGAAAGGTAAAAGGGGGGGAAAGACGGAGAAAAACTCCGAACAAAGGGGCTGAAAAACCCCCTTCGCTAAGGAAAAGAGAACTCAGTCCTAACGAAGAAAAAAACCCCATAAACATCTAAAACCCTCCTTGAATACACACATGATACATCTGCAAAGCAGGCTAGCCACTAGAACACAAAAGAAACAATAGCAGGAACACGTGACACAATACCATAGCGTAGCAGCGAGGAGCGTAGATGTTGACTGAGACGTGTTCCGCGACAGAGTGAGCGAGCGGTATTCAGCGGAGGAGGGGCTTAATACCTCACCGCGCCACCACCAGGTGGCTCCACTATCAGTACAGCGCCAGATTTGAATTTTATTTACTTCTGATGAACGTCACGGAATTGACCCTTCCAACCCAGATTATGCCTATACGGGGCCTGGGCTTGTGAAGGGGCGTATTCTATAGCAATCCAGCTGTGCTGGTTTCACTATACCAATAAAATAATTGTTTCTAACAAAGAAGAAGAAGATTTAGGGCTTTATGCCTATCGACTCATGGTGTTGGTCATTAAGGCAGTCAGTCTTGTTACATCAACACATCTTCCCCCAGCCTACTAGGTTGCTATCCTTGTGTTTACAGCCGGTACCTACTTACTGCTAGGTGAACAGGGACATAGGGGGCTGGGAAAATTGTCCAACAATTCCACTGACCCGGGAATCGAACCCGGGACCTCTCGCATGCTGGGCGAGTGTGCTAACCACTACACCATCAGCACCCATTTGATTTTCATATGTAATGACCCAAAATGTGCCTCACCGCTGTATACAAGTTGTAGCCACAAGAGATGTAAGATCCACTTGGCCATGTTGATCACTCTGTCTGCTTGGCCTTCAGTTCACTTTTCCTTTGGGTCACGTATAGCTGTGAATACCTTTAGGATCACACCTGTGGAGTTAGTTAGATTATTAATAACTAAATTGTTGAAATGGTTGGCTTGTCTGTATTTTAGTTATTTCGTTAACTAGTTTGTAAGCAAGTTAGTTGTATTGGTTAGTTGGTTAATTGACCGATTGGTTGATAAATGGGCTAGTTAGGTACCATTTCCGTTATATATATATATATATATATATATATATATATATATATATATATATATATATATATATATATATATATATATATATATATATATATATATATATATATATATATATATATATATATATATATATATATTATTCAGTTTGTAAATAGATTCTTAAAAAGTTATGATGTTTGTTAACTAGTTATCAGTTAGGATCAGTGATGTAAAATAATATAAGTTAAAATTATATAAAAAACAGTTAGTGTATTATGTAACCTGAAGCACGCGATGGAAAAGGGAGTATGTGACGGTGATTAGTGTTTGTGTGCCATTGAAGTATTGATATTTCATTATGTACAGCCACAATCAAATATCCACCGACACTTTCCTTCCATCGTGCAAATAAATCAGTATCATATCAAAATATAATCATACAACAACACCTTACGTCATCTCAACCCCCTCAATTATTAATATGTTGTCCTGTAAAATCATACACGTGTTGTTCTTTATTACCAAGATATTTACTACGATGGAAGGAAAGTGTCGGTGGATATTTGATTGTGGCTGTACGTATATCGGGCATTTAATAAGACCTACCTGTATCACCCTGAGTCAACACAGCCATGGAGTATACAGTACAGCCAGAAAAATAAAAAATCGGATATAAAGGTGCAGAGTGATTGATTGATATATATATTAGGCGCCGCAACAGCGAGGTCATATAGCGCCAGAGGGTGGTGGTAGAGAGGCGAGACAGTAAGCAGGAAAGAAATAGAAACAAAATGGGACAGTTGGAGAACTAAAAGAGAGTAGCTGGGGCCGAAGGGGCGCCAAAATCCATCACTACAGGTAATACCCTCTAGTGCAGTGGTTCTTAAACTACTTTGCCTCACGTCCCCCTCTGCATTATGTATACATCCCGCGCCCCCCTATCCCTGAAAACGTTTACCAAACAGTATACTATAAATTTAAAATTACTTATGGTGGGTGGCGAGCGAAGCGAGCCGTATCGCTTGGAGGGTTCGGGTTCCAAAATGTTGGAAATTTGTGCCTATTATGCAGACCTGAAATTCCCCACTGCAGCTGAGATACTATCATCAAACAGGTTGCATCCCTTGGTTATATACTGTAGGAGCCGGTGGGATGAGCAATCGGGTACAAGACGTGTTCAGTTCCTGAGCAAACCCTGACCACCCGCGCCCAGGGATGCCAGGTGACTTCGATAACTTCTGGCATTCATGAATTGAATTCTTGGCAGTACTTGCAATATATATATATATATATATATATATATACTGTATTTCCCCTGAAGATGTGAATACACGAAAGCGCTTGGGACTCCGTGTTTATTTTTCCTTCCCTGTGGAGATATATATATATATATATATATATATATATATATATATATATATATATATATATATATATATATATATATATATATATATATATATATATATATATATATATATATATATATATATATATATATATATATATATATATATATATATATATATAGAGAGAGAGAGAGAGAGAGAGAGAGAGAGAGAGAGACTTGTGGTAAACAGTGGCAACATTTTTGGCAATTTGCAATGATTAACATAACAGATTATTTACCAAAACCTTGCTCCCACCCCTGGAACCTGGATGCTTCTGGCGCCCCCCAGTTTAAGCACCACTGCTCTACGGGGAGGTGCAGAGTGAAGAATAAAAATTAATTACAGGGAGCTTGAATATTTAAACATGTCATGTTTATCGTCAGTTTTTAGTTCTCTCATCTGGTACAGTCACTAGCACTATTAAGTATACAGCTTTGGTTGAAGCTTTGGCCTTTGAACAGTCTAGTTATCACCAACAAAGTAATTCCAATGGGGATCTTATTGTGCATTTATATAGTGTCTCTAGGTATTCGAGGCACACCTGGATAACTATTAGTGCTGGTGACTGTACAGTGGGAAGAAGCAGCAAAGGTCTATTGGATATGATAATTATGTGATGCTTAAGTCCTTCATTTTGTCAAGGAACCTCATATATATATATATACAGTCGCTGTCAATAATAATCATCCACATATGGGTTTCTCAAACAATTTACTGTCTAATGTTTTGACGTTCACATATGATGTTATTGTTTTAAGTAGTGTGTAGCTGCTTGTATTAAATTAAAAGATGGTAGTTAACTTATTCATTGGAAAGTTTATCATCTATGGAACAGAGGGAAGCTGTCAAACTCTTACGTGAGATACCCCTATATGGATGATTATATTTGACCGCGACTATATATATATATATATATATATATATATATATATATATATATATATATATATATATATATATATATATATATATATATATATATATATATATATATATATATATATATATATATATATATACACAAGCGAAGCGCTGTTGCCACGTTAGCCAAGCCAAGTGAGGTGGTGGTCCAGGTGGAAATTTTGTATAGTGTAATTATGTGTGTGTGTAATAAACGTACAAATGTGTGTGTGTGTGTAATAAACGTACATAATTATGTGTGTGTGTGTAATAAACGTACATATGTGTGCGTGTGTGTGTGTGTATGTGTTGCATCATTACACCCCACATGTGACGTCACCATCTCTCTCTCTTACACACATAAATTCTCTCTCTCTCTCTCTCTTTAATCCGTTCGAGCTTCTGTTCGAGCGGTACATTTGGCGCGCGATTTTAGCAGCTTGAACGGAAATTCGAACTCTTCTTTATGGTTTTAACCGGAAAATAGAATATTTGACATTTTAACGTAATTTTTACGTCAAGTTACGTTATGTTACATCATAAATACCTTTGCTGGCGGTGCTGAATCAGAATATATAATTTTGGGAGTGAAACCCTTGTTTTTTTAGCGGATTGGCAGTAGATGACGTAATTTTGACGTCGAGTTACGTCATGTTACGTCATACCAAAACCTGTGCCTGGTGATGGTGATTCAGAATATATATGGGTTTTGGATGTAGGTGTAACCGTTTTCGAGTTATAAGAGGACAAACAGATTGCCATTTATAGTAAAGATGTGGGTATTTCCCGTAGTGATGTGGGCAATACTCCAAGGGTTTGGGTTCCCCTTCGGCCCCAGCCACCCCCTTCAGTTCTTCAACTATCCCAACTTTCTTTCTATTTTCTTCCTGCTTCATGTCTCACCTTTCTATCACCTCCTGCCGCTATATGACCTCGCTATTGTGGCGCCTAATATCAATTAATTAATCAATCATTTATGTCTAGGAATATGGCCCCATCAGGATTGACAGTCCATGAACAGTATTTCAGTACAAATTTACTGGGGTTCTGGAACTCACAGGATGTATTTACTGCAGTATGCCAGAATAAATTAGCTTCATGATAAAGTACAGCCACAATCAAATATCCACCGAGACTTTCCTTCCATCGTAGTAAATATCTTGGTAATAAAGAACAACACGTGTATGATTTTGCAGCACCTCATAGTAATAATTGAGGGGGTTGAGTTGACGTAAGGTGTTGTTGTATGTTTATATTTTGATATGATACTGATCAATTTACACGATGGAAGGAAATAGTCGGTGGTTATGTGATTGTGGCTGTACAAAACAACATGTAATAGAGTAGACTTTTGAAGGCGTGTACAATTGCCTGACGAAATTCATAAAGGAGGTAATACACTCTAGTTAGATCAGAGTGAGTGCCATGATTTCCCCAAATTATGAAAGGAAACAGGACTAGATTAATTAACGAAGATATTGTTGGACTGTTGCCAGGAAGAGTTTGAAGGAATCAGTTGGCCCAGATTTATCAACACTGTAATTCCCCTTTTAACGACATACAGAGATAAAACTTTAGCCTTCCTTGGTCTGTAAATTCATGTGTCTAAAATTAGTAAACTTCCACGGTAGTACAGTACAGTGGTGGTGGTGGTGGTGGTAACTCTGGAGCAACTGATCCCTCTATACTTTTCTAAGCAACAGACCACCATTATAATTTGTTCATCTGGTCCGGTTTCCTGGCAGACCTTGCAGAAATTAAGGCTCTCTAATGTACACTCGCAATCCAAAATTTATATCTAGGTCTTGCTGAAGTTTCAAATCATTTGACATACTAGTGAACCAATTACAACGCTTATCCTGCTTCATATTTGCTTGAGCTTGCTTAATAATCGATCACACTATTCGAAGCAAGCCTGGATACATATTTTGGATTGTGAGTGGTACAGTACAGCTGCGGACACACGAAACAGACACACTTTAAACGGAACCCCTTATCATGCATAGAATAGGACTCGTCGCCTCTACACACAACTTTTCATCCTATCCTATGTTCACTGGGGGGCCTCCGTTTCAGGTGTGTCTGTTTCATGTGTCCGCATCTGTACCAAAGGTATATTACCCCCTCATGGTATTATTTTTTTATGCTGCAGTTGAGCCATATTGTCTTCCCATCCAGATCGAATCGAGTTACACCAATTACAGTACATGTTATAAAATGAGTTTCTTGTTATAATCAAACAACTGAAAACACCTTCAAGACATTTGTATTGTGCATATATAGAACAGTTTGATCTAATTTTAATTTGAGCATACTTTGTAGACCTCAGTGTTCGTCTGTACTCATAGCTATAAACATAACACAACTTCATTTACTTTCACTACTCAGGGTCGATTCCACAATATTGGTTTGAATGCACGCAAACGAAAGAATCTTAGCCGTGTTAATGACTTCTGGGTGAATTATTTAGAGAATTTGGTGAGTAAACTATACAGTGATCATCGTTATCTAACTGGTTGTTAAATTTTGTGAATGTGAATACTCAGATTTTGCAAAATAATGAAGCCTTACAAGTGTGGTTGGTTGGGAAGCTAACAAACAAATACCAGTGTGGAATCAACCCTAAGATAATGAAGCCTTACAAGTGTGGTTGGTTGGGAAGCTAACAAACAAATACCACTGTGGAATCGGCTCTCAGTCTCGGATGGGTTTGAAAGGGGGAGTGATTGTAAGCGTGATCCATTTCACTGAGTACTCTGTATTTACTCTCTGCTTCCCTTTTCTCCCCACCCTTATAAAAAAATCAAAACGGGTACTGAGGAGAGAACCTGTATTTGTTATGTTAAAGGGCTACATATTCCTGTACACAATGCTAGGGAACAAATCACATCAATGTTACTAATAGAGGATCTGTTCCCCTACATGGTTTGGAGGAATTATTAGCCTTCCAATTTTCCAAAAGGTAGGTCTCCCATAAATGATAATTTGATGAACTATGGCATTTCCACTTACAAAAGAATACAAAGGAAGTACAGGTAACAGGAGGTCCATAGTGGCCTTTTACTAGGTTGCCTCTTTAACTATGCTAATCAAAACTACGTGTTGAAGGAAAGGATGGCAAAGGACAAGGCTCCTCCCTACCCACCACTCCCACTGGATATATATACCGGTTGGAAAAACAGATAGAAAATAACACCTTGCTTGTTATAAGCAAGGGTGTTATACAAAGGAAGTACAGGCAATAGGAGACCCATAGTGGCCTTTTAAGAGGTAAAAAGACTATATAACTGTACCCACCTCAGTCGTTCCCTGTATACCTCTACAGTACAACAGTCTCTTTAGGGAAGTTCAACGTGACTGAAGGGAGTGAGTGTGAAGGATATAATTTATAAGGGGAGTCTTGGGCGATTGGCTCTGTTAATTAATGACCGCCGCATTATGAGTGTATTGTGTGAGCAAATGATTGGTGCTGAGTGGGTGTGAGTAAAGGAGAGGAAGGGGGTGAGTTATAAAAGTGTAGGGGAGAATAACAGAGAGGAGGGAAGGGCGAGGAAGAGAAGAGAGGGGAGGGAGTTGGGGGAAAGGAAAAAAGAGGGTAATTAATGTAGGGTAAGGGTTGAACAAAGGAGGTTAGAGTAGAGTCAAGAAGAGGAGGGGAAGGGGTTGAGTTGGGAAGTGAAAAAAAGAGGGGGTTAGGGTTAGGTTAGGGTGATGAGGAGGTTGAGTTGGAAGGGGAAGAGCTGGAAAGAGGATGTTTTGTTGGGAAGGAAAGGGAGAAAAGAGGGTGTCGTGTTGGAATGGCAAGGGTGAAAAGAGAGGTTTGAGTTGGGAGAGAAAGGGAGAAATGAGGGGGTTAGAGTAGGGTTAGGACAGAAAAGAGGTGGTTAGAGTAGGGTTAGGGCAGAAAAGAGAGGGGTTTGAGTAGGGTTAGGGCAAAAAAGAGGGGGTTAATGTAGTGTTAGGACAGAAAAGAGGAGGGTTTGAATAGGGTTAGGGCAGAAAAGAGGGGTTAGAATAGTGTTAGGACAGAAAAGAGGGGGGTTTGAATAGGGTTAGGGCAGAAAAGAGGGGGTTAGAGTAGTGTTAGGGCAGAAAAGAGGGGGGGTTAGAGTAATGTTAGGACAGAAAAGAGGGGGTTTGAGTAGGGTTAGGACAGAAAAGAGGGGGTTAGAGTAGTGTTAGGACAGAAAAGAGGTGGTTTGAGTAGTGTTAGGACAGAAAAGAGGTGGTTTGAATAGGGTTAGGGCAGAAAAGAGGCTGATGAGTTGGGAAGGATAGGGTGGAAAGAGGGGGTTGAGTTGGGAGGGACAGTGAGAATAGTGACTTGGTTAAGATTTCTTCCTGTTGTCATCTTTGGGACATGAAGCTTATGCCAACAAAACGCACTCCATCATCATCATCAGTATATCCCATACATTGGATTCACCTCACCCCAGACTACATATTTCTGGTGAATATATTGAGGAAGTCGATACTCTGCGTTTGTTGGGAACGACTCTTGATTTCAAACTAACTTTTGAGAAACACATTCGTTCCCTGTCTGCCTCTATTGCACAAAAGACAGGCTTACTCCGTAGGTGCTACCAATTTTTTTTCTCGTGGCTGCATTGTATTAAATTCATTATACGCTTTCATTTTGCCTCATTTTGAGTATTGTGCACCTGTTTGGATATCTGCTGCCAAATGCCATCTAAAAATGATAAGCGAAATCGCCCTGTACTGTTTTTGTCTGTCAAATGGATACGAAGCTGTGCCAAGCGGTAGCCGCTGCAACCAACCAAGGGGAGGTGGCCGAGTGGTTAGTGTTCTGGACTCATGACCTAAAGGTCGGGAGTTCGATCCTCTCAGGTGAGGGCCTGAGAATATTTACTCTTCCGATTTGAGTGTTAGACATTAACTATAAGGTCACCGAACGTCGTAAAACACCTTCGCTGGTACCATAACAGCTGCAGTATTTGTGAATTACCCTCACTTCTCTACCTATGTGGCTGGGTACCAGTTCGGAAGTCGTGACGTGTGTGTGTGAGCAGCAGTTGACCTGGGTCACGGTAACGGGCTTGATTAAGCCTATGTCCAGTGTCAGGTAATATAAAAAAAAAAAAAAAAAAAAAAAAAAACGACCGCATCCAAAGCAACCCTGTTCGGGAGCAGTCTTGGTGCCGCTTGGTAGTCAGCTGAGCAACAACTATAAGGCGGACAGGTAATTGAAATTGGCTTAATTAGTACATGTAAGTTGCAATCAGTGCTAGATAAACAATAATAATGATGAAATAAGATGTTGTCGTATTATTTAATTTAATTAAGGAGGTATAGGCTGCTTGGATAGTTTTTCTACATATTATTATGGAAGACAAAAAGGTTTATTTATAAGTAATCAAACTTGCAATTTTTTTTACCAGTGCTTACAATTTACTACCAGTGCTTACACTGCTGCAGAGGTCTTGACCTTAATAATATTACTAAAGTAAAATCTGGTTACTCAGTTAATTGATTTTTTACCTAACATATACCTAACCATGAAATTTCGGTGAAATTTCAACATGTTAGGATAGGTATAATAGCCATGAAATGTTCATTAAGAGTGTCCAATTATTATTTTTTCCCCTCTACTTAACCTCAAGATATGAGGCTGTGTACAGTCGCCAACCATAGCGACGCCTCTCGCCTTGAGGTACAGTTGGACACAGGAATTCGTGGTACAGCCCAGGTGGAAGATCCTTGTCTCTATCTTATAACCAGTGAATTTTGTCCGGTATTTACTTATCGTCGATATCCCACATCATAGTTTCTGCCCCTGGTGGTAAATCTTTTTGGTGGTTAAGGAATTTCATACTGGGAGGAGCTAAACATTTACCACCTCAGCTGTACCACGAATTCCGGTATCCAACTGTACACTGAACCAAAAGCACAAGCTTTTGTTTCCATACTATGATCATTTTCATAAAAAAAAATTTAAACCAACTCTGCTTCCTCTAACCCACTGCCTTCCTCCTTCCCCCACACTGAAGCAGAGGCTGCGGGTTTCGTATGGGTCAAGGAGAGGGGTGTGGCTATTGTCGGTGACTGTACCTAATTGTGATGATTTTATTTGGAGATCAGTTGGCCTTCTCTGTGATTATTTAAAATCTTACCAAAGTGTATTCCAATTATTGACCCTTTTATTCCAGATCAGTGTGTGTATACTGCGACAAGGCTTTCACAGACGCAGTAAATGCATGTAAGTACAGCCACAATCAAATATCCACAGACACTTTCCCTCCATCGTGCAAATAAATTAGTATCATATCAAAATATAATCATACAACAACACCTTACGTCAACTCAACCCCATCAATTATTATTATGATGTAGGCAACTGCAAAATCAGACATGTGTTATTTTTTATTACCAAGATAATAAATATGATAGAAGTAAGATTAAGTACGTCAGGATCTGATGATTAGGCCTGGATGCAATATTTAGATAAATGAATATTAAGAAATGAATGACAGTAGGCCTACCTTATAGGTAGCTCTGATATGTGGGATGTAAACAAATATCCTATTAACAACATTCATAAAATTACCAATGAAAAATACCCTAAAACAGGTCTGTCATTAATAACCTTGGCAATGGTCCTCTCAGGGAAAAGATGAATACTGTGTTGTAATTACCTTTCATATGATGCGAGAAGAGTAGACTGCACCAGTGCATTCATGTTCATCTGATTTTCAATGGCCGGTGGCATGGACCGGTAACTGTAACATATAACTTTGGTAATTATCATTGTAACTTGGAATCAGGGATAAAGGTGACAAACACGACTCCAAATGTATTTTAACGTATATGAGGACACATATTTCATTCATTGCACTACTCTTGGCGTAATCTGCTAGCTCCTTAAGGGGATAGTATAGCTGTGGTTCTTCAGAGCGACTTAATTCTTCCATACTATGCCAGGAAACAGGGCCAGATGAACAAAAATAATTGTGGCCTGTTGCTTGGCATAGTTTGGAGGAATCAGTTGTTCCAGACTTACCAACCCTGTACCTCCCCCATTAATGAATAATTGAGAATTGATTTCATACTAACCTTAAACAATGTGGCATGTCATCTTCCTGTAATTCTGCCAACATTAAGGCTTGGTATTGCTTTTCTGAATATTGATATGACGATTCTGTCAAATGATAATTTTTCGGCTATTATTTTTGTTTACTTTGGTTCTGCACCTTCGGCAAGCCATTTGTTCGGCTCCACGTATCATATCTGTTTTTGTCGTCAGAAAGTGCTTGCTCCAAGCCCGCTTGCATATTATCCAAGTCTGGTGGGCTACCGCTTACTGCTGGGCCAAAATCGCGGCGGTTGGAAGGAGAATAACGTTTGGGTTATAACGATAAAACCAACCATGGGATAATCTTTGAAATAGTTTCATTCTCTTTCCCAGCTTATTTTACCCAATATGAACCTAACCTAACCTAACCTAACCTAAACTGGACCTAACCTTAACCTAACCAAATCAAGCACTGACATATACCCTTCCAGACTTGGATAATATGCAGCCCGCTTGGCACCCTTTGCCGACGTTTGGACAGCAAAAACACGGCTTTGATAGAGTTTTAAGTATGATTAAGTTCATTTCCCAAAATCTACTGTATCTCTAGACTTGTATCACGAGCGACAAGTTGGTGCTCTTAGATTTTTATATAAATTTTTTAATAATAATCGTCATCCCTTACAAGGCTTACATGGTGCTTTGCCTGAACCGTTCTATCCTTTTTTTTTTTTCTTTTTTTATATCTTTCGACACTGGAAATAGGCTTCATCAAGACCGTTACCGTGGCCCAGGTCAACTGCTACTCACACACACACACGTCACGACTTTCGAACTGGTACCCAGCCACAGAGGGAAGGAAGTGAGGGTAATTCCCAAATACTGCAGCTGTTATGGTACCAGCGAGGGTGTTTTACGACGTTCGGTGGCCTTATAGTTAGTGCCTCAAACTCAAATCGGAAGTGTAAATATTCTCAGGCCCTCACCTGAGAGGATCGATCTCCCGACCTCCAGGTTACGAGTCCAGAATGACTAACCACTCGGCCATCTCCCCTTAAAATCTTACTCGATTTACTCTTAGTCTTAATTATCTTGCTATGAATCCTGTTAATGGTAGTACGACGCAGCAGTTTTCACGGTGTTTTATTACTTCGTTTGTCAAAATATGGAATAAATTATCGAATGAGATTGTCCAGTCTGCAGTCATGTCTGCATTTAAAAGGGAAGTGCAGTGTTGGTAAATCTGGAGCAACTGATTCCTGCAAACAATTCCAAGCAACAGAACACCATTATTTTCGTTCATATTGTCCTGTTTCCTGGTATACTTTGGAGGAATCATGGCACTCCAATGTAACAAAAGTGAGTTACCCCCTTAAATATCGTGACAATCAATGGCTATTAATTGCAGTAGTTCCTTCTTGGATTCCTTGTAGCCAGTTTTCTTAAATTCGTTGCTTTTTCTTCCCTCCAGTGCCTTTAGGTATTACAAACTAACCTAACTAAACTAAACTAACACATTCGTAGTTCCTCACACACACACACATACACACACACACAGTCCCTCTTCTATGTGTGGATGCAGTGTCTGTATCTGCACCCTGGGGGAAGGCTTTGGTAGTTTTAAGAGGGAAATTTTGTGTTGGTAATTCTGGAGCAACTGAATCCTCCAAACTATTCCAAGCAACAGAACAGAATCATTATTTTTGCTCTTCTACTTGGTCCTGTTCCCTAGCATACTTTGAAGGAATCAAGGCACTTCAATGTAACAAAAGCGAATTACCCCCGTAATGATAATAATAATAATTAGGGATTAAGAGTGGGTAGTAGGAAGGGTTGTTGTGAGAATTATAGAAGGCATTCACTATTCTGTCATTTCTCTCTTCTAGTATTTTGTAGCTTAGACCCAAACAGTCTCATAAGGACCAACAGACCTTATGCTGTTTGATATCCTTTGTATTTCTTTGTAGGGAGGGATAAGGATTGGGATATTCAATATTCAAAACCACTCAGCACTAACAAAATGGTTTTGTTTCTGTTTATTGATTGATGTGTAGGTGTTGATGTCACTGGCCCTCTTTGACAGACACGATACAACACATACGTACCCTTTTCCACACACACACACACACACACACACTCGGACACACACACGTACCCTTTTCCACACACACACAGGGACACACACACGTACCCTTTTCCACACACACACACTCGGACACACACACACACCTGGACACACACACGTACCCTTTTCCACACACACACACCGGGACACACACACGTACCGGTACCCTTTTCCACACACACACACGTACCCTTTTCCACACACACACGTACCCTTCTCCACACACACACAGGGACACACACACGTACGTACACTTCTCCACACACACACACACCCAGACACACACACGCACACTTTTCTACACTTCTCCACACACACACACACACACACCTGGATACACTCACTTCAGAGCATCTGTGAAACTCTTTTGTTTGTTTACATAGCGTCATTATGGTGAATACTAGAGCAGGACTGAGTTGTGTTAATTCATTTACTATTCATACGAGTAAATAAACACAGGGGGTGATGATGGTGATTAGCACACTCACCCAGCACGTGAGAGGTCTCGGGTTCGATTCCCGGGTCAGTAGAATTGTTGGACAATTTTCCCAGCCCCCTATGTCCCTGTTCACCTAGCAGTAAGTAGGTACCCGGCTGTAAAAACAAGGATAGCAACCTTGTAGTCTGGGGGAAGATGTGTTGATGTAACAAGACTGACTGCCTTAATGACCAACACCATGAGTCGATAGGCCTCAAGCCCTAAAATGGTACTCGTTACTAGTGAAAGCAACAACTATACTGGGCCCATACTTACTAAAGAAATGGTCACTCTAAAGTCTAAAGCTATAATTAGGTTGCTCAGCTTTCATTCATGGTTACTAAGGACTAGAACCCAACACGACCTCAATTGAAATCATAATATAGACTCTTACTGTACACTCGCAATCCAAAATTTGTATTCAGGTCTTGTTGAAGTTTCGAATCATTTGACATGCTAGTGAACCAATTACAATGCTTATCCTGTTTTATATTTGCTTGAGCTCGCTTAATACTCGATCAAACTATTCGAAGCAAGCCTGGATACATATTTTGGATTGCGAATGTACAACTTCAAGAGGAGGAAAATCATCAACTGTTTCCAAATGAGCCTGAAACACTTTGGTGACCAGGGGTGGAATCCAAAGAGATTGTTTAGCGACGCGTCGCTAATACCGATGTCGTTAATAACTAACTACACGCAGGCGTCGTTAACTTCGCCCTGATCCAAGAAGCCTCTGCCCGCCTGTTGTTAGGAGCGCGGTAACTGGTACACGCCTCTGATTGGCTAGAGTCATCAATGACGTCATGGACACCTCGTAGCCAATCACGAAGCGTGTGACATGGCGCGTTTGTTTAAAAACCGCGATCAGCTGGCAGCTGTCAAAACAAGTGTCTTCGTATCGCTCTACTGAGTGTACTCGACTTTTTCATTTCAAACACAGCAGGTACGTCCACAGTTTTTATTTAGTATCTGAAAATAGTTTTTGGAGTCATACGAAATGTAAATAATGAAAAGGTTATGAAATGCTTATTGATTTTATGCACTCTTTGTATGGTAATTACATTAATCATTCAGTATACAGTACTTGGTTTTAGCATTTCATTAATTATTAACATACTTGTATTTTGTTTAAAACAATGATGTATAACACAGTGCTGTATTTACAGTAGTGTACTGTGTTCTATTTTCGTAGCACTCTGTGCTCTGCCATCTAACTAATACCCAATATTCTAATCCTGTTCCCACCTCCTGTCAGTGCTTATAGTGGTGAATCCATGATCCATTCTCTGAAGATCATTTAATAACATTGTTTATTCTGAACACACAGCAGAATACGTATTGTTGCCACACTTCCTCCATGCACAAGAGGACATTAGGGACATCCTAGAAGTGATGATGGAGTCAGCAGGAAGCCACAGCTGCTATTAGAGAAAGTGCAGCAGCACAGAGACAAGCAGCTGAAGCCATTATAGTGCTGGCTTCTATTGTAAGAGTGTTTATTGAGAAATAAGGAAAATAACTTTGGATCAGGATGTGTTGCATACAGTATGCTACTAATTTGGCTAGGAGCATACAGTGTTGTCATGGTAGGGAAGACAGTAATAGCATGCTCCTACTATCCGTTTCAGCGCCGGACAGACGGTGTTTTTCGCAAATATCTCCTAAACGAATCGTTGTATCAATATAATATTTCAACACACTATCTTTAACACCCGGGCGTAATTTATGGCTGACATACCATATTCCTATATGTGTTATGCGAGGAGTTTACTCGTGAAAAATAGCACAAAGCTTGCCAGTCATATTGACGCATTCGAAGGAAAGTGTGGCCCCCCCAACACCCTCCCAAACCATTCCTAACCACAACTACATCCCCCCCTTCTCACCCCTCCCTCCTCCTCTTCTCCCCCTAGCTCCTCGCCTCCCTCATCACTCGTGGCCCTCCCTATTTCTTCCATCACTGTATTATATATTAGAATGTTATGTAGATGTATATGTATAGATATGATTATTAACTAAGAGTATGGTGCAGTACAATTCTATAGAGGCAAGATGTATTTCACTTTGATAATTACTGTACAACAGCATGTTTACATACATGTAGTATGTAGAAGGTCCATGTTTGCAGTCCTTATGGTCAACCATGCAAGTGAACACGATGTACTGGCATTACCTGTGGTCTGGACCTTCTAGGAAAAGTTATTAGATACTGTGTACCTATTCATTATAAAATGTCAACTTTGTCCAGTTAATATAATGTTATTTTGTTGACTTGTCCCTTTTATATTTTTATTATCACCAAATTACATATATATATATATATATATATATATATATATATATATATATATATATATATATATATATATATATATATATATATATATATATATATATATATATATATATATATATATATATATATATATAATAGTGTAGGATTTAATGATGCAAACATGATAAAACAAAATTTATTCACAATCACTGTCAAGGAAAACGTCATCGTCTTCATCATCACTGGCTTTCACGTTTGTACAATGTGGCAAGACGAAGAACAAACTCTGCCCTGCATCCACGGGGGCAAATGGACAACATTGTTGCTAATAGGTGCGCCTCGGCAGTCAATGATTTCTACCCTGTCACTACTTGAGTCATAGCCTCGGACTGGGGGGTACCTCATACCTCAGAGAGAGGGGGAGGGGATACGGGAGACTGTGAATATTCAATTAAGGCATAAATTGGTTATTTAAAAAGGTAAAGAACACATGAAGCAACCATGAACGATTATATTTGGTTGCCCAAAACCAAAATTAATCATTTTTCTGGTGGCCTTAGACACGTGGGTTATTATCCGGCTATACGGCCATTAACAACGGGATTAGCTATTGCTTTAATGGTCATTTGACCCACTCTGGTTTTCATGTCCACACACAACGGTAACTGTATTAAACAATATTACTAGTGAACGATACGTATATACTGTACACACTGTCATAAAAAAAATAAAAAATGGAAGAGGGATGGTGTAAGTAGGGGGGTGAAGAGTGAAACGGGGAAGGGGATAATGAGATATTGGGGTAGGGAAGGAAGGAATGGTGGGGGGATTTCGGGGTGTTGGTGGAGGGGTTACACGAGTACCCCACACTCGTCCGATTCTCTATAACGCCTTAGATATGATGACTGGATTAGGCTTAATATCACTCAGTAAACTCCTAACATAACACATATAGTAATATGGTATGTCAGCCATAAATTACGCCCGGGTGTTAAAGACAGTGTGCTGAAATATTATATTGATACAACGATTCGTTTAAGAGATATTTACGAAAAACACCGTCTGTCCGGCGCTGAAACGAATAGTAGCTAAGTTAGGAGCATACTGTAAATAACACTGAACTGCATACAGTCACACATTCCAGCAACACAATAAACATTCAAGATCCCATTGGAAAAACCATGTAATCGTAATGTAAATATAACCGATAACACCAACTTAGGAAATAGATATACAGTATATATATAGTTTGGTGATTCTGCATGCCAATACTGTACCAATGTTACCAAACATTCTGTCACATGCCACATTAAAAAAACATATAGCAAAACACCAACAGACACAGACATAATAAGTTGGTAAATAAATACACTAGTAACCAAGACATAATTTTATTTTTTTAAACCCCCTTTCGACCATAAAACTCCGGTATGATCTCGTCACGTGTCTGTCTACCCGTGCCACCACGATCACCAGCTCCAACTACATGGGCCTCAATAGGCATGTCCTCTTCTGGTAGATGCTGGAAAATGAAGGTATTAAGGGATTTTAGAAATCACTGAAAAACATTGATATATTAAGACAAACTTCAGGGTTGAAGCAGTGCAATTGCAGAGATTGCATTGTACAGTATTATAATAATTACTGTAATTGAAGTAATTACTGGTGTCTCATTGTACTTATATAGTAGCACAGTAAGGTAAGTTAATGCTACAATAAATACTAAGCCACAGTGTATACTTACATTGTTAGGGTCAGGAATACTCCTACTGACACACCGGTTGTGCAGCAGGAGACAAGCACTTACAATCTTTGCAGATCTCAAAGGAGTGTACTGTAATTCTCCACCAAACCGATGAATACATCTGTTAGATACCATTTATTAGAGGGATATAAAAGGAAAATGTAACAGTGGATTTTATGGACCAATGTGAACAAAAAGTAATCATATGAAATACATTAATAAAAAGAAATTTTCATTTCATTATAAAGTCAAAAGATTTAGAAACCTTGCCATTGATTGGAAACTCTTATGAAATTAGAATTGAGGTTTGGAGAGGGAGCAAATTATAACTATATATAGAGTTTGCTTGTGATTTGTTGGAACCAAAGGGATATTAAAAAGTCACTTCCTAACCTGAAGCGATTTTTCACAACTCCTAAGGTCAGCTCCACAATGACCCTTGTTCTTACAAGGGCCCTGTAGTAGAGTTCTTCTGCCTCATTTGTGGGATTGGTGACTGGGGTCATGAGAAAAGGCTCCAATGGGTACCCACTGTCACCTGCAACACATTGTTACCAGAAAGATGAACTATTTATACATACTGTACATACATACAGGGTGTCCGGAATTTTTTGCCCAAAAATTTGGCAAATGCATCCTTTATTAATTCTGAAAAGAAAATACTCTATTGATATTGTCTTTTTTTTCTCTAGTTTAGCGGTATTCCCTCACTGATGCTTCAGCACTCCATCCACAAAAGCCGTAGATGAGCACCATATCTGTGTACTCAGCGTTGGTGAAGGTGAATGGCATTGTAGTGAAATGAGTGGGAGAACGCCGTAGAATACTTCTTCCTTCCACCCTGGCTACAGGAGAATGCTGCTGGGTGTCAGGGCCGGTATTCACAAAGCATTTTAGAGTTTGGACTTGTTCGTATGTTTGCAATTCTGACCTCACCATAGTGTTTCAGGTTCATTTCGAAGCAGTGAATGGTTTTGTTATTCTATTTGTGTGAGCTTTTATTAAGAATTCGAAGCAGTGCCGGGTCCTAGTCCTTGCCATGAATAAATGCTTACGAACAAAATTTTAAGTCAAGAGTGAACTTTGTTTTTGTGAATACGGCTCCAGGTGTGGCAGTGACTGTGGCAGACGGTGAGGCGGCAAATCACTCCACCCCTCGGGTACCATCTGCCGTATAACCTACTTATTTTATTCGAATTTCTTGAACTTTATAAAGCCTACCCTGTTTTCAAGTGACATACTCTTGTATAAAAATGTCCTGTCTAATGATTATTGATTGATAAGTATAACACAGTTTTGAGAATAACGTGTAAAATTTGAAATAAAATGTACGTTTATTCCGACTTGGCAACTCAACGGGCTGCGGGGCGCGGCGCGGGGCTGCCTCTGTGTACATTACCTAACGTTCTGTCACACATTTAAATGTCTCAATTACCGCTAAACTAGAGAAAAAAAAAGACAATATCAATAGAGTATTTTCTTTTCAGAATTAATAAAGGATGCATTTGCCAAATTTTCGGGCAAAAAATTCCGGACACCCTGTATATAACCAAACATAAACTCACCTGGGAGGAATATGTATATCATACAGCCTTAGAACTGTACACTTGTTAAAACATCTCCTGATACCAACCTAGGAGTAAGTAGTCCCCAAAGTGCCTCTACTAAAGTGTTGCCTCAAGTTGCTGTTCCTTCAAATGTAAGCATCATAAGTGGATCCTGCAAAGTGACACATGTATTAAAGCATGTGGTTCTACTTCAAATGTTATGCCAAGAAGCCCTCACATATATATAATGTTTTAATACACTTGGCAACCCTAGTGTAAATGGGAAGACTTTTTATATCAAACTTGATTTTTAAAGAGATGTAACCATGCAGGTTTTGGGAAATTTTTCATATACAAGGGTATGCAATAATATAGACCATACACTAAACAGTATCTTACACAAAATTTCTTATTTACACACATTATTTAAATCTAGGTACATGAAATACAGTACAGTACCTGGAAATCTGGCAGAATAATTGATGATCAAGCCATTTCCATCACAAATAACTTGAAAGTTTAGTGAATTTAATCTTTTTCTATTGACGTAGAGTACATGGCCTCATCAATACTTGGAGCCTTGATGGCAACGTGTGTACCTGCATACATAGCATAAACATTAATATATTGTGTAACAATAGGATAAATTTTATCTGTCTGCCTCATACTCTAAACAAAGGAATGACATAGTATATACAGGACTGTATACAGGTACAGTATTATATAAGCCAAACCAATATAATTCCTCAAGAGGAAAGTACACAAGGCAAGGTTGAAGTTAATATTGAGGGTAAAAAACTGTTACCTCTCTTACACCTTGTATGTTGTAGAGCCAAGAATCACAACAATGTTGGTGGGGGGAGACTGTGATTATTTATTATGAAGCATGTCTCTATATGATTGGGTTCTAACAACAAGGAAAACAACTAGCATTATGGATTTCATCAATAAAACTATGAAGCTTACATTTATAGCTTCAATTACTGGTGGGAAGTTGGTGACCCTGCTGAAGGCTTGGGCTGATGTTCACAACTGTTGTGGTGTTGATGGCATATTAATTTCCTCAGCAGCCTTGGTACTCATGATGTTTGTTATTCTGGTGAATATTCTGCTGATCCTTGCTTGTGTTGGACCTGAAATAATCGTTATTTATTCAATATGTATATTTGTTGCAAGAGAAAAAATATTATAGTATTGTTTGGCTAGGTTTTTAAACTGTAATAATACAATTTGTGTTAAAATTACTTGACTGCAACACTATGCTGCCTAGAAAACCATGTACAATATTTAATTGTAACAGAGTAGTGAAGAAATTTAAATATTATAGTGGGTTGTTTATGCAGTCCAAATATTGTTCACAAAAGATTTTATTTATGCAAAAAGTACAATATGATACAGCATTGTATATATGCAGCTCCTGTTACTTTGGCCACTATTAGGACAAACTGTATCAGAAAACATACTGCATCATGCTTACAGTTATTAATGACACGATAAGCAATAATGAAAACAGGTTACAAAGTACAATAGAGCCATTTTGTATTCAACCAATTTTTCTCATGTGTTTCAAGACCTTTATTATGATATGATATGCTTATCTTATATGGTACTTGCTTATGTAAATTGCTGATATTCTTTATCCTTGAAAAGGTATGGCACAAACAATGCATCTTTGAGCATCAAGTCTAAATAAATCTTAGTATAATGGACAAATTGAAATACAGTATTTAGAATAAAAAAAAAAATTTATTGGTTATACTTAATTAAGGTATATATTTCATATACAGTACAGTATATATATTGTTACGGTGTGACATATCTTCACTACCCATACAGGGGAAAGCTTAAGCTTATGTCACATCGTCATTATGTTTTAGTAGTGTAAACATCTTCACTATTATGTGAAGATGTGAATATTGCATGTTGTTATATTCCTAGGGTAGTTCCAGGTTACCCCTATATTATGGTATATAGTTTAGGAATATATTGTAGAACAGGGAGACAAGATATAAAAGATATAAAGCTTTAAGGCTTTAAAGGTGTTTGATTTGACACTCTTCCTCCCAATTATATATCTGATTACGTGCCTCAGTCTACCCGGGGCTGAGGACGTAACAGAAATTGGGGGCCTGACCGGGATAATTTTCCTCAGGAAAATAGGAAAATAGAAAAAAAAGCAAGATAATCCATTTAAGAAAATGGAGTACGAGCAGGAGATGAAGCTCTTGCGTCTCCTCTTGAAGAAAGAGAAGGAGGAGACAGCTCAATTGGAGCTTGAGTTAAAAAAGCTGGAGGCCAGAAATAGAGGCCCAGCTGAAAATAAAAGGATCTTCCTTATGTCAGAGGAAAAAGAAGCAGAGGAAGGAACAGCTGAAAACAATGCAGAAGAAGAAACTGCTGAAAACATTGATGAAGAAACTGCTGAAAACAACACTGAGGAAGAAACCACTGAAAACAATGTGGAAGAAATAAGTGAAGAAGAATACGATGTGGAGGAAGAGTGTGAGGAAGACAGCGATAACAAGGAAGAAAGCTCCTTGGAAGACGACTCCATGGAAAGCGAAGGAGAAAGTAGTGTTGAGGACGAGGAACAAGCCGAAGAAATGCAGGCAGATCAGAGCGAATGTAAAAATGAGGGAGAAAATGATGCCGAGGAGAATGATCCCTTAGAAGAGGAGTTGGAAAAGGAGGAGAAGGAGGAGGAGAGCAATGAAAAGGAGGAAGAAGGCCACCAGGACAACGGCGAGGAAAAGAAAAAGAACTCTAAGAAACCAGTTCACAAGAAGACAAGGAGATCAGCTCATCACGTGTCAAGGAGAGCCAACAAAGCCACAGACATAAACGTTGAGCCCGAAATCGAAGAACAGTTAGGCAAACTAAACCACCAGATGGTTGTGCTTCACCACAAGTTATGGAAAATTGAACCCAAAACAATGAGCAACCCCCAGTACAAGGAAACATTCCAGCTCATCAGTAAACTATTGAGGGACGGCAGCAGGCTCGAGAAGCGCTTGTTGGATGAAGATGGTAGTGATGAAGAGGAAGATGAGTTTCTAGACTTTGAGGCAGCAGAGGATACTGTGGAAAAGAGTGAAGATGATGGAGAGTTAGTCCATGATATTCGAAAGGAAGAGGACTATGTTTTTGAAGGTGGTTCTGGGTAGAAGTATGGTGTAAGTGATTAGCTTCCAGACGAGTTTAGTGATTCTCCATCCCCCCTGCACAGGAAAAAGAGGCGTGTTATGGTTGAAAGTGATGCTGATGAAGTAGAAGAAAATTATGATGAAGTAGAAGAAAATAAGGTAGAAGAAGAAAATGATAAAGTAGAAGAAGAAAATGAAGAAGTTGAAGAAGAAAATAAGGTAGAAGAAGAAAATGATAAAGTAGAAGAAGAAAATGAAGAAGTTGAAGAAGGAAATAAAGTTGAAGAAGAAGATGGTGAAGTTGAAGAAAGTGATGATGAAGATGATGAAGATTATGAATATTATGATGATGATGATGATGATGATGATAATGGCGATTATGAAGGTGATGGGGAATTGTGGGAAAAGGATATACAATAGAAAGTGATAAAATATCCACCCTGCATTATAAAGATGTAGATGTGAGTCCTCCTAAGGGAGAACTCACATCTAAAATTGCAAAGGGGGTGTTACGGTGTGACATATCTTCACTACCCATACAGGGGAAAGCTTAAGCTTATGTCACATCGTCATTATGTTTTAGTAGTGTAAACATCTTCACTATTATGTGAAGATGTGAATATTGCATGTTGTTATATTCCTAGGGTAGTTCCAGGTTACCCCTATATTATGGTATATAGTTTAGGAATATATTGTAGAACAGGGAGACAAGATATAAAAGATATAAAGCTTTAAGGCTTTAAAAGGTGTTTGATTTGACACTCTTCCTCCCAATTATATATCTGATTACGTGCCTCAGTCTACCCGGGGCTGAGGACGTAACAATATATATTAATATTTTTTACTTGATTTGATATATACATAAATTATGTTAAGGAAATCTGAGGATAATACATTGAGAAGATATCTATAGATAGGCTACAGTAAATTAGGGAGGAGTAACCACTAGCCTAACTTTTAAAACTAAAAATAAAATAAAATAATACGCATTATATTTTACTCACCTCTTGTGTCTCCAATTAACATGGTGAAAGGAGCCACTGGCATACACTCTCAAAGCAATCAATAGCTGGGTATGTGGCAGTATGGGATTTCCTCGCCATGTTCTTCTCCTCAGCAGGGGTGAGAACTCATCAATGAGCTGCGTCAGCTCATGCCGAGGAAAGTGGTAGTGCCTTATCAGCTCGTTGTCATTGAGAGCTAGAGGGTCCAGACGGTCTCGAAAGCATCTCTCTCTCCTTAGAGCCCTTGCTGCCATGTCAGCCAACACGTAGTCCATGGTGAAGTAGCCTCAGTCCGCTGACTGGCAGTGTGAGACCAGTCACCGATGTACAGTACAAGCAGTACTTGAAATGTTGTCTAGCATGCTTTTTGTGTGTTTAACGGCACTTTGTTTACATATTGCCGTCTTTAAATATATATTGATATCAATTTCCACTGTAATCAATGAGAAATATTCACTAAATATGATGATATCTGAGCCCATATGGTGCACATCATTAACTTCTACCAGCTTTTACTACACCTCCCGAGGTGTTGTTATTAACGACGTCGCTAACGCGCCCGTGACGTCATCATTTTGCTTCTTGGATCGCGTCGGTAGTGGCCGACGTCGCTAACTCGAGTTACCGACGTTGTTAAGTTTCTTGGATCCGGCCCCAGATCAGTACTGCAAATATACGAGCAAGTCTAAACTCTTTGAGATTTTAAGAAAGTGAGTTTAGACGCTCGGAAACATACGAGCAAGTCTAAACTCTTGAGATGTTTGAAGAAGCATAATGTCTGTGGGTCGATTGTACTGGATCGTGAGTATATATATATTGGTTGGGCAGAAGATAAGTGGTCAGCAAATTAATCGTAAACAGAGTGATCGATTGATAAACAAACATAGGGAGCGGGGTTATTCCCTCAGCCGACCACCCACCCATCCATGCTTCTAGCCTAGTATACCTAACACCACCTTGCCTTTGTCGCTCTGTCTGCTTCCTGCTGTTGCCTGTTTCTCTGTCACTGCCTTTTTGTTTCCTACCACCGTCACTGACTGTCTGACTCCCTGTCTGTCTGTCTGTCTATCAGCCTTTTGCCACGGTCTGTCTGTCTAACTCCTGACTGACTACCTATCTGTCTATCTGCATCTTGTCACGATCTGTCTATCTGTCTGTCTGATTGTTTAATTCCTGCCATTGTCTGCCTTCCTTCTGCCTCTGTTCGTCTGCCTTCTGCCACTGTCTGCCTTCCTTCTACCTGTGTTCGTCTGCGTTCTGCCATTATTTGTCAATTTTTTCCTGTTTGTCTGCCTTCTGCCTCTGTATATTTTCTTCCCTGTCTGTCTGCCTTCTGCTTCTGTTTATCTGTCTTCTGCCACTGTTTGCCTGTTTTTTGCCTTTGTCTACCTGCCTTCTGCCACTCCTTGCATGCTTTCTGTCTCTTTTTGCCTGCCTTCTGCCACAATTTGTCAATATTTTCCCCTGCATTGTCTGTCTGTCTGTCTGTCTGCCTTCCTTCTGCTGCTGCCTGTCTGTCTGCCTATGAGTCGAATCGCTTCAAATGTTTAAATTTCGAGAAACAGTGTATCGCTTTGACGACCCGTGAATCTGCAACAAGTCATCCATTAAGGTATTTATCTGACTGTCTTTAAGGCCTCCATAGACTATCAATCATGCCTGCACAAACTGGACGGTTGTGCAGGCATAACCGTGGTGTGTGTGTGGGTGTGATTGATGGTTTGCGCAAATGACTGAACCATATCCAACAAGCTTTTGGTCAATCAAACGCTTGTACAGTGATGCATGATAATGTGTGGTGACTGCTCTGTCTTCTTGCTGGTGTGTGGCAAATTTAAATGATTGCACAGTCATCTAGTTTGCGCAGGCATGAATGATAATCTATCGAGGCCTTTTATAGAGTTATATGTGTACACTCGCAATCCAAAATTTATATCCAGGTCTTGTTGAAGTTTCTAATCATTTGACATACTAGTGAACAAATTACAACACTTATCCTGTTTCATATTTGCCTGAGCTTGCTTAATCAATACTCGATCAGGCTATTCGAAGCAAGCCTGGATACAATTTTTGGATTGCGAGTGTACAGTCACGAGACATAACAAGTATCCTGCTGGTCTGCTTCAAATAACCTGATGATGGAGTATAAAATTAACTCCAGCAAGTATGGAAGCGACAAGATAAGCGTTGTAATTGGCTCACTGCTATGTCAGATGATTACAAACTTCAACTGTACACTCGCAATCCAAAATATGTATCCAGGCTTGCTTCAGTCTCGCTCCAGAACAGGTGGAGTGTGGACGTACTCGTGGCGCTCTGCCTCCATTCTCGTTTGTGTTGTTGCTTGTGTTGTTTTGGAGCTCTTGTTTGTGTTGTTTGTGAGTTCTTGTTTGTGTGTTGTTGTTTCTGTGGTGTTGCTGGTGTTGTTTGTCTGTTGTGGTTCTGTGTATAGTTTTGTTGTGATTGTCTGTGTGTGTGTGGGTGTGTGTGTGTGTGTCCCTGGCTGATTGAGTGTTTAGTTGTTTGTCTTGTTGTTTGCTTTCCATCTAGGCCTTGCCTGGCCTGATGGAGAGTGCGGATTCCTGCTTGGAGGCCGACTTGGCAATGTCGGAGGAAGACGAGTCTCCAATTGAGGATCACTGGCCTGAGCTGCCTTCTCGCAACCCTACCCCCCTCTCCTCGGTCACTCCGCAGCTCAGGTTGCAGCCGTCCACCTCCTCAACCTCTACCAAGCGACCTGTTGATGCCTCGTCCGACTCCTCGCAGGATTCCGATGGTGTGGACTGTTTGCCTCCAGCTGCCAAGACTGCCAAGGGTGCTTCAGCTGTGCACGACGTACCTTCTCTGCCTCACCCTGGTGTTTCTTCTTTGTATACCAACTCCTTGCCCTCGTCCAACCTTCCTGCTTTTGCCCCGAGAGATGCCTATGTCAAACTCTCCTTCTCTGGAAACCCATCTACGGACACAAAGCTGCGTTGGTTGTCTGATGTCAACAGGGCCTTCCAGTTGCAGCGTGAACTGGCTGAAGTCAAGATGGCTGCTGTCACCTCCTGGTTTGTCTACATCTCTAGGAAGCGTCAGGACATCATTGATAGAGTGAAGGCTGGTGAATTTTTATCTCTGCCTCTCATTCTTGAAGACTCACCTGAGAGGCCTCATAAGTTCCCCAGTTACATCCTCACCCGTTTCCCTATTGATGTTGACCTGAAACTTGCCAAAGGATACCCTGGTGTGTACTTTGCCCGTCGTTTTTTCCAAGATGGTTCCCCCATTAGCCGTATTGTTGTTGTCTGGAGTCAACCCGATCCACCTCCAAATGAGATTTCCTTTGATTTCCTCCCTTGTCTTCCACCGTGTGAGGTGAGGAAACTTCATAATGACCAGCCTTGGTGCTACAGGTGCTGGGGAGTTGGGCATATCTCCCGGTACTGTTCTGCCAGGCCGAAGTGTGCATGGTGTGCCGCCGACCATGATTCCAAGACGTGTCCTGTCAGGAGTGAACCATCACGTCCTGCTGCCTCCACCTCTGAGCCTTCACCTCCTGAAGATACGTCTCGATGGAAGTGTCCACGATGCCTTCAGCCAGGGGTTAACGTGTGGCATGGATGTACTCGACGTAAGGTCCAGGCTCGTGTCTCTACTATTGCTCCGCCTCCACCACCACCACCACCACCACCACCTCCCCAGTCTGCTCCTCCTACCAGCCCTGCCTCACCTCCAGACCTGGCCCTCCGCAAGTCTGTTGCTACCCTCATGGCACGATGTACGGCTCTCGAAAACCGCTTTTCTGCCCTTGAAGCCAGGATTGATGGGCTGGTTGCCGCTCAGGCTGCCAATGACTCCAAACTCTCCACCTTGGTCGAGGCTCAGCAGGCCATCATCTCAACTGTCACTACCCTTACCAAAAAGATGGATACTGTTGCATCTCGCCTTGAAAAGCTTTTCGAGTCAGTCCCTTCTCCTGGTCCATCTTCTTCTCCAGGTCGCTCATCTGCCCCACTCACCGGACTTCTACCTCCAAAAACAGAGTTCGCTAGTGATTGCCGGCTGGATGTCATCTCCTGGAATGTATGTGGTATCACCAGTTATGCTAAGCTCACTCAACTCAAGGCCAATGTTTTTCGTCATCATCCCAGTGTTATTTTTCTCCAGGAAGCATTTCCAGGACGGCCGCTCGCTGCTGGGCAAGCTCCTCCTCTCTCAGGTTATGTGCCATATGTTCATCTGGTAAGGAATGGTCTCCTGACTTACATACATAGCTCCTTGCCACATCGCCTTCTCCGTACCTCCACTGATCCTGACATGACCTTTCAGCTATTTGAGGTTCTACCTGGGAATGGAGTATTACAACAATGTAATGTCTATTCTGCCCCAGCTAGACTCACTCTTGAGGCTCTTCCTTCTCCAACAGTGCGTGATATGGTTTATATGGGAGATTTTAATGCTCGGCATTCTGATTTGGGTGATGGTTCTGTTTCTATTAATCGTAATGGTGTTCGTCTCCTTTCATACATCCGCAAGCATCATTTGACACACTGGGACACTGGCAGTGCCACTCATTGCCGGGGAGGTACTCTGGATTACATCCTCTCGTCTGGCCTGATAGCATCTCAGGTCCAGTGCTCCTCCGTGCCAGACTTATTCTCTGATCACATTGCTCTTCGGTTTCATTATTCTCTACATGCTGGGTCAGGTGCTTCAGCCACTCGTTTGCGTATTGCTGTGCCCCCTAAATATTGCCCGACTTACATCTTATTCATGGCCCATGTATTCCCTACATTTAACATATCATCAGCTGAACAGTTGTACTCTGATCTTGTATCTGCTACTCATGACTTTTACAGGCTATACGTCTCCAGGCCACACCTCCAGCATCGCCATACTGCCCACTCCTGGACGCTGGATGCACGTATACAGGAGGCAAAGGAGGAGGCTGAACGTGATGGCCTATTGTTTCAAGCCAACCCAACCCCTGACCTACTCCATCGTTACCAGATGTCTAGGGACGCTTTAGTTGCCCTGCAGGAGTGTGCTCACACTGAGTCTTGGCAGCGGTTCACGGACAGCATCAACCAGCAAACAAGTGTGACTTCTATGTGGCACCTCATCCGTCGGGTTATTAAAAAGACACCGGCCAATGCTCGTCATCACACTCCCGCCGACTATGCCCAACAACTTGTCGATGCCTGGTCAGAACAATCTACCCCAGCCAGTCTACCCATCCACATACAAGATGCACTCGCTTCCCGTGCTGCTGTCCATCGGCTACGTCTAATGTCTGCTCTGTTACAAGATGATGACGATGATGCAGAGGAGATAACTGAGGAGGAGTTGCGCCGTGCTCTCTCTCGGGGTAGAGCTTCTTCCCCTGGTGATGATGGTATTACTTATGCTGTGCTGTGCCTACTTCAACAAGTTCCTGGGAACCCTCTACTTCGACTGTACAATCTTTGTATTCGTGATGGTTGTGTACCACGAGCCTGGACCAGCAGCACAATAATACCCATCCCTAAGCCCGGCACTGCGAAGTTCAGGCCTATTTCCCTGACTTCCTGTTTTTGTAAAGTTATGGAGAGAATCTTACTCAATCGTCTCATGTACAGACTGCAGGATCGCCTTTCTCCATGGCTGTTTGGTTTCCTTCCCCAGCGGAGCACACACCACTGCCTAGTCGACCTGTACAGTCGTCTTAACAGGGACAGTGTGGTGGCCTTCATTGACCTTCGAAGTGCCTTCGATGTTGCTAATAGCGACGTCATTTTGGATCAGCTGGTTGACTTTGGGATAAAGGGTAATCTATTACGATGGATTCGGGGCTACCTGAGTAACAGGACCTCCCGTGTGTTTTTCAGTGGTGCGCTCAGTCCTTTGCGCAGTTTTCATCTTGGTACGCCTCAAAGTGGTGTTCTCAGCCCATTGTTATTTAATATTCTGATGCATCGGCTGCTCACTTCTCTCCCTGATATACCTGGAACTACAATTACGTGCTATGCTGATGATATCTGTGTTCATTCTACCTCACCAAGGGATCTCCAGCAGTTTCTTGACTCCTTCTCTGTGTCCTCCTCTCACTGTGGTATTATTGTCTCCCCAGATAAGACCAGAATATTCACCTGCCGCCTTCCTCAAGCTCGGCCAATGTTCACCATTGGAGGGACTGTCATTCCCATGTGTTCCCAGTATCGCTACCTGGGCGCACCAGTCAATATTTGGCCAATTGTCCCTGCCAGACCTCAAGACCATCCCATTGTCCAGGACTTATTGGGTCGTCTCCAGCGCCGACTTACGCCACTTCAATGGCTCACTAACAACTCCTCGGGCATCTCCATCCCAGTAGCCAGGACTATCTATATTGCTTTTATTCGTTCAGTTGTTGATTACCTCTCCCCTGCTCTGATTCAACTTCCCAGGGCTACTCTTGAAACTTTAGAAAAATTTCAGAATAGAGCAATGAGAATAATTCTCGGTTGTCCAATGTCGACCAGGATAGTGAACATGCAGCGTGAGTTGCGTCTTAGGACTTCTCTTAGACCAAACTCCCCTGTCCCTCCCATACTGCCTGCTGTACGTACTCTTATAAGGTCTGTTTCCTCTATGCTCCGTAGTCTTAATATAGATATAATGGTGGCCGACGTCCCCCTGGGACCCCCTTCGTGGATGCTACCAACACCTGATGTGAGCTTCACACCTACTTCCAAGTCGGAACTGCCTTCTCTACAGCGGCAGTTGGCTCTGGAACACATAGAAAAAGTGACGTCCTCCATCACAGATCCATACAGCCTCTACACTGATGGCTCATTGCAAGTGGATGGTGCAGCAGTTTGTGCCGTTTTCTCACCTGACATGGAGTCACCTCCAGGGGGCTGGGTTGGCCGTCGTCTCTGTAACCACTCTAGCTCAACATTGTGTGAACTGTATGCCATTCTGGATGCTGTTAGTCTTGTTTGTCAACGTGGAGTGAATGCTGCCATTTTTTGAGACTGCAGACCTGCCCTTCATTCTCTCACTAGTGTTCAGCCCACACACTCTACTGTTGTTCAGCAGATTTTATCGTTTTTGGCCTTATTGCGTCATCGTAACTTGACTGTCAAATGTTTATGGGTGCCATCCCATGTAGGTTTACGTCACAATGGTACAGTTGACAGACTCGCAAAGGAAGCCTGCCATCTGCCTCCTCGTGGTGTTGGACGTCCTCTCTCCCTGACATGTTACCTTTCTAGAGTTCGCTCCGCCGCTCTCCTCCCTGTACGGCGACGCAGGGATGCAGAGAGGCCCTTCAGCATCTCCATCACACATTATGAGTCTGCCTGCCATCACAAATATTCCTACCGTCGTCGAGGCCTCATGGTTCGTAGGCACAATGTAGTCTCTGGTCGTTTGAGGCTTGGCTACCGGCCACCGTGGCAGGTTGCTGGGATGCAGGGTGAGCCTCCCTTCACTGAGTGTCGCTTGTGTCGAACGCCTCGTGCTAACACTGTAGAGCACTATTGCCTGGCCTGCCCCACTGTCCGACACTTGCTGCCCCAGGTCCTGCCACTTGATGTGGTTTGTCGACACCTGCTGAATCATCAGGTTCTGGAGGAACTTCTGGTACGCCATCCTCGTTTTGGTGGATTTAAGTAGTTCATAATGTAAATATTTGTCTGTATGTTTGTGCTCCATTCTGTTATGTTTTCGTGATGTGTTTGTGTGGTGTATGTGTGTGTGTGCGTGTGTATGTGTGGTTGTAGTCATTGTATTCTCATGGGTCCCGCCTACCCGTATGTATTGTTGCCTGCCTGTTGATTGACGCTACGGCGCAATTAATTAACAAAAAAAAAAAAAAAAAAAAAAACAGTGAATGTTTATGATAATATGTACACTCGCAATCCTAGATATGTATCAAGTCTTGCTTCGAAAAGCCTGATCAAGTATTAAGCGAGCTCAAGCAAATATAAAACAGGATAAGCGTTGTAATTAGTTCACTAGTATGTCAAATGATTCGAAACTTCAACAAGACCTGGATACAAATTTTGGATTGCGAATGTACAAGTATGATGTTGCGTAGTAATTACAGTATTATGTGAATATCAGAGAGTGCTATGCTCCAGAAAACAGCATTGGGGTAAATAATTATGCCTCGACTACGGCTTATGATCAGTGGAAATTTCTATAGTCTTGATGCGAACAGTACCATACTTTAAAAGTAGGTTCTGTTGTTGGTGAATTGAAAGGCTACTGGTTCCTCCAAACTATGCCAGAAAACAGATGCCTTGAATGGTACACTCGCAATCGAAAATTTGTATCCAGGTCTTGTTGAAGTTTCGAATCATTTGACATACTAGTGAGCCAATTACAACGCTTTTTCTGTTTCATATTTGATTGAGCTCGCTTAATATTCGATCAGGCTATTCGATGCAAGCATGGATACATATTTTGGATTGCGAATGTACTAATAAGGGATCTGTTTCGTAGCATAGTTTGGAGGAATCAGAGACCTTCCAATTCAGCAACAAAAGAATATCCCCTTAAGGGTTTGGGCGCTGCTCAGGCCCGAACTACTTCCTTTAATTAAATTCTTCAGTTTTGTTGATGGAGATGTTGAAAGAGTTATAGGTGATGCCATTGTTAAAAACGCGACAGGAGAGTGCGAATGATGCAAGTGTTACAAGAGTTATCAATGTTGCTGGTATAACAGGAGATACAAACGATGCAAGTGCCATAAGAGTTGTAGAATAGGTGTTGTATATTAAATTACAAGTGTCAAATATATTATAGGATTTGATTCCTATTGAGAAAAATGAGAACTAAAGGCCGAGAGCCCGCTTATTGTCCTCATATAATTTATGAAAGAAAAAAAAATATATGGAGGAGGTTCAAAAACATGTCCAATTTAGTTCCAGATGCCTAATTAGATACGTTACTTTATATTTAAAGGAGCATAATTCATAGTAGTAAGGGGAAACGATAGATGGAAGTAGAGAGTGTTCCAAAGCTGACCAATTGTAAATATGAAAGATGTATCAATTAGACTACATATTTATACTCAGAATCTATATCTCATTATCCCATGTATTCCTGTATCATAGTACACTCGCAATCCAAAATTTGTATCCAGGTCTTGTTGAAGTTCCGAATCATTTGACATACTAGTGAACCATTTACAACGCTTATCTTGTTTCATATTTGCTTGAGCTCACTTAACACTCGATCAGACTATTCGAAGCAAGCCTGGATACATATTTTGGGTTGCGAGTGTACACATATGAACTAGCTAGTTTATATGTGTACTTACATACAGGATTACATGTGATAAAGTGATACAGATTGTTACGGCTAGGGTTCCGTGAACAAATACAAAAAAAGAAAAGAAAAGAAACAACAAAAATAATTTGAGACAAAATTAAATTAATAAATATTTTGAACTTGTTAATAATTATTCGGGTTCTTTTAAACTCATACAAATCTATATTCTTTAATTAATACTAAGGTTAATCTACATTTCAATCTTAGCAACACGTGGTGCACATTATCAATAAAAATAAACTCTTAAGATCTATGTTTTTTAAAACTAAACTTCAATAGACATACACAATGAACAATTTACATCCTGATGTAAGAGTGAGGAGTTGAGGAGCAATAAAAGGGAAGGAGTCACAAACCGATCGAGTCTTACCCCATGGAAATACACTTCCCACCTCGCAGCGTACACATCCTCTCGCCAGGTCAGTAGTCCACAGTCTAAGGACAGGGCAGGTGTGGGTCGCGACCCCTGGCCTTCCTTAACCCGTCACCAACCCAATATTGCCACAACTCCTTGCTAACTATAATTTATTTTCCCACTTCTATTTCCCTTCTCTCCTCCTCGTATACAATACAAGAGATTGCCTGTCTTAATTTTCTACCAGTAATACCACTAACAAAAATAATACCAATAAAACATTACAATAAAAATAACATTCTTGAAATGACGGCAACACAAGTGAGACTCAATCAACCAGGCTGATGGTTCTGATTCCCAGTAAACATTACACAAGACAATAAATTAATATCTATAAATCCATGACAAGATCCTTAGTGTGAATATGTAGTTAACCCGTACAAAGACTGAGAATGCCGGTTAACTCTTGCGTTTAATTTAAGGAGCTGTGTGTGTGTGTGTGTCTGTCCAGAGTTGACCAGTTGTGTATATTAAGACGAAAATACCGGTTAACTCTTGCTTTAGGAAGTTGTGTGTGTGTGTGTGTGTGTGTCCAGAGTTGACGAGTTATCTAAATGAAAAACTGAGTGTACCAGTTAACTCTTTTATTTAATTTAAGGAGCTGTGTGTGTGTGTGTGTGTGTTCAGAGTTGACCAGTTGTGTATATGAAAGACGAGAATACCGGTTAACTCTTGCATTAGGAAGTTGTGTGCGTGTGTGTGTGTGTGTTCAGAGTTGACCAGTTGTGTAAATGAAAAACTGAGCGTGCTGGTGTTACAGGCTTTATAATTTGTGCTACGGGTGTTACAGGCTTTACAATTTATCCTACAGGCTTTATAATTTGTGCTACAGGTGTTACAGACTTTATAAATTGTGCTACAGGTGTTACAGGCTTTACAATTTATCCTACAGGCTTTACAATTTGTGCTACAGGTGTTACAGGTGTTGGGGAAATGAGGCCCCTCATAGCAATCCTGTGTGCTGCTCTTTCTGCCACCCTTACTTTCGCTGCTACTCCAGGTATGTATGTGTGTGTGTTGTGTACGTGTGTATTGTGTGCGTGTGTGTGTGTGTGTGTGTGTGTGTGTGTGTGTGTGAGTAATCAATCCTTATATTTTGGATACGGTTTCAGTGTACAGGATAGGTAGATTGTGTGTGTATGTGTGTGTGTGAAATTAATCCATATAATTTGGATACGACTTCAGTATGTAGGTGAATTGTAAGTATGTATGTGTGTATGTGTATGTGTGTGTGTGTGTGTGTAAAATTAATCCATATAATTTTGATACGATTTCAGTATGTAGGTGAATTGTATGTATGTGTGTATGTGTGTGTGTGTGTGTGTGTGTGTGTGTGTGAAATTAATCCATATAATTTGGATACGACTTCAGTATGTAGGTGAATTGTAAGTATGTATGTGTGTATGTGTATGTGTCTCTGTGTGTGTGTGAAATTAATACATATAATTTTGATACGATTTCAGTATGTAGGTGAATTGTAAGTATGTGCATGCGTGTGTGTGTGTGTGTGTGTGTGTGTTTATAAAAAAAAAATCCATATAATTTTGACACGATTTCAGTATGTAGGTGAATTGTAAGTATGTATGTGTGTGTGTGTGTGTGTGTGTGTGTGTGTGTGTGTGTGTGTATTTATATAAAAAAATCCATATATTTTGGATATGATTTCATTTTATATTTGCATTTGGATTTATGCTTCTTTGGAAATCTGAAACAGTAACAACAGTGATTTTTTTTTTTTTTTTTAAGCAAGTTAGCATCAAGGAGATAGTACAATGTTGGTAGATCTGGAGCAAGCGATTCTTCTCAACTATTCAAAGCAACGGATCACCATTATTTTTGCTAATTTGGTCCTAATTCCTGTCAATATACTTTGAGGAATCCAGGCGCTCCAATTGCCAAAAGTATATAACGTATAAGAAGCGAGAGGTTGGTTAAGAGAGTGTCCGAGAGTGAGGTGGAGGGATGGAGTTGAGAGGTATGTGAGGGAGAGTGAAGTGGAGGGATGGAGGGGGAAGGGCAAACCGAGAGTGAAGTGGAGGGATGGAGTTGAGAGGTATGTGAGGGAGAGTGAGGTGGTGGGATGGAGGGGGAAGGGCAAACCGAGAGTGAGGTGGAGGGATGGAGTTGAGAGGTATGTGAGGGAGAGTGAGGTGGAGGGACGGTGGGGGAAGGGCAAACCGAGAGTGAGGTGGAGGGATGGAGTTGAGATGTACAGTCGTGGTCATTAATAATCATCCACACATGGGTATCTCAAACAATTTACTGTGTAATGTTTTCACGTTCACATATGATGTTATTGTTTTAAGTAGTGTGTAGCTGCTTGTATTAAATTAAAAGATGGTAGTTAACCTATTTATTGGAAAGTTTATCATCTAAGGAACAGAGGGAAGCTGTCAAACTCTTACGTGAGTTACCCCTATATGGATGATTATATATGACCACGACTGTATGTGAGGGAGAGTGAGGTGGAAGGACCATGGAGGTATATAGAATAGGAGGAGACGGCCCGCGCGATCAGTTGGGTCTGAGTGGAGTGAAGCCAGTCAGCTGCTCGGCAACCAACGCCTAGTGTTGGCAGAATCAGAATCAGAATCAGAATTTTATTTCCATTAATACAATGGTTATTCTTTACATACAGTATATACATTTATACGAGTTAAAAACAAAAGATAAAATTAGATGCAATTATACTGGAGAATATAGGTATGTAGCTCTTTCTTAAAAGTGGCTAGAGTCTGCTTATCCCTCAGAAATTGTGGTAAATTATTCCAGGCTTTTGGTCCTCTTATGATGAAAGATTTGGAACCCATATTATTGTTAGATTTTATTATATGTAGGTTAGCTTGGTGTCTAGTGTTTACACTGTGAACAGCACTCACAGTTGGGAGAGTGGATAACCAGTTTGGAATATTATTGTGAAGTAATTTGAAGACCATGTTACATAATTCAAAAATACATTTTTGTTCAATGTTTAACCATCCTAGCTCATTAATTATTGGAGTAACATGGTCGAACTTTCGAGCACCACCTATTGCTACTTTTGCTGCAAAATTCTGGAGCCTTTGTACTCGTTGGATTTGTTCTTTAGTAGTAGGACCCCAAATTATCATACAATAATTTATGATACTAAGGACAAGTGCTTGTACTACTAAAACTCGGGTGTCTTTTGTTAATACATCTTGTATGCGAGTCAAGAAGATAAGTGTGCCCATAACGCTTTTTTGTGATTTCATCTCGATATGTATGTTAAATAACATAAATCGGTCCATGTGTAGTCCTAGGTTTTTTACACTGTTACTTGGTATGATGGATCCACTATCAAACATAATGATAGTGTCGCTTGGGATCCGTGAAATATGCTGATGAGATCCAATAAAATATATATTGTGTTTTATTTACATTGAGCATTAAGCCGTTTTTAAGGAAATATTATTTTGCTTTCGTTAGAGTGTTTTCAGCTCTTCTAATTAAATTAGGCATATTATCTACTTTGCCCAAATGTATGAATTGAGTGTCATCAGCATATTGCACTATCTCACAATCATAGTACCCACAAGGTTAGCCAGATTACTCACGATGTTTGTTCATTTTTAATTATGACATGTATTTCGTATTCTTTAATAACATACAATTCACACATTCATCAATATTTTCAATAATATACATAGAGAATTATAAATTACTGACCTATTATACTGTATACCTTACTGGCCACTGAAATGTATAAGTTTTGTATATATCTGTCGACTCTTTACTTTTACTTTGGATGCCAACTTCTTAGTAATTTGTTTGGCCTTATATGCATATTTCACCTGCAAATATGCTTCAGCAACTGCCTTAATTAACTAATGCAATTGATGTTCAGTCGTACATGTGGCCAGCTAAATCAGAAAATATGTATTTGTGGGCATAATTTGTTAGCACTGAAATTATTATTTTGCTACAATCTACCCCCACCAAAGTGGTGCTGGACTCTCTTTCCCTAAACAGTTTTTCTGATGTAATACATATATCAATTACATCATCAGATGGATACACCAAGTTTACTCTGTCCTCAAGTTTTACCAAGGAAAGAATATGTTTATCAGTCTTGTCTGAGTTTAGGGCAACAATGTATGGTTCACAGTACAAGGACTTCATCAATTTATATAAAACAAATCCTGCTATATATGCAACTATCTTATTTGTACACTTTGAGAGGTGAGACTGACTTGGAATATACATGTATTCCTCTGGCTCTTCATTAACAGAATCAGCTAATATCCTACTTCTCAGAACCAGAGTCATTGATTACCTGAAGAGCAATATTATTTTTAATATTTCTAACACACTTAAAATTGGAACCGAATCCAATGGTATGCAGTTGCCTCGAATAATTGACATGGCCAAGTAACCGATCATCCTAACTAGGGAAGCAAAGTGAATAATGCAGTATTTAATGATGTATGTAATGATAGTGACGTGTATAAATAAGGTGTCGTCATCTAGTGGGACAGAACAGAAGCTACGGTACCAACATCACCACGAAGCTCCACTGTCTCATCTGGTGTGACACCCAATAATCTCGGGGCCTCGCAAGAGTCACGGGCTACTGACAGCCTACAGCCCCGAGGTTGAGGTATAGACAAAAAAAAATATATATAGTTACACTGGGAAGGATGCCAACTCTTATACTATAAATGTCATGAAGTCGGAAAAAGAAAAATAACTGAATTATTGTTGTACATTCAAAACCATGACATTTTCAACCTTAGTGATGGGTCTCGCAAACTTAATCCTGTAATGAACTTCCTAATTGATAAATGTGTCCCTCCCTAAGTAACACACAAACACAGCTGTTTATTAGTTGTTTTGTGATCCTCCCTCACACGTGAACATATTTTACCACACCCAAATTGTACACACACATACACAAGCACGCGCACGCACACACACGCATAGACATACACATGACATACGTTGATAACTGCATAAAAAGGAACTGCTTTACCGTATAATATGTTATTTCTTCACTGTCCTGACCATTGAATATGGTGGTAGTGTTCACCGAAAATGTTTAGTGACAATGTATTTCATTGTCTGCAGAGTGTAGGAATTTTTCACCTTTCGAGTGACACAGGTCAGGGAGAGATTAATAATAATTAAGGAGCGGCTGGTGAGCTTCTTGCCAATACCAATATGGCGGACCTGACTTCACTTTTCTGGCCGCGCGCCGTTTCCTCCTATTCTACCTCCACGGGAGGGACCATGGAGGTAGTATAGGTGGAGGCGCCATGGCTCACTAATCCAGGGGAGTAAAGTGAAGCCGCCGAACTGTCATTTTCGGCGCCTTCAATATGGCGGACACCAAGATATGTTTCAGTAAAAGTGGACTTTTGACCTGACTTCTGACCTGACATACAAAAGAATGCGCCATCTTGAAAGCGCCGGAAATGACAGATTGGTGGCTTCACAAATCAGGTCCTAATGGCGACTCCACCTATACTACCTCCATGGGAGGGACAGGCCGAGAGTGAGGTGGAGGGACGGAGAGGGAGGGACAGACCGAGAGTGAGGTGGAGGGACGGAGTTGAGAGGTATGTGAGGGAAAGTGAGGTGGAGGGACGGAGGGGGAGGGACAGGCCGAGAGTGAGGTGGAGGGCCGGAGGGGGAGGGGCAGTCCGAGAGTGAGGTGGAGGGATGGAGTTGAGAGGTATGTGAGGGAGAGTGAGGTGGAGGGACAGAGGGGGAGGGGCAGACCGAGAGTGAGGTGGAGGGATGGAGTTGAGAGGTATGTGAGGGAGGAGGGACGCCACTTAACGGGGAACAGGGGTTCATGGAGGCGATTCATTTGTGGCCACCCCTTCGGGAATTAAGGCGTTTGGCAATAGATAGATATTACCTCCCAGTGATTTATTATAACCTGAAGAACATATCTTTGCAACCAGATGGGTATGATGATGGTACAACAGAAGGGAGTGTGGTGTACATTTTGGCTCATGACGGCATAAGAGACAACCATACAAGACTGGTTTTACGTCTAGGGGATGAGGAGGTGTTTGGTCCCAATCCAGCTCTGAATACGTCGTATTTTACACTCTGCCTCTGGTTTAAGGTAAGTATGAGTAATGGCTGCCTTGCTGCCTACATCACATTGCAATTATAGTATAACGAGTAGAAATCGATTCCGACCAATGTCTGAAACATACCACCCACTTCTTACGTAATAAATAACATCAGTCAAAGAAATAGAATAAAATTAAACTTTTGTCTTCTACCTTTCTACATTTAATATGACCTTGCCATTTGACCTAAAGAATAGTATTAGGATCAAGATAGTCAAGTTGTCAAGCTGTGGTGTACTTAAAAAATAATAATATAACATTGAAACAGGAAAAACAAATTATTGATAACCTTTTTTTTTTTCACCAAAAATGACTCTTCATGCATGTCCGCTCTCCAGCGAGGGTATGTTTTACAAAACGTAAACAAACCTTTGGCGGCTAGTAGCTTACAAACCAATAACCCTATATGACTAAACGATACATGATGTTGACGTACAAGCCTTTAGCTGTCTCCTAATGTACAGTCACTCATAAAAGTAAAGACACCCCCAGGCAAGACACCTTTTAAGTGGTGTGATATCGGTTCTGGTAACATTGTACAGCTGGTCACACTCCCGTGAGGCCCACCCAGAGTTGTCAATGTTGGCCGAGATAACCCCGAAACACTAGTTGTGAGCTCTGCTCGCTCGAACCATTCACTGGTGGGAGGGAGAAGTAAGGAGGGATTTGAGGATGGTTGGGGGGGTGCCTACCTATACAAGAGAGGTGAGAAATTATTCTTGGGGAGGTGAAAAATGTGTGGAAGCCCAGTTATCAATTATTTATATACCGACATTCGTGTCAATTATTAACATCATTAAATGTAAGATTAAGTTTTTAATATTATGATGTAACACAAAAACAACCGAGGTAATATTATTGTATACGGTATTTGTTCGTATAATATTCAATGGTTATCATCAAGCACTAAACGCTGAAAAATACTTGCACAATAACAGAATAAGAATCATGAAACAGAATGCTCTTTATTAAATGAAGCAAATGTGAATACCTTTATATTACATGTGTCAAGTGTTGATACCACTAACACACACTTCCATTTCCCCCGTATCTACCTAACAGTTTATAATCGTGTCAAATGTCAAGGCTCTCATTATCCCTTATCTCATTATCCGTGATAGCAACCTTGTAATATTCTGAATACTTTTAATAATAGCTCGTTGTATTGAAATATTGGAATTTGACTATGAAACCCAATTTTTGTCATTTGTCTCTTGGTACCAAAAATTATTATTTGGTCTGTATCTCTCTTCTCTGTGTGTATCTCTCTTTTCTGTGTGCAGGTAATATACTTATATAATTATATAAGCCAGTGCACACACACATAACATAATAATGTTGGTGACAGAGGTTTTATTGGTTTTATCTTGTCATGAGTTGCGAGAGAACTATATTCATAATTATTTAAACATTGTAATAGTTCCATCAAGTAATGCATGGGATGCACAGTTGAGGTTTCATCGGACATATTAATAAAGAAGCTGGCAACAATTTTCAACATTTCTTAAAATTAAACTTTATTGAAGGCATGTTAAGATCTGAAATCCTGTGTTTCCCATCATACAACACCTTCCCAATACTCACACCGTTGTATTTGATGCCGTATTGGTCTTTACTGTCTTCTGCTACAAGGTTGATATTAGTGTGACATTCCATATACACTCTACCACTACTCATACCGTTGTATTTGATGCCGTATTGGTCTTTACTGTCTTCTGCTACAAGGTTGATATTAGTGTGAATTTCCATATACACTCTACCAATACCCACACCTTTGTATTTGATGCCGAATTGGTCTTTACTGTTTTCTGTTACAAAGTTGATATTAGTGTGAATTTCCATATACACCTTGCCTTGTGAACTGACTGACTGCACCACCTTACACATCTTCAAGTCATCAGGACTGCCAACATGTTGAAGAGGGAATATTTCCACACTCAGTCTACAATACCCTTACCAGTTTAGTGGTTTTCAACCAACTCATAATCCTCTTGGAGTATCAAAACTAATTTAGGCTAACAAGACTAGAGTCAACGTCAATCTCTAATTAATGCAAAAAAAAAAAAAAAAAAAAAAAGTTGACAAGCCTGTGGGTGCCATAGGCAATCTCCCTGGCCTCTGCTCACATGTATTATCTGCCAAAATAAAACAAAATTGCTACCTAGAAACAGATGAAATACTGAGGGATTTATAGTAAATTATCAAACAGCACGTGTTCACTATATTCAATACAACGAGCTATTATTAAAAGTATTCAGAATATTACAAGGTTGCTATCACGTGAGGGATAATGAGAGCCTTGATATTTGACACGATTATAAACTGTTAGGTAGATATGGGGGAAATGGAAGTGTGTTAGTGGTATCAACACTTGACACATGTAATATAAAGGTATTCACATTTGCTTCATTTAATAAATAGCATTCTGTTTCATGATTCTTATTCAGTTATTGTGTAAGTATTTTTCAGCGTTTAGTGCTTGATAATAACCATTAAATATTATACGAAAAAAGTATACAATAATGTTACCTCAGTTGTTTTTGTGTTACATCATAATATGAAAAAGTTAATCTTACCATTAATGATGTTAATAATTGACACGAATATCGGTATATAAATAATTGATAACCGGGTGTATTTTCGTACTTTTATTAAAGCTTCCACTCATTTTTCACCTCCCCAAGAATAATTTCACACCTCTCTTGTATAGGCACCCTCCCCCCCTCTACCCTCCTCAAATCCCTCCTTACTTCTCCCTCCCACCAGTGAATGGTTCGAGCGAGCAGAGCTCACAACTAGTGTTTCGGGGTTATCTCGGCCAACATTGACAACGCTGGGTGGGCCTCACGGGAGTGTGAACGTCAGAGGTGGTGTGGTGTGGGTTGTGTTTGGAGGAAGGTTGGTTTTCTCGAAACATTATCCCAACTCATGCTTCGTCTCATCTACCATTAATTACAAATGTGTCAAATCAACTTCATCTCTCAAGCGCCACTGACGTCACGTACACTGTTGCCAGAACCGATATCACAAGTATAAGAAGATGACTGGCCTGTGGGGGTCTTAATTTTGATGAGTGACTGTACGTGTGAAGACTATATAGATATCTGTAGGATGGGTAGCTAGCTCAGAATGACCACCACTCAAAGTACTGTACACTTTTACATTCCTTTGACAAAAATTACGTCCTAACACTCTTAGTGCATTAGCTAGACTAAGTGGGGTTGGACCAAGAGAGGGCCGGGATTTGTGGTTTTATAACCAGCCAAGTCTGTTATCAACTGTGAGAAAATTAATCTAGTTGGGAGCTGTGCAAATTTGAAAATTGAGTTGATGACATGTGTCGTCACCCGCAGTTTAAGGGTTAAGGCCAGATATGGAGTCAAAATAGTCTGACTGATGTACTGCATCACATTCTAAGGAAAATCCATCTTACATTGTTCTACAGTATTCAAAAACATGTATAATTAACTTGATAATTAATGTATATGACTGATTTTGGCCATGTAGGTTAAATTTCGCTGCTGTTCGAACCTGGCTGAGATAAACCCCTTACCGATTTCCACACCAAAAATGAAGGTCCTTATTCAATTATTCAGGTCGCTAGAGCCTTAACAGAAAGATAAACAGACAAATGGACAAGCAGACGTGACCGAAACTATTACCTTACCTGTTAATGCGGACGGTAAATATCTATGGACAAAAGAGGTCTTTTTTAATCCTCAAATTAATCTTCAGTAGGATGGATCACCCAAGCTTATAGGAGTTCAGGGGTAGTACAGTGTTGGTAGTAAATCTGGAGCAATAGATTCCTCTAAACTAGTCCAAGAAACAGGTCACCATTATTTGTATTAATCTGCTCCTGTTTCCTGTCCTACTTTGGATTAATCAAAGTACTTTAATGTACAGTCGGCCTCAGGAATTCGTACACAAAGCATAAGTTAAAAGGGGTCTATATTTTGCACATACTATTGGGATTTTTCTGCTGATTGATTCAAGTATTAGCCATATAACTTTATTAGAAGAGTTTGGTGTTAGAAATTAAATGTACTAAATTTTCTAGTTGTTGTGAGCCCTTGATGTCACAGTGGTGTATACGAATTTCCTGGGGCCGACTGTACCATAAGTGTATTACCTCCTTAACCCCTAAACTGTGGGTGATGACATAACTTACACATAAGTCGACATTCCCAACAAGCGTGGGTAACTATGGGTGACGACATAAATCGACTGCACAGTTTTTAAATTTACGCACCCCTTGCCATGCTTGATTAGGCTCACAATAGAGGGAGTCACACCAGCAACTGGCAGCCAGTGCAGGAATACCTGTTAGCATGTGGCTGGGTGCTAGTTCGGAAGTCGTGACGTGTGTGTGTGTGTGAGCAGCAATTGATCCGGGCCACGTTGTTGTCCAGTGTAGGAACATGAAAAAATAAAAAAAATGCGAGGATGTATTTTCAGCGCTCCGCTTTTGCGCTAAGTACCATATATGTATGTAAAAATGACAGTGAGGTTATATTTCAAATTGTTGTGTTGAAAAATGTGATTCTGACACATTTTATGATGAAATCAGAGCATAAAAACGTACTTAGAATTGTAAGGAGAGTGTAAATAGAATTTTGAGTTACCGTCATTTTGACCTGGCTACCCATCCTACATATGTCCATTTAGTTTTCACAAGTACATCATAAGACAGCTGAAGGTTTGTACTTCAAAATCATGTATCGTTTATTTATGTAGTTTAAATGGTTTACAAGCTATTAGCTGCCAAATGTGTTGTTTACGTTGTGACCACAAGGCAAGAGAGTGGCCACACTCGAGAATGCCCGTGCTTTGAGGGTTAATATTAATCTGATATTGTTTTGATTGCAGGCCATCACCTTCTATGACAAGAACAGTTTGGTCAGTTACGCCATCGATGATAATGAAAATTATTTTAACATCTGTGAGTTACATTGCACAGAGAGAGAGAGAGAGAGAGAGAGAGAGATTGTTGTAAGTATGCTAGTAGTAGTGGTTAACAAAACACATCAGGTGAAGCAGGAAGCACTATGAGAGACTTTTCAGCAAAATATATCTACCAGAAGCGCTGATGAAATAAGTGGATTATAGACTAACCTAAGTGGATTATAGACTAACCTAAGTGGATTATAGACTAAGTGGATTATAGACTAACCTAAGTGGATTATAGACTAAGTGGATTACAGACTAACCTAAGTGGATTATAGACTAAGTGGATTTTAGACTAACCTAAGTGGATTATAGACTAACCTAAGTGGATTATAGACTAACCTAAGTGGATTATAGACTAAACTAAGTCCTTGGAGGAGGATGGGATGATTTATTATTGACAAAAAATAATGCCATCGTCACAGAATACTACACAATATGAGGGGCGCCGAAGCAAAAGGATACTAACTGCCGCGAAGGCAAAATATGAGATTTTTATATCTACAGAATCTGGCATTCCTGCTCTACAAGTTGGTGGAGTTAGTATTGTTCTTCTGACACTTTCATAAGGTTGGAAGTCCTATTGTATACAAAGTGGTATTCTGCTTAGATTACCTCGAACATGCTTAGGCAGGGGACGCCAGTGCAAATGGGAACTAACTCCACCCGCTCTCAACCAGCCAATGTGAGATGAGATGCAAGATCGTCGGGCCAATGAGAGTGTGGGAATCTCACCACGTGACCATTGCCTGCCTTCCTCATAACTCAGTTCCCTACCTAGCTGTCCTTGTGATTACACAACGTGAGCTTACTCCCTGGATTTACTTTTTTTTTTTTGCCACTTTAATGGATAATAAAGGCATGAAGAGTGGGGTGGGAGGGTTGAGGGGGATTTTGGAGAGGTAAACAAAGTAAAAGTGAAAGTCAAGACTCGGATGTCTACACATGGATTGGTGAGTAGAAAGAACAAAATTATTACAAATAATGATAATATTTTGTGATCAAATTTTATGTTATATCAATTGAAAGCTGAATTCCTCAGCTTTCATTTGATATACAGCACTTCATTCTAACTCAAAAAGTTTTTGAACTGATCATTCCCAATCTTTAACTGCATTTTCTGGCGAATATTGATTATGTTAGTTAATATCCTTCTGCTTCGGTGCGCCTCACATATTCCAATGGCATACTTGGTGGGAAGAGCATTTGGTAAGTTATGAGGCTTGATGGTAGCGGAGCATATCCCAGCAACACAGTGACGTTCTCAAACTCTAAAGTCTAGACGTTTTACTCATGTACAGTTGCCCAAGAAAAGACTGCAACCAAATTTGCTGGTGTGTGGCAATGTCTGGCTAGCTGCTTCAAATTAAACACTCGTATTTTATCAATGGATCACTCAGAACCTACAACCGTTGTAAGGATGAATGTAATAAGCTGAAGCCAATAACATCCATACATACAAAGGTTGTAGGTTCTGAGTGATCCATTGATAAAATACGAATGTTTACTTTGGAGCAGCTGCCAGACATTGCCACACACCAGCAGATTTGGTTGCAGTCTTTTCTTGGGCAACTGTACAGTCACGAGTACTACTAAAATATTCAGGTGTGCTTCGAATGCCTATAGACAGTAAATAAATAAACAATACAATTTTCATTGGAATTAGTTCGTTGGTGAATTTTTACTGCTCACAGCTTCAACCATACCTGTATACTCATTAGTGTTCGTGACTCAAGCCATCATTATAGTATCCAGGTGTGCTTCAAATAACCTGATGGAATATTAAACGAGCTCCATCATGTACAGTTGGGGAATAATGTATGTGAACACTGTTGGCGGCTTCGGGCAACATCCCCAAAAGTAAACACATCAATGAGAGAAAGTATTTATGAATTGAAGGATAACTTTTATTTCACTGTCTGTGGTTGGTCGACGTCACCCAACATCAGTTATCGTTTTGTGGTAATTAATACATTTTGCCTATTCCTAACATGTTTATCATTGACATTGTTTCCAGAACCCGTCAACGGTGTCCAGATACTTTGTTCCCCAACTGTACGAAACAGAATAAGCGTTGTAATTGGATCACTGGTTTGTTAGATGAGTAGAAACCTCAACAAGGCCTGGACACTTATTATGGCTCGTGCCTGTACAGTGATTATCATTAATACTGCGATACAGTACATGACATAATAACCCCACGATGCATTGCTCATTGCTGACCTACACTGACCATTCATTACGATGGTACAGTTGGAAACATGAATGGGTGGTCCAGCCCAGGTGAAAGATACTTGTCCCATTTGAGTAACCAGTGTCTATTATCAGGTACTTGCTTTTTATTACCATTCTCAATACTGACTTCTGCCCCTGACGTCTCCCATTTGGCACTAAGGAACTTGATATTAGGAGAAATTGACCATCTTTCACTTGGGCTGTACCACCCATTCATGTGTCCAACTAGTTGTACCTGGCCGAGGTACACCGAGGCACACCAGAAACGAGGCCTCTCATTGAGCACAGGGTAGGATGAGACGTTATGTCTAAAGGCGCGTCCTATTCTATGCTTGGTAAAGAGCCCGTTTGAAGTGTCTCTTTCCCTACATGCCTATAAAATTTCTTTGTGCATTCTTTATAACAAGCAAGGTGTCATTTTCAATCTGTTTTTCCAACCGGTATATCCGGAGGGAGTGGTGGGTGGGGAGGAGCCTTGTCCTTTGCTATCCTTTTCTTCAACACGTAGTCTAGATTAGCATAGTTAAACAGGTAACCTAGTAAAAGGTCACTATGGACCTTCTGTTGCCTGTACTTCCTTTGTATTCCTTTGTATGTGTCTGCAACTACATAATTATGTAGCTGCTGCCTCATTAACCGACCATTATGTGATTTGCAGTAAGAGTGCATAGAACTCATAACATAAACAATAACTAGATTTTTCCTTATCACTACAATGTTGTGGTAAAACAGTGTGATGTTTGTTTTAAAATAGGATTATATCACTGACACATCAGGTAGTCCTGCATTACTGCTTCCCGCCTCTTTACAATGCTGCCAGAAAATTTCAAAATCAATCATTCAATCAATTACTCAAGCCTCCGTACAGCACACACATTGACAACGCTTGAGTGATGAATGTGGAAGTGGAGTAAACTGTACTCCCACATTCCAAAGTTTCGACACCCACAGACCTGGCAGCAAGTCAAAGCCAAGAGCTACTGATCAGGGACAACCGCCTGACCTCATCCATCCATCCAATCCCTGTAACCTGTATAATAAAAAGTGTGTGTGTGCTGGTTGTCACAAGTTGGTGTGTGTGAAATGTATGTCTGTAAATAATTGTGAATGTGGTGGTGTGCATGACAGCATTGTGTGAGTCATGGTGCGTTATGTGACAGTTATGGTGAGTGTAAGAGATCGTGAGATACCCCGGTATTGTTAAAGTGACAATGATGGTGTGAGAGAGTTGATGTGATGGTGTGTGTGCCATGTCGTGTGACAATACTGGTGTTGGTATGATAGTGGTTGTGTGATAAGCCAAGAACGAAGTACTGCACAAAATGCTTTACATGTGCTACCACTGATCAATAAGTAAATATATAAATACCATCCATACACAATGAGCACAAATCTATAGGGTGTACTTGCCATCAGCGTCTTCTGAGTACTACACAATGGCGAATATGTGTAGTAAATAATATGTGATTCTTGGTAACCCCATAGCCACTGGAGCTAGAACACTGTTTGGACCTTGTCACACCAGGGTTATGTTTACACGGCACAATAAATTCATGAATGGTCACATAATTCAAACATCCAGCTACAAGAATAACTTTCTCGGAAGCCAGAAAAAATGACAAAGAGATAGAACAATTCTTCCTATAATAGTAGACTGATGAGTGCCAAGATAACAATTGGTATAGTGAGTGATAAATCTAGTTATACCATGAGTGTGCTATCAGCCTGTGCAAATATGCTCCTACCTTCCCTTCTATAGGTCTGAGAGGCTTCCCCTGACCACCAGAACTCTTTGACAAGCCATTCTTGTTGTATTAGTGCCGATGTTCGCCTCACTACTTCCTTACTTTCACTATGATTTTCAACAGGAGTAACCTCCTTGACCAAGGTGCAGGAACGATCAGCCACACTCCCACTTTGGTGATAGCATTAAAAAACTTTTCTGTTATCACAGTATTGGAGAGCTGTAAGCATTTTTATGTAATTTAATCAATCATATTTCTTTTTATTAAAGCTATGTAGCAAATGCTGTTTACTACTTTTCTCTTTATACTGCGTTGGTTTTCTTTGAACCCTTACAAAACAGGCCTAGTAGAGGATGAAGCACGGTCATGGCAAAATTGTGTGTATTATCACTGGACGAGTGGCAATTAAGGGTTTGGTAGCATGGATGTCGGTAGGGAATGGTAGCAGGTAGAACAATACACATGTAAGAAAAGTAATTGGAGTTCGGGTGCACACAAGCAAGATTTGACTTTTAAGTGCGTCGATTTACGGTACCCATCTCTTCGTTCTTCGTACTGCCTATGTAAATTTACGTCACCAATCTTTCAAGGGTTGACCCAATATGTTTGTGTGGACATTTGTAATTGCATGGACGTAACTATTCTGTGAAAGTGCCCATACCACTTCCTGGTCCAGTGGCTATGTTTTAACTTAGAATTTAGCCATTTAGCAGTGGTTTTACTCAAAATATATACAGTACTCTTATCAGTGATGTGCCAGTGACAAATATGGCTTGAGGGACACCAATGGAGTATGGGTTATGTAAAGTAAATTGTTAATGCTATAAAAACACAATGAAATGCAATCACCATCAATAACATAAGACCCTTGGTGCCCACAGTGGTGGCGTCTACAGGCCTGGCACTGCGACAAGGAACCAGCTTGCACTTCTTCAACATCTTGCTACTGCCCCTCGTTTGGTACCCTGTGCTTGTATCAGGCCAGCCTGGCAGCATAACTATTTGGATGTCTGAGCATGGACAGCAACATTATGATTACAACTTTCATTTGCCTTTCACTGGTGTGATGGTGTTGGGACAGGATCAAGATGAGGTAGATGGTGGATACAGTAGCGGTCAGGCTTATACTGGTCATATTACTGGTCTTACACTGTGGGATACTGCCCTAGTAAGGCACCAGATGATAGCCTGGTCACAATGTCATTTCTCCCCTGGAATGATGATGCCCTTGATGGTATGGGATGATATAGTTCCCTTCCTCAAGCCCCACAATGAGTCAGGAGGGCTGGTGTTATACAGAGAACATCTGTGTGGGACTCGTAATATTACCTCTTATAAAAAACTCCTCTTGTTCTCCCACAGATTGTCATGGAATGCTACTTGTAAGTTTCTGGCCACATTTATGCTAAAGGCCGCCACACAAGTGGAAAAAATGAGAAAAAATATTGGAAAATAACAATAACCTCTGCAATTCTGCCAGTTACGGTGGGAATTTAGCCTTTATGGGTCTACTTTATAACTGTTCAATGCAAAAGTTTTCAGACCTAAATGGAATGCAGATTAGTGTAACGCTATTTTGGCACCCAGCATATAGCAGGTATGGATACTCATATATATGCCCATCCTATCAAAGAGATCGGTTGCTGAGTGTTTACATCACAAATGCTGGGCACTGGATTTTGGACTTAGGGAATAAGATTTGCACATTTGGTGAGTATATCCCAGAGACTCAGCCTGTGTTTCATCTAAGAGTGAAGTGCCTGGATGAAGATCAGCTTCTGTACACTTACCTGGACTTTGTGCTGGAGCCTGTCACAGGATCACAACCTGATGGTGGCTCAGTATACTTCCATGGAGTTGGACCTTACACCATCACCTTGGACCACAATGACACCTGGTGCCTAAAGCGTTGGGGCACCCAGGTTAAAATACTCTGCACAAAGTCCAGATCACTACCAGTAGGACCTTTGAGTTGGAAAGATGAAAATGATATCTGCACCCAACTGCATATTGAATAAGGCCTGCAGTTAGCACCAACTGGAGTGATGCTAACCAAATGTTCGCCTGACCACTTTACCTGCCGGGACAATCAGTGTGTTCCCCTGGAAAAGGTGTGCAACTCTGAAAATGACTGCACTGATGGAGGGGACGAGATAGACTGCTTCACCGCCCATCCACTCGCCACATACATATCCACCTCACCCCCACAGATTCCCCTTCCCTTCCAAGTTGATGTCAACATTAGGACGGCTGACGTAGACCTGATGAATGCTGCTGTGAGGGCCAACCTGAGACTAAGGATTTCTTGGGAGGATGCACGAATGGAGATGCGACATCTACAGAATGTTTACAAGAGGCTCACCATGTATAATAGCACGGTCAGTCATTATTGCATATAATTACAGTTCTAAGTAAGGCTAGACTGAGTGGGATTGGACCAACAGAGGGTGGGGACTTGTGGCTTGGTGACCAGGCAGCGCTGCTATCTACCACGAGAAAATTAAACTGATTGGGAGCTGCTCAAATTTGATAATTATGTTGACAATGTATGTCATCACCCGCAGTCATCACCCTCGGTTTAAGGGTTAACTCCCCCCTGACTGGACCAACCTGTGATGCCCAATTGCGATGCCCTTGACTATTTTCTGTTTCACTCTTAATAATATGATTTATGCAAAATTATTGGCTTTCATACAAATTATCTTTTTTTGAGCACCTCCGCTCCTCTATTAAACCTCAACCATATCTTTCTCACCAAAAGTCAGATATCAGAAGCAACTAATAACAATTCATACACTGTCTCCTTCTACATATTCAGTCTCCATCCATGATTTCTTGCAAGAATTGGATATTGTGTACGGAGTATGTACACTTACTCTCACTTGCCCTCATGTTCCCGAACTTGACTCTTCCGAATATTCAACCCTCTGGCTTCAGCTTACCTGTTACTCTCAAAGTAATTACATCTGTGTTATATATCTCTTCCCTAATTCTACTATCCAAAATTCTTTGACTATCTTATTTCAAAAGTGGAACACATTCTAGCCCATTCTTCTTTCTCAGAAATCTCCATTTTAGGATATTCAGTGTTCATCACTGCCTTTGGCTCTCATTTCCCTTCACTGATCCCTCTTCTCTATCTTCAACGACCTACTCGTAGAGCAACTAGTTCAACACCCTACCCATAATCTAGACCGCTTTGGAGATCAACCTAATATCAGTGACTTATTTCTAACCTCTCCGCTACTTACTTATACTGTCGAACTTTACTTTACATTGTGTGTGTGTGTGCGTGCGTGAGTACGACTGATTGCACTTATCAGCATCCTTGAAGCTGTCCCTCCCGATTACACCTACAAAAACCAGGCCTTCATCTCCACGCTGGAGTTAGCCCGGTCACGTCGTACACCCTCCGAAACACAAATGCCCAAACGTAGAACTTTCCCCCTCTCCTACAGATATACGCTCCGTATCTCAACCCCCTAATCCCTGATGGAGGAGGGAGCAACCTCCAAAGCACAACCGCATCTCCTTGTGGGACTACAAGGGGTACAGATATGTTTGCATCCATAGCAAGGCCCGACAGCAAAAGCTGATTTATGATACCATTGCCACTACATAGCAAACTACTCCTCCTGCATCCATCACCCTAGCATTTACCTCTCTTACCACACCGTCCATATAAATATTAAACAACCATGGTGACATCACACAGCCTTGACGAATTCCCACCTTAACTCACGTTACTTCCTACTCTAACACACGCTCTACTCTTCATGTAGAAACTTTTCACCCTTCTTAATAATTTCTCCCCCAGCCCGTACAACTGCAAAACCTTCCACAACAATTTCTATCAATTCTGTCATGTGCTTTCTCGAGATCCATAAATGCCCATACTACTTCCTTACTGCAAATATCTGGTTCACGCAACCTTTTCCTCTCCTAAAGCCACCTTATTCTTCACCAATCACCGCCTCCATACCCTCTCTGACTTTCTTTATCAGCACCTTCCCTATAATTAACAGGCTTTTACCCCTGAAACTCGTACATTGGTATTTATCCCCTTTTCTCTTATATAGAGGTACAGTCACTCCATCATACTTGTTCCACCATATTTCAGACATTCTACAGCGCATCCATCCAAACCTGAAGCTTTCCCTATTTTCATCTCTCTCTCTCTGCCTCTTCCACCTCCTTCTTTCTTATCGGCTCCTCATTTGATCCCTCCAACCTGTTTACTCCATTTCCCCTTCCAAACGAAACAATCTCAGCTTCTCTATCCTCATCAAAATTCAGTAATCCCTCAAAATAGTCGGTCCATCTCCTCTCAACTGCCTTCTTCTCAACCAGCATGGTACCATCCTCTGCTTTCAGCCTTTCCTCACTCCCTGATGACCCTTTCCTTATCCTCTAGACTTCCTTCAAAAACATTTTGTTCTTTTCCTTATCATTATCATTATTCCATTTAGATTATACCATTTACAAATATAGAACAAAGTACACTATCTATTATCATAAGTGAGAAAAATCAGACAAACATACAGTACGTCCCTGTTTTAATATGAGTAAATTTGAGTGCAACAAAATCAGTAGCAGCTGATTCTCTGCATACCTAATGATTATTAGCAGAGAGGTAATCACACTGTCGTAAATGTTGACAAAGTGAAGAAAACCCACAATGGCCATCGAAAAGATGGACTTCAGGATCTTTTCGTCTGCCATTATGAGTTTACTTCACTATACCAAATGATAATGTAATTAATATGGTACTCACATCATGATGCTGGTCAAGAAAAATTATCCTATTAATAGTGTTCTTTGCTCACAGCTCTGGTCACCAAACGTACAGACGTTCAACAGCCTGGAATTCGCTACCACTGCCTCACATCCCGTGATCATGGCGAAAAGACTTTCACCTGGCAAGAGGGTGGACGGAGGTGAGAAGGAGTTCAATATTATAATAAAGGGGGTAGTACAGTGTTCGTATATCTGGATGCGGTTGTGCGTTGGGGGGCTCCCTCCTCTAACAGGGATCGGGGGGTTGGGATGTGGAGTGTGTGTGTGTGCAGGGGAGGGGAGTGGGGGGAGAGTTCTATGTTTGGGCATTTTGTTTGGGAGGGTGTGCGACGTGACGAGGCTACCTCCAGCGTGGAGAGGAAGGCCTGGTATATGTATGTATATCTGGAGCAACTGATTCCTCCAAACTATTCCAAGCAATTGGTCCTGTTTTCTGGTGTACTGTGGCGAAATCAAGACTTTCCAATGTACACCAAGAGTGCATTACCCTCTTATGGAATTATTTTTAAGATACATATGTATATATATTTTTTTAACTGAAAGAAGCTTAGTGAGTCACTGAGCACTGTTTAGTAAACATTAGATATAGTGTGTGAGTGTTCTTTAGATTAAACATTTAACTGGTTATTTTTTTGTCCTTAATGTGTTATCCCTACTTTCTATAAAAAAATCCATTCTTTCCCCTGTCCTTCGAAGCACTAAGTTGGTGCAGTGATGGTGTTTTCAGCTGGAGGGGATAATACACTTTTGGTACATTTGAGTATCTAGATTACTCCATGCAGAATATGCCAGGATACAAGACCAGGTTAACAATTATAATATTAGATTGTTGCCTGAAATAGTTTAGAGGAATCAGTTGCTCCAGATTTACCAACACTGTACTACCCACTTCCTTAATTAACGTGGGTGGACTTTTGTAATTGCAGAGTACCTGAGTTTCCCCGGCCATGGCAATCCTGTTGTCAATATTATCGATTTACACACGCACACTTACTGCCGGTACGATCTCCTGAAATATCCAGACGACATCCAGACCTGTAACATCACGTTTCAGGTGAGACCGTGAGAGAGAAGAAAGGTGCTTAGGATGATCGGGGCTTACCTTCCTCGATATAATCAGTATTTTCCTAGCTTCATCAAGCAATACATTGTTGGGGAATATGGAGCAACTGATTTACTCCAAACTATAGTATATCCAAGAAACAGGTCACCATTATTTTTGTTAAATTTATCCTGTTTCCTGGTATACTTTGAAGGAGTCAAGGCACTCCAATGTACCAAAAAGTATACTGACCCCTAAACAACGAAATAAGATATTTTGATTGCCTGGAAGTTCTATGTGTTTCCATCTAACTAAATGATGAAGGAGATACTACATTATATTGACGAAATAGATCTGCAATTCCTACAACTGATTACCAGGAGAGGTTGCTAAGAGTTTTTCAGTATAACAGATAATATAAAAGTTAGAAAACTCAGCCTTAACTTCCTGGTAGGTTGTTTTTTTTTATTCTTCCTTCATTCTTCTGACACTGGACGCGAGCTGCATGAAGCTCTTTACTGAAGCCCAGTTCTTAATCAAGGGGAGATCCTCTTGATGGTTAATTGGAAGGTCTCTAAATTCCTTCAAACTATGCCAGAAACAGACGCCCTCAATAATACTAACTTGGGGTCTGTTACGTGGCATAGTTTGGAGTAATCAGAGAACTTCCTGTTCACCAACAAAAGAATTTCCCCTTAACCCATACTCACAGACACACACACACACATCTTCTGTACTGGCACTTAACCAGAGAAAGAGGATTGTGAAGTTAAATCCCGAATACTACAGCTGTTATGGGACCAGCCCATATGGGGTGTTTTGCAACATTTAATGGTAGTAAGATAAGGGTTTCGTGGTGGCTGAGGTGGCATTGATCAGGTATTTGTTGTGCGGCAGTTGATGGTAGAAAGCCTGTGAGGAAGACATATGATAAATTAAATAAAGAATGCTCATGGGAAGTTCTGCAAATGTATGGTATAGAGGGTAGGATGCTAAATGCCATAAAGAGTTTCCATAATGGTAGTGTGGCCTGTGTGAGAATAGAGGAGAATGTAAGTGAAAGGGAGCTAGGAAGATTAGTGGAGAGCTTTGTAGAGGTAAGTGAACGGTGCTGTTTGAAGGTAAATGTAGTTAAGAACAAGTTGATGATAGTGGAGAGGGAGGGTGAGCTGGTGTGCAAGTAGATGGTGAGAATCTCGAATTGGTTGAAGAGTTTAAGTAAATTATAGTTATATCAGATAAGAGAGAAAAGTGTGGGAAAGAAATGAAAAGCAAAGTAACCCAAGGGAGAAAGGTAGCAAATGCAATGAAGACACTGAGTCGATATAAAGGGTTAAGTAGAGTGGCTGCAACAGGATTACATGAAGGAGTGTTGTTAGTACCTACTTTGACATACGACTGTGAAACCTTGGAGTGGATGAATATGAAAAATCAAGAGAAATGTGTGTTGAATCCGAAGAAATGACAGGGTGAAAAATATTGACATCTGTGAAGGTATGGTGTGAACAAAGCACTGGATCAGAAGGTGATGTAAAGTGGAGGAAGGTGTGTGAGTGTGATTACTAGGGACGAAATAGTAAGGAAAGAAAAACCAAGGAGAAAATGGGATGGTATTTTGAATAATTGCGTAAGAAAGCGTGCAATATGTATGAAATAAGGATAAAAACTGGTGCATGATGAGATTCACAGGGAGGAGTGTATTCTTGGGCTGGCAACCCTCTGGTTTTATCTTGACAGGCCATGGAAGGACTCATTACCAAAGTTGATTGAAAATGATATTCCTGGTATTGACCTTTTCATTACTTTCTGAGAACGGGTCTGTGTTTTCTGTTGACTTTGTCGGTTCCCAGGTCTTACATTCACACGATATAACTGCCACTAATCATCACATCACTATATAGTTATTCATTTCTTACATAGTCATATTCCCCTTCATGATGCATCTATGTTTACTATAGGTCGTCCATCCAAACTGTAATGCATCTTGATATTTCTCGTTGCCCCGGGTAAATATATTCTTCAACTTCTTCAAGTGATTTTTCACCTACTTTGATTATATTCTTTCATATGTTTGAAAATATGGTATTGCGGAGTTCTAGTTCTGTCTACAACATACATACAATAGTACTGTACAGTTGCCCAGGAAAAGACGGCAACCAAATTTGCTGGTGTGTGGCAATATCTGGCAGCTGCTCCAAAGTAAACACTCGTATTTCATCAATGGATCACTCAGAACCTACAATCTTTGTATGGATGGATGTTATTGGTTTCAGCTAATTACATTCATCCTTACAACGGTTATAGGTTCTGAGTGACCCATTGATAAAATACGAGTGTTTACTTTGGAGCAGCTGCCAGATATTGCCACACACCAGCAAATTTGGTTGCAGTCTTTCCTTGGGCAACTGTACATGTTTACCCACCTTTAGATCCTCAATGTGCGTCAAGACGGGCTGAAGTGGGAGCTGCCATCATCCAGTGAGGTGAAGTGTCCGGTATTCCACGAGGAGTTTTGGGTGAAGGATTGCCGATTCCTCCTTCCTGACAACTTCTCTTCTAGATTCTTCGTTCAGCTCACATTCAGAAGGAAGAATGCCTACCACATCTGGGCCACCTACCTTCCCTGCATACTCTTACTTGGGATAGGGTAAGAGACAAACTAACATTATATTTTAAATGTTTGGGAAAGCAAAACCGAAACTATTCTTGACCCTCTGAATGCCAATTAAAGAGATGTTTTCAGTCAAGCTGTTAGTAACCCTATGTTGGATAATAATAACCGTCAAGAGGATAATATTGTTCAACATTAGTGGCTGTATTGTTTGTACAGCAAATCATTTGAACTATAGTCTTTTGTAATCTCTCTTGCTCTCTCTCCACAACTCTGACAGGTATGGAACACTACTGCTGCCTCTAGATAACTTCAACGAGCGAGGCACCATGAGCCTGACCACACTCCTCGTCTTTATTTCCCTCTACGCCCAGACCACTGCCTCCCTCCCTCGCACCGCCTACCTGAAGCGCATTGACCTTTGGTACGTATTTTGCATCGCCTTCCTCACCCTTGTTATTTTCACCAACCTGGCTACATCCACCACGACAAACACAAGAGGAACTACCGCAGAGGGACCCTTTTGGTGGCACCCAAGTGGCCCCGTGGAACAACGTAATGAGGCATGGTCATCCAAGAAACTCTCCAACTCTAGCACACAACAACAACAACAACAGGAGCAGCAACGCCACGAAGAGTCTCGTCGGAAAAGGAAGGAACTAGTGTTGAAAACAGCAAGTGTAGTCCTGGGGGTGACATCACTGATATTCATTATTGTCTACTTCACTGGTGCTTACATTACAATGTAGCTAGGTGGCAACACACACACACACACACACACATAGAAGCAGCAGAGAAGCAACACACACACACACACACACACACACAAACATGCACACACACACGCACGCAGAAGCAACAGAGAGGCAGGCATCATCCCTCCCAAATTTCTGATTGTTTTTGTAGAACTGACAGAGTAGTGAGTCCCAGTACAGTTGTCAAGCTATCATTAATTAAGGGGGAAGTAGGCTACAGTGTTGGTGGTAAATCTGGAGCAACTGTTTACTCCAAACTATTCCAAGCAACAGGCCACCATTATTTATGTTAATCTGGTCCTGTTTCCTGGCGTATACTTTGGAGGAATCAAGGCGCTCCAATGTACCAAAAGTGTATTACCTTCCTTAGAGGAATCGTGCACAAAACGTGATGAAAATAAAAGCAGGAAATATTGAAGAAGTAGAGAATGAAAACATTGCGCTAATGAAATAAAGAGGGCTAATATTTAGCCTAAATGTAAAGGAAAGGAAATATAGTAGCTGGCAGAGAAAACCAACGTTTGTTTCGTACGGTATTACATTTTATAGCTCACTTGGAACACAGGGCTAATTCTCCTAAAATCTTTATCAGTTGCTACCATGCTATTTATAATCTCATTCTTTACTCATGTTCACTACAATCACACCTTACATTAACTACATATATCACTCTATGGATTACGTAAACATGGGGCCGTATGCGCGAAGATCTTCCACATAAACTGGCGAAGAGAAATCTGTATTTTCCATCCCTAGCCTTGGTATAAGGCAGAACGCAAATGACATTTGGTGGATTATCCCGAAAGAGGTTAATCTCTCCAGAGAGAGAGAGAGAGAGAGAGAGAGAGAGAGAGAGAGAGAGAGAGAGAGAGAGAGAGTCTGTGTGTGTTTTTTAGCAACACACAAAATTGATGTTTTATTTGATAATTATTGAAGACCGGATTTAGAATTTCCCGTCCATCATGAACACACATACTCTTACAAAGATGCGCGCGCCCTCGCACGCACCCGCGCATATAAGGTATATTCTCTATCGACAATTTGAATGAAGTTACACGGAAAAAAAAATTATGAGAAATATTTATTGTAAATACAAATCTTAGCCATATACATGCATTGTTTAATATAATATACTGTATATCTACTGTTTGATATCTACATCGATCTTTCTATCTATCTCACTTTACGGTGATATATATATGCAAAATAATCACGAGAGAGAGAGAGAGAGAGAGAGAGAGAGAGAGAGAGTGAGGAAGGGAAGAACCATGGAGGTAGAATAATGTGGAGAGAAGATTTAACTGGAAAGACTTTATAGCATGAAGCTACATAAAAAAAGTAAACAAAGAGGCTAGAAAATATACATATAATACAGTCTATTCAATTAAAAATAAGAATGGCTTGAAGTTACTGGCGGATGAGTTAGTATCAGGAATGATCAGCCAGAGATTTTAGAATATGAACGAGAAAAAGAGTAAATGAAGATGAGGCTTCTCGAACTTAATTCAGTGCTTTAAGAAATACAGTTAGATAAGTATATTTAGGAAACTATACCTACACATGTACAGGCACAATCAAATATCCACCGACACTTTCCTTCCATCGTAGTAAATATCTTGGTAATAAAGAACAACACGTGTATGATTTTGCAGCACCTCATAATAATAATTGAGGGGGTTGGGTTGACGTAAGATGTTGTTAACTTATGATTATATTTTGATATGATACTGATTTATTTGCACGATGGAAGGAAAGTGTCAGTGGTTATTTGATTGTGGCTGTACAGTAGATGGGACATCCCCAACTCGATACAGTGCTATAAAAATAGTTAGATCAATATATATAGGAAACTACACACACACATACAGATAGAAACTACACACACACACACATACAGATGGAAACTACACACACACACACACACACATGGAAACTACACACACACACACAGATGGAAACTACACACACACACACACACACACACACACACAGACACATGGAAACTACACACACACATACAGATGGAAACTACACACACACATACACACATGGAAACTACACACACACATACAGATGGAAACTACACACACAGATGGAAATTATACACACACACAGATGGAAACTACACACACACACACACACACACATGGAAACTACACACACACACACACACACACACACACACACACACACACACAGATGGAAACTACACACACACACAGATGGAAACTACACACACACACGCACATGGAAACTACACACACACATGGAAACTACACACACACACACAGATGGAAACTACACACACACACACACAGATGGAAACTACACATACACATGGAATCTACACACACACACAGAGATAGAAACTACACACACACACACATACAGATGGAAACTACACACACACACACACATGGAAACTACACACACACATACACAAGGAATCTACACACACACACACAGATGGAAACTACACACACACACACACATTCATGGAAACTACACACACACATACAGATGGAAACTACACACAAACACACACACACATGGAAACTACACACACACACACACACACACATGGAAACTACACACACACATACAGATGGAAACTACACACACACACACACACACATATGGAAACTACACACACACACACACACACATACATGGAAACTACACACACATACACACACAGATGGAAACTACACACACACACACACACACACACACACACACACACACACATGGAAACTACAAACACACACACACACACATTAATCAAATGCCACAGTTTCATTGCTCTCATACACTCCTTCCTCTATTCTAAAATCACCTAAATATATCTGTAGTTTTAATGATTCCCACAAGGCTTACTTACTGTAATGATAATAATTTCTATTCACATTATAATGATCACTGTAAGTTTGCACATCAATGTAACCATTATAAGAGTCTAAGGGTCGATTCTACAGTCGTTTGTAGTGGTTTGTAAGCACACAAACGAAAGAATGTTTGCCGTGTAAATGACTTATGGCTGAATTATTTAATTAATTTGGTGAGTAAACTAATCAGTGATTATCATTATCTAACTGTTTGATAAATTTTGTGAATGTGGATACTCAGCTTTTGGAAAATAATGAAGCCTTACAAGTGTGGTTGGTTGGGAATCTAACAAACCAATACCACTGTGGAATCAACCCTATATATCATACCACTGGAATATTTCTGAGAGTGACGTGTATAAATAAAAGTGGCGTCATCTAGTGGGACAAAAGAGAAGCTGTATAAATAAAAGTGTCGTCATCTAGTGGGACAATTTAGAAGCTACCAACATCATGAAGCTCCACTGTCTCATCTAGAGCGACACTCATTAATAATACAATATTCTTCTCAACTAAAATTAGTGATCATCAGTATAAGACATTGTAATATAAGAGTAATGATAATATATATATATAATTGACTTTACAGCAAGATATTTATATAGTAAAGGAAATTAATGACTGTTGTAATACTGTTGTACTCTTCACAAGAAAAATGATTATAATTATCAGTATAAGACATTGTAATAAAACTATATAATAGGCTTAAAGAGGAGAGTACAGCCATGAGCACTAATAAGTATACAGCTTTGGTTGAAGTTTTGAACAGTCAATTCACCAACCAACTAATTCCAATGGAGATCTTAGTGTGAATTTATTTACTGTCTTTGGGTATTCGAAGCAAGCACGCCTGGATACTTATTAGTGCTCGTGACTGTACAGTGTTGGTGGTCAATTATTTAGCCTTCTTGCCTTGCCGTTCAAGTGACACTGAAGCTCGACTCGTCCAAGGCCAAGAGATATACCAAGGCCAAGAGATATATCTCTTGGCCTTGCACTCGTCAATGTATTATAAGGTGGTCCGAACATCTCGTCAACCCTACAAATGGCTCGTCCAATTGCAAGTGTATGGTAGGAGGTGACAAAGAGGTGCTGATGGTGTAGTGGTTAACACAATCGCCCAGCACGCGAGAGGTCCCGGATTCGATTCCCGGGTCAGTAGAATTGTTGGACAATTTTCCCAGCCCCCTATGTCCCTGTTCACCTAGCAGTAAGTAGGTACCCGGCTGTAAAAACAAGGATAGCAACCTTGTAGGCTGGGGGAAGATATGTTGATGTAACAAGACTGACTGCCTTAATGACCAACACCATGAGTCGATAAGCACAAAGCCCTAAATCTTCTTCTTCTTCGGGTAAGTCTGGAACATCTGCTTCTTCCTTACTACAGACCATCATTATTACTATTAATCTGGTCTTGTTTCCTGGCACATTTTGGAGGAAGAAAGACACTGTAATGTATTAAGAGTGTATTAACTGTTACAACCCTGATAAACTGCTGAACCAACAGGTTTGGGAGGAACTTCTGGTACGCCACCCTCGTTTTGGTGGATTTCAGTAGGTCATAATAATGTAAATATTTGTCTGTATTCTTGTGCTTCATTCTGTTATGTTTTTGTGATGTGTGTGCGTGTGTGTGTGGTTGTAGTAATTGGATTCTCATGGGTCCCGCCTACCCGTATGTATTGCTGCCTGCCTGTTGATTGACGCTACGGCGCAATTAATTAAAAAAAAAAAAAAAAAAAACGTCTCGGAGCAATGAAAAAAAAAAAAAAAAAAAAAACTACTAAACCATCTCTGTAAGTCAACGCTATTGAAGTGGCCGTGTTGCCTGTTCAGGGGTTATTACGGTGTCTCGGAGCCGGCCTGGTTTACTCGTTCCTGACTCAGCGAGGTTTCCTCCTTCCTACTGGATCAAAGTAATTCAGTTTACTCTGGGAGTGGGGTGGGTGCTGATGGTGTAAAGGTTATCATACTCGCCTAGCAAACAAGAGATCCCGGGTTCGATTTCAGAATCAGTGGAATTGTTGGACAGTTTTCTCAGTCCCCTATGTCCCTGTTCACATAGCAGTAAGTAGGTACCCGGCTGTAAGAGAAAGGATAGCAACCTTGTAGCCTGGGGGAATAATGTGTTGATGTAACAAGACTGACTGCCTTAATGACCAACACCATGAGTCGATTCCACAGTGGTTGGTATTGGTTTGTAAGCACGCAAACTATACCTACACATGTACAGGCACAATCAAATATCCACCGACACCGTTCGTAGTGGTTTGTAAGCACGCAAACGAAAGAATATTGGCCGTGTTAATAATTTTTGGGTAGATTATTTAATGAATTTGGTGAGTAAACTATGCAGTAATCATCATTATCTAACTGTTGGATAGAATTTGTGAATGTGGATACTCAGCTTTTGGAAAATAATGAAGACTTACAAGACAGTGTGGTTGGTTGGGAAGCTAACAAACAAATACCACTGTGTAATTGACCCTATGAGTCGATAGGCATCAAACCCAATATCATCATCATCATCATCTTTACTCTGGGAAGTGACCACGCTTGGCCTATCTGTCCTGGACTCCTTCGGCACAGTGACTCTCTCCACACTCTACCTTGCTCGTCAGACACTTTGACAAAGGTGAGTTTATTGTACACTACAGTATATCCCTTGTAATTTCTTTCCCCTTCACTACCTCGTATTGCCTACATTGGGCAATACTTTAAGGGTTTTGACGCCCCTTCGGCACCAGCCACTAGCTCTTAGTTCTTCACCTGTCCCTCTCTTCTTACTATTTCCTTCCTGCCTCATCTCTCTATCACCTTTTTCTGGCGCTACATGACCTCGCTCTTGCGGCGCCTAATATCAATAAATCCCCACCACTAGCTTCCATTATTTGTGTGCATTTTCTATGTATATATTTCAAATGTAACCCTGTATGCAGGTGTGCTTCTAGGGTTAATGTAACGTGATGTTTATGTCATCTGACCTGGTAACACTGTGTGGGGATGGTGTCATTGTTGGTGAAAGATTGTATAATGTCCTTCTACTATGTTCCACCTACTCTGATTCCTCCCCAAATAAATGTTACCAGCTTAAATGGCATAAACATCTAAATACGTGGTCGCGAATTTACCAGCTCGGGTGTACATAATTTTTTCCCCCTCCACCTGTGCGCTACTCAGCCCGCTCCACACACACCTCGCCACTTTTCTCCACATTCACCCACCACATTTTCGCACCCACATTCCACCTACAACCCTAGTCTCCACTCCACACTCTCTCGCCCCTAAAACCTAATGACACGCGACTCCACATTCACACCACCATGTGCCCCACCAACTCCACCACACAAGACACCCCCACTGCCTCTCCACCCTAACAAAACACCGTCACACTCTCACACAACATCACCCACAACTCCACACTCCACATTCCTTACATTGCACCCTTTTCCTGCGGTCTGGCACGGCAGCACCCTTCAGGATGAGAAATACCAGGCTGTACTACGCGTCCTACCCTCGGAGGTGTTCGCATCTGTTACTCCACTTCTCACCCACCACACCACCGGTTCCAAGTACGAGGGGGTGAAGGCGGCCATCACGACGGCTCAAGGGATGTCAACGATGCAGCACTACAAGGCCCTGGAGGATGTGTAAGTGGAGGGACGCCGCCAGTCAGTCCTGTTGTGACACATGCAGCAGTTGAACGTAGAGGCCGGCTCTCCCTTGATCAACTGCATCTTCAGAGTGTGGCACACCTGGCTCCTGCCTCCCGAGGTGCAACTCCACCTCCTGGTCCAGCACAACCCCACACTCCAATAGTACGGGGAACTGGCTGACACACTGATGGAGGCCCACAACGACCACGCTGGGGTATGGCTGGCACAACCCACTGCCGCAGCCAACACCACCCCACCACCACAACAACAACCAGTCATCAAACCAGCGGCACAAGCACTACCACCTCCTATGCCCGCCCTCGACGCCACGACCATCATGTGTCAGCTTGAGGCACTCTCTGCAAATGTGGACCTACTCCAGTCACCACCCACCATACAGGATCACAGCTGGGCTTCACCTCCAATATAATACACATTCATACAATTCCTTAATTCTAAATCCCTACAACTAACCGTGTAGGGTACTACCTAGTTGTTGGGGTGTCCTTAAAATTATCCTTACAATTCATCTTCCCTAGGTTGTGTATGGTGGACCTCTATATTTCTTGATCTTCTGTTTTTCTTCTTTTTAATCTCCCCACTCAAAACCCTCAAACTCCTGAACAGGTAACAAGAGAACATGAAATATAATATGAATAATAAAGTAGTCACTCCGGACCAAGGGTACACAGCTACCTGTTGCAGATGGAAAGGTAGAGCAGATTCAATTACAGGATGAATATCAGACATGTTTAACAATTCCATCAATCTTATTTTCTCAGAATCCATATTAACAGTAGAAAAGTTTGCTGGGAGAGGAGGATGGACTTTCACAAATTCCACAGATTTATTTAGGACCAATCCAAGATGATGCTTCGTGGCCAGAACTGTTTTAGTATTGCTTAAAAATGAACACGCAGGTGGAACTACAAACGTACCCACCTCAGACATCTTCACAAATAATAGTTGCTCTTGCGGGCTTAGTGAATGTATAATACGCAATGCCCTGAAAATACGTTACATAAACATCTGACTTCCTTTTTGGTCACAGGTACTCACAATGTTTAATGGAGCTTGAAGCATCAGCCTGGATTAATGACAATTCACACTGGGATTCCTCGGGTCCTGTAAAAATAAAATTTAGAGCTGGACACACCTTCAAATGGTAATATGCTGTATGACAATCTTCTAGCTGTTCCTTGGTAACTGCAACCACCAGTGAGCGATCCTGAGATGCAATAATATAATCATAATCCACATTTAACATCATGATCTCCGCCCCTAACCTCATAGGAAATGGCTTCACTGACCATATGTTAAAATGAACCTGATGTTTTGTGGGAATGTGAATAAGAATAGTTTTAGTCGTTAAGCATGATTCCAAAAGTGGATAGTAGTAAGATACAGATTCACCTTCAAAGAAAGGATTCAAACCATGCTTAATTCTAGCCACATCAACCACCCTTTGAAGATCAACTACTGACAGAAGGTCAGCGTCTGCCTTACCCAGCGCTGCATTCCTTAGGTTATGGAGTAGTTTTCTGGTTTGAGCATTCAGTCCATTTATGTAATTTTCCACAATATTTAAATATTGATCTAGGTTTAACACTAACATTGTAAAATCCAAATGTTTAGCTAACCTGTCTAATTCCTTAATTACCTCATTAGTCTTTTCAATAACTCCATTTACTTCTTCTGCCACATTAGCTGCCAAGGAAAACTTACTATCTATTACCCTATTTTGTTCTACAATCACCTTGTTTAAAATCTCTAGTCTGCGTCCCAGATCTTCTACATCGTCACTAGTAGCTGTTCCAAATAGAATTTTAGCAATTACCCCTCCAATGTCAAATAATCCTCTTTTAGCCCTGCTATTTGTAATCTGATTATGAGCTAATTTTCTAACCTCACTTGAAAAGTTGGGTAAATTCTGTTCTGAGTACTTCATCATATTCTTTATTTGAAAATATCTGTCTTCCAACTGTACCTTTATTTGCCGTTCCAGAGGGTAGCTCGAGTTCGTCAATTTACCTAATTTAGCAGACGACATTTCTATGGCGTTATGAAATTTCAGCTGAAAATCATCAACCCTTGTCTTTAGGTCCAACAGAGTTCCAAGATTGAGTCTTACTGTTATTACGTCCGTGACCACCTCAAGTCTCCCATCGGTACCCACTAAGGCACCCGGTTTTATTTGGTTAGTCGAACCCTTGGAACTCACGAACGCCACAACCAACATCACGCAGAACACTCCCAATGTCCTCATGATTGTCTGCGAACAAAATCAACATTAGATTATTTTGCCAGATATTTCCCTGATCTTAATTGCATTCTTTGCTCAGGTTCAGACTCTGTTTCTTTTCCCACTTGGATCGTTTCCTTTGGAACCTTCTTTATTCTATCCACGTGTACCTGTTGATCCTTGTCTGTTATATTATCCTGAACTATTAATTTATTTCCCAATACCCTTTTACAATGTAGGGACCCTTGAATTTCGGAGATAGTTTGCTCTGTCTCTCTGGAGTCTTCACCATCACCACATCTCCTTCCTCAATTTCTACTTTCTTTGCAAACTTATGTTGCCTTGCAATATGTTCTGCCCGTGAGGCTTCCATATGCTTTCTTACTTCATGGTGAATAGTTGCAAAAGCGTGTCCCTGGACACTCACATAGTCGTCTACCTTATACACTGGGCCTGGTCTTCCAACCAATATATCATATGGTAGGACCTTATCCTCGCCATATATAATATAATGTGGTGTCTTTCCCAGTGAGGAATGTATGGAACTATTAATACATGCGGTTACCTGGCATAACCAATCTTCCCAGCCTGCTTGAATTGAACCTGCCAGATGTCTAAGTACCTCCAAAATCTTCCTATTTACTCTCTCCACCATACCATTACTTTGAGGATGGTATGCAACTGTGAACATCTGCTTAATATTGTAGAGCTTGCAGATTTCTTCTAGGACACTATTTCTAAATTCTGTCCCATTGTCTGACAACAGCACACGGGGTATAGTGTATGTACAAAACAATGAGTTTACTAATGCATGTGCAATGGACTGAGCTGATTTATCTTGTAGAGGAGCTAACACAACAAACCTACTGAAGTGATCCACACAAGTCAACAAATACTTTGATCCCTGATAACTTGTAGGTAGCTGTAACACATCTATGGCTACCACATCCCAAAGTTTAGCAGGACTTGGAAATGTTTGCAGAGGAGCGAGTGGTCCCGTTGTTCCTTTGTTCCTCGCACACGATACACATTTCTTTATATGGTTTTCTATGTCCTTATGCATTTTCAACCAGAAATACCTCGACCTAGCTTCTTCTAAACAAGCGTCCCTCCCTTTATGACCTGCTTGTGGTGCATCATGAAGAAGCCTTAATACTGTTTCTATCAGAGACCCTGGCACTACTATTCTGTATGTTTCTTCCCCTTTAACTACAGTTACCTTATGAATAATATTATCCCTCAGGATAAACTCTGTTGTTCTTAGCGGTAGACCTGGAACTTCTACCTCTTCCCCTGACTCTAGACCATAAATTACCCTCTTCCACATAGGATCTTCCCTTTGCTTTGTCTTTAACTTCTGTGGGGATATTGTACTCAATGTGGTTACAGAGTTCACAGTCTGTCGACTTAATGCATCTGCAACTACATTAATCTTACCAGGTACAAAATTGAAAGTAGGATTGAACTCCAGAATAGTCAAGTGCCATCGTGCTAACTTCCCGGTCATATTCTTCCCCTTGAACAACTCGAGACATGGGCGATGATCAGTACAAACTGTAATAGAGTAACCAAAAATAATAGGATGAAAATGTTTCAAGACCCACACTATGGCATATGCCTCCTAATGTGTAACACTATATTTTTTCTCTGTATCAGTTAACGCCTTACTTGCGTAGCCAATGGGTTTTAACTTTTCCCCCTCATCTTCTTGTGCCAATACTGCCCCAAGTCCAACCCCCGATGCATCTGTATGTAAAATAAAAGGTTTCTTGAAATCTGGGAAAGCCAAAACAGGTGGTTGCGTCAGAGCCTCCTTTAATATACTAACTGCCTCTTCTTGTGGTTGACCCCATTCAAACTTATTTGTCTGCTTCAACAGTTTAATCAAAGGTGCTGCCTTGCTAGAAAACTGATACACAAAACTCCTGTAGAAACCCGCTAGTCCCAGAAAAGATCGTACATGATCTGCCTTGGTCGGTGTTGGAAACTTTAAGATAGCCTTTATCTTATCCTGATTCACATGTATACCTGACTCGTCTACTTCATGCCCCAAATACTTAATCTTTTGTTTCAAGAATTCACACTTACTAAGTTTTAGCTTCAAACCCGCTGATGCTAAACGTTCCAATACCTTTCTTAATTTCTCCAAGTGCGTAGGCACATCCTTTGAGAAAATAATTATGTCATCTAGGTATACTAATGCACCTTTCCCAATTAACCCCGCCAATACATTGTTCACTAGTCATTGGAAAGTCGTAGGGGCATTGCAGAGCCCAAATGGCATCCTGCGAAACTGATAATGACCTTGATGAGTGGAAAAAGCCGTGATGTCACGAGACCGCTCGTGAACTGGCACCTGCCAATATCCAAGGTAGAAAACACCTTATTTCCCTCACCTATAGCCTGCAACAGGTCATTCAAGTGAGGCATTGGGTATTTATCAGGGACGGTCTGCTGATTTACTCTCCTATAGTCAATAACAGGTCTATATGTTCCATCCTTCTTTGGAACCAAAAATATGGGACTACTCCAAGGAGAGGTCGAAGGTTCAATAACCTTCTGTTTTAACATATCCTTCACCGTATCGTCCACTATCTGTCTTTGTGAATGGGGAAGCCTATATGATTTTATGTAACTGGGTTGCGCTTCTCGCTTTAACTTAATCACATGTGAAGTTAGGTCTGTACTACCTAATGGTTCCCCTGCAAGAGCTATAGCCTTCCTATACCCTTGAAGTAACTGTAACAACTCTTCTTTCCCTTCTGAGTTTCCCCCAGTTTTAACTTGACTTTTCAATTCTGACGAAGGAGATGCACCAATACAACCAACAACACTCACAACTGGTAGGTTATGCTTTGGCTCTAATACCGTACCATGGTATACGAGAAAATCACACAATTGACTGCCTGGCTTAACTTCAATCTCTACTCCCGTATTATTTACAGCCAGCACCACAGTCTCACCCCCTGACTTTACTGTAGTCAAGGTAGACTCTAGCAACACCCCTTTTAACTTACATGTTTCAGACATGCATACCACATCTACGCCTTCTTTCACTCCTTTCAAACACACCTTGAACTGAATCATTTCCTGCGGTTGCAGCCTGTGCGCATCAGGTACAATAGCAGTAACAACAGTCCAACGCGTGACTTCCTCCCTAGCAGTGTCGCATAGTCTATCTTGTTTGACCCTTTGGGTTGACTTCTCTTCAAAGCCCCTTACATAACCCACCGTTTTAACCTCTTTGTCTGAGTGTTTGGGTAACGGGGTTGCCATACACATATAAGGTACATTTTCATGAACAATTAAACCCTCCCCTGGGTACACCTCAATCTTCCTTTCAGCCATGGTTGACAATCCAAGCAACCCGCTTGCCATAGGATGAAATTTACTTACAACATAAAATGATGCAGCAAAACTTGAACTACCCCGGAAGTGAACTGGCAACCTCACAACTCCAAGAACATCCACTGTAGTTCCTGACACCCCACTCAGTTGGTATTGTGGCTCTTGCAATGCATAACTCCTCTCAGAATGATGTTTTCTAATATTTTTATAGGTCTCCTTTGATATTAGATTGACTACTGCACCTGTATCAATCAAAAGTGCCCCCTATTGTTACATTTCCTACGGCTAAATGATTACTTCTACTGACTGCCGACACTATGGAGAATTCTATATCTCTAGACATTCTCTTCCTCTCGTCCTTGTGTCATAATGCCTCATCCGACCCTGATCGCCGGACCTCCATACGGGATTTTTCCTCATGCATAGCTCGTATTATTACTCCACAGTCTGCCGTTATATGATTCGACCATTCATGGATTTCACACCACTTACTCTGTCCGGGAGGTACATAACCTCCTCCTTGTTGATAATTATCCTGATGTGCATAGTGGTACGCTCTACCACGTCCTCTAGCGTGTCCTCCACGCGCCCGCCTGGCTGCGCCTCTAGGGTATGCCTGACCCCTGTTCATTGAACCTCTATATTGATCCCCTTGAGATCTATTCTGTAATTGAGGACAGTCGGCCTTTACATGGCCCCACTTACGACAATGGAAACATTCTACCTGGTACCTCGCAGATGAATTTCCACCCCTTGTATTCCTTTGCCCCGCGACCGCATTTACGCCTGTCTGCGGCTCGCCCTCTGACCTCCTGTCAGTTACCTCCGTTTGCAATACCGAAGTCTGTACCTTCGTAACATTTTGGTTGCGAAATGGTCTAACAACCATGGGATCTCTGATCTCCAGTTTTAACTCATTAATCAAATGCCAGATTCCCTTACCTCGCTCCAACTTTTTTTCCGGACTCTCCTCTGGTCCTCCTCTGATAGACCTAGATACATCAAGAGATATTCAAACATCTCACAGGCGTCGTTTACCTTCATCCATTGTTCCCCATTAACATCCTTAGACCAATTGTTGTCCTGTATACAATCTTGTATATCCTTACGTATAGCACCCGCCTTTGATACTGCTACTTCTAGTGGTGTAATCCACGCCTTTAAACCTAAGTCCGTGAATGTTCTATGTGCCCACGCCGAGCATCCCTCTGGAGCCGACCTTCGGTACACTGTAATTAATGCTTTTTTAAACTCCTCCCACGTCTGTTGTTCCCTTGACGACCTCCCCAACAGACAACTACAGTTTAATAACTGCCTTGCAAACTCCCCTTCAATCCTCGAGTCTGCATATCCTATTTTACCTCTATCCCCGGTAATATTATACTCCACGAAAGACTGCTCAATTCTCCGTATAAATTCCTCTATTGTATAATTCTTATTTGGATCCCCATCAAACTTTGGTACTGAATCCTCACCTGTAAACACTCTCATAATATTAGTTGGCTGATTTCCGTGGGCGCTACCCACCAAATTGCCTTGTATACTAGGGTTAGTGACATTCTGCCCTGTCGCCTGGGCTGCTCCCCCAACAGCACTGATGCTTGCAGTCGCCATTGGAATTGTAGCTTGTACAACAGTAGTATTTTTATTACCCTTTCCTCGCCCTTTTGGCGGTAACTTAAACACGTTTTCCCGTGTTTCCTCTATTTCGTCACTTCCCTCTACACGAAATTGATATCCACTTCTTAACTGCCCTGGCACTGGACTATTCAGTCCCCTTAACTGCTCATGTATATTAGTGGTATTGGGAGTAGGTGGAAAGTTTAGTTCCCCTCAAAACTGCTACTACTGTCTGAATCCTCTGATGAATCCCCTGGGATTTATAGTCTTTGTCGTTCTAAATTTCTTAAACATGTCCCGTAGAAATAATTCCTATACACTCACCACAACATATAATAAAAATTATAAAAAATACATAGGCATATAAAAATACCACCAAAACATGTTACTATTGTGTGTTTAATGTTCACTGTGTATGTGTATAGAATTAAAATAACTAACCGATGGAGAAATTGAAGATTACAGAGATGCTCAGCACACGTAGTAAAGGAATGTGTAGATGCCACACACCCCCAGAGTAATCGCTGGCCAGTCGTTCCTCTCACAGCTCCCGTTCACTCTTCTGGTTCACCCTCCTAAGTCCGTCCTTGTTCCTTCCCAGATGAGATACCCACAACAGACAAATCCTCTTTTTCCCTGGGAAAAGCACACAGGGAAAAATGCCTGATTAAAGTAGGTTAGGTTACGCAGCCACCATTAGCTGGCAACCCCCAGCTGGTATCGCTCTTGCTCGCTCTCGCTCCGTCAGTGTTACCAACGAGGAAAAACGCCCAAGCCACCACCCACGTACACAATTATTCTGTTTGGAATATAGAATTAATACAGGACACTGTGAATGTTACGTATCCCTTACCGCTGCCACCATTATGTACTCGTGGAGTCATCCAAGCTCAGCAACAGCTTCTCTCGGAAACACCTGCTGGAAACTCTCACTTACTCTCTCGGGCTAGTATTACTTACTACGCCGATATTGACCTCTGGTTTCAGCCAACTTACCGTTGCTCTGAACTACCACTCTAGTCTTCCTGGGGAACTAAGTTAGTTACTCAAGGTTTAGAGTAAACTCGTGGACTTGTCTCTATTTACTGAATATATTATGTATAGGTTACAGGTTATACAGACAACTCGTGTCTCTCTAATATAAGGTAAGAGGTGAACCTGTTGTCTTCAAGGCAGGGCGTGTAAAGCGCCTTCTCTCGCTGGTAGTCCCCGCTCGTGGTATACACTGCCACACCCTTTCTCAGATGACAGGTTGTCGATGATGCTATTTACAATGCTAAGCTTACATATGAAATCTGGATAAGTTAGATATGAGTTTATATAAGAATAAAGTGAGTAAATATATATTGTCCCTTTCTCTACATACGAGATGACAATATGGAGTTGATTATAGTAGAGAGATTAACATATAGATAATTACAGAGTGAATCTAGCAATCAGTAGCTCAGCATGGAAGATTCCCTCACGCTGCTACTCAGCACTTTTCAAAGGATGTTGTGTCTAATGAAACTAGTTTGAACTGCTTTGGCCTAACGGTATGTTCCACCACCATAGGTGTATCATGTATCGCGAACGTGATCAGCCGCGGATACAATGGTGTCATACATATGGGTGTCATGTCCAGACTATTCAACCATGACATCAGTCATGGGCCTGGCCCAGGCATTGGGTAACGGAAAATTTCAGTTCTAACTTCTGTTCGAGCGGTACATTTGGCGCGCGATTTTAGTAAGTTTATAGTAAGTTTTACGAAACCCAAGATGTCCACTGTAACCGTCATGAGCTAGCCTTAATACATCTGAGTGTACTGAACTAGGTAACACAATCTGATGGGTTTCTGACCAATAATAATTGGCTGATAGAGTTAGAGGCTGGTATGCACTCATGAGTACACCTTGATCATAATAGAAGGCAGGTAGGGTGTCTACATCCTTCTTGTCTAGAGCAACATGTCGCCCTGCAGCTAAAGAAAGGTCAGTTTCCTGTGCCTGTATCAAATCTACTTTAGAGATAATATCAAAAGGAGGCATGGAAAGTTTACGGAGACTGACATTGCTTCTGAGAGGCTTGTTGGACCTGTGAACAAGTCAACACGTAGGAGGGAAAAACATCAGAAGGTTCAGAAGGGAATACAGGTAAAGACTTTTCTACAGTTAGAACATTAGGTACCACAAGTTTACCTGCTATGTCATTACCAAGCAATAAATGAATTCCTTTAACAGACAGGATTCCTTCCTGTACTGCCACTTTGACACACGAGGCGACAAGGGAACACTTAAGATAAATATGGGCCACAAGGTATGAAGTCTGAGAGGTGAGACTGGAAATTAGTATACAGTATACCTTATCTCCAGTAAAGTTATCTTCTAGATGGGGAAGAACATTACTTAGCAGTATGGACTGAGAAGCCACCGTGTCTCGTAAGACCTTAATAGGATAGGTCTGACCCTCCTTTGTCAAAGCCACGTCACCATCAAAAATAAAGTCATCAAACAACTGTTTTGACTGGACAACACTACTATTAGAAGCTACAGGATTTGATGAGGTAGAGAAACCTGATGCAGTAGAGATGAAACTTTTCCTACTACTTGTACATTTGGGGTGTTTACAAAAAGCAATAGTATTGCCTGGCTTCCTACAGTATACACATGTTAATTGGCTAGTAGTGAACCCGCTACCCCTCAGCTTATCCTTAGCATCTTTGTACTTGAAATCGTCAGAGGAACTTTTTACAGAAAGAGTGAGGTCTCCCTCACGCCTCGACCAGATCTGGAGCCTCAAAGCCTGAGCATCTGCTTGTTCCGCCACCCTCAATAGTTCCATCTCGCCCCTCTCCTCTATGTATTTCACAATAGGTAAGGGCACTTTTCTTTTAAATTCCTCTAGGACAATGAGATTAATAAGTTCTGAATAGGTGGTGACCGAGAGAACATTTAGCCATTTCTTAAAATATTTAAGCTTATTACATGCAAATTCCACATATGTTTGATGCTTATTTTTGACCAGTTTCCTGAATTTATCTCTGTACGTCTCAGGGGTTACCACATGGACATACAGAATCTGTTGCTTGACAAACTCATAGTCATTGGGTCTATCTAGGTAAGTGTAAGTACAATATGATTTACCTGTTTGTTTAGGGGCAATCAGCGACATCTTTAGGCCACTCGTTTTTAGTTGCTAATCAATCGAAAAGGCTGAATGAACCCTCAATATCACCTTCATCAAAAGCAGATATCATTGTAGTTACACTAGACATGTTAATTAAAGGATAGTTCCTTTTCCTCCACTCTGCTTCCTTCTCTACCTTGTTCTCTAGCCACTGCCAACTTTTCCCTTTCGAGTTCTAGTTTTTCTCTTTCAAGTTACATTTTCTCCCATTCGAGCTGGTATTACATCTCTACCCAGAGCTTTTCAACCTGAGAAACTTCAGGTTTGTTATTACTCTTACCACCCGGTGTTTTAGCAGACTGAGTTGGAGAGATAGTGTCAAGGTTAAAAGGGACTTATTCCTCATCTTCAGTGTTGGGTAGAGCAGGGGTGTCCACAATTCCCTGCTTCACTAAATATTTTACAACAACATCCTTAATTACCGACTTAGTGAGTTTACTTGGGTGATCAGGTAAAGGGATCTGACAATTTTAATCCACTCTTTCTTCCAAAAGATATTTATGTATTCAGGGAGTTTTTTTTTTTTTCAATTCCTTGTGCCATGGAATCAATCAATAGGCAGACAACAATACATAAGGGTAGGCGAGACCCATGAAAATCCAATGACTACACACACACACACACACACAAACACATAACAGAATGAAGCACATGAATACAGACAAATATTTACATTATGACCAACTTAAATCCACCAAAACGAGGGTGGAGTACCAGAAGTTCCTCCAAAACCTGGTGGTTCAGTCAGGGGAGGGGTTAGCAAGGAAAGATTCTACACCATAGCCCTTACCTTCCATGATTAAAAATATACTAGATGGATATCCATAGTTGCTTCACAATTCAACTGATCAAACCAAGTAATTCAGTGGTGATTTTAGATAAACAAGATTATTTTACAAAGATGGATAACCTTTTAAGACAGTGATCGTTCAACGTTTGAGAAACTTGTGTCCTCGCCTCTAAAGCGGTTATCCTCAGACTTCAACAAAAAAGTAAGAAACCTTTTAAAAGATGTGCTAGACGTGGATGCCAGTAATTTCATACAAATCAATCCCGGACTACCCTACATCTATGGATTACCCAAGACACACAAGCAACATGTTCCTCTACGACCAATCATCGCCCAGACAGGTTCTTTTACCTATATATTATCGAAATTTCTGGCCAGTAAACTAGCACCTTTGGTTGGCACTTTCTCCAGTTCACATATATATAATTCATTCCCTAAATTTCTCCATTGGAAAGTTAGTAAGTTTTGATGTAGATTCCTTATATACAAAAGTTCCCTTTGATGATGTGTTAAGATTTTTAGCAGAGAAATTGCCTGACTGTAACATTAACTTAGGAATGCCACAAGATATGTTTCTCCAATTAATTAGCCTGTGTGTAGATTGTAATGCATTCTCCTTTGGTACCCAGTTTTATAAGCAAAAGTTTGGCATGGGGATGAGCTCTCCTTTATCTCCAATTATGAGTAACCTGTACATGAAATATTTTGAGACTTCCCATCCTTACAACCATTTCTCACCCAGATCTTACTTGGTTCAGATACGTTGATGACATTTTTTCCTTTTGGCCTAATACCCTTAACAATTCTGAGGATATTTTCTCAAATCTCAATGTATTGGTTCCCTCCATTAAATTCAAAGTAGAGTGGAAAACAAATGACTCCCTTCCATTTCTAGATGTACTGGTACAAAAAGATGCTAACTCTCTCAGTTTTTCAGTCTATAGAAAACCTACTCAGTGTAATCTGTATATTTATTTTTTCTCATACCACCATATTTCAACCAAAATGTCAGTGGTTTCTTCTATGTTTCTCAGAGCACTGTGAATTTCTAGTCCCCAGCACTTAGATCCGGAAAATGCTAAAATCTGGCAAATATTATTGGACATAAAATACTCCAAATAGTTCATAAGGAAAGCTTACTTCAAAGCTAGGAAATAATTTTTCGTGCCAAAATCCCCTGTTAAACAGAAACCATACATAACATTGCCCTATGTGTCAAGCCTTGATGTTGTCAAAGCTGTGAGTCAGGATTTAGATGTAAACATTGCATTTAGGTATAATTCAACCATAGGCTAAAATCTTTGTTAGTTAAGAATAAGTCCAAGAGCGAAGTCACTGCCGGTGTGTATAAAATCCCATGCCAAGATTGTGATTTAGTTTATGTGGGTGAAACTGGCAGGGATTTGAACATCCGTATAAAGGAACATAAATATGCCTGCAAAGTAGGAAACAACAACATTGCAATCCTTGTTCATTCATATGAAAAGAACCATAGAATAGATTGGAATGCGTGCCAAATGTTGTAAAAATGTAGCAATTCTAAGAAACGTAGGATTGTTGAATTAGTATGTATTAATAAGTACAATAATTTTAACCTAATAGAGGGTATGTTTAAGTTAGACCCAGTCATGAAAGGGTTAGTCAGTAAGTGTTTGCCGCCAAAAGTACTTCCACCACCCATCAGTGAAGCGCCTCTGGCAACAGGCACGACGGATTAGGTGGTGAAGTGAGGTTGCGGGCGGGTCACAACGTAGTGTATATAAACTCACTCGAAAGTAATGGATGTACAGTACCACTCTTAACCTGTATTTCTACTGAAGAGGGCGACAGAGGTCGCCGAAACTTCTGGAATAAAATATTTCGTCTACCAGTTTGGGTTTTATTACTTACATTCATGATCACGTCAGTGTGATTTTCCACCCATTGATGATGTTGACGATGGTGTGATACCAGTATGATGATTCCATAAACACACACACACACATTACAGAGCCATTGTACCGGTACCACACTAACACACACCACACATACACACACACTACAGTGCCATTGTACCAGTACCACACATATACACATACGCACACCACACATACACACACACTACAAAACCATTGTACCAGTACCACACATATACACATACACATACCACACATACAAACACCATACATGCACACATGCATACTACACATACACATACCACAAATACACACACATACACACACACACAACACATACACACACATACCCACACACTACAGTGCCATTGTACCAGTACCACACATATACACATACACACATACACATACACATACCACACATACACACACCATACATGCACACATGCATACTACACATACACATACCACAAATACACACACACACACACATATACTACAGAGCCATTGTACCGGTACCACACATACACACACCACACATAGCCCGTGACTCTTGCGAGGCCCCGAGATTACTGGGTGTCGCACCAGATGAGACAGTGGAGCTTCGTGGTGATGTTGGTACCATAGCTTCTCTTCTGTCCCATTAGATGACGACACCTTATTTATACACGTCACTATCAAGGGAGAGCAGCTACACCGTCACTCACAGCATCTTGGAATATGGTGAGTTGACGACGATGTAGGGGATATTTTCTTGATGTGTCGGTGTAGCCAGGATAATTGCCGAACAACTGGACCCAGTTCACCTCTGAAAAATCTCAGACGTTTCCTCGTGGATTCGAACCCGGGTCCTTGACATCCGCAGTCCGTCTTTTTATCCACTCTGTCACTGCACACCACACATACACACACACCACACATACACACATACACACACACCACACATACACACAACACATACACACACACTACCGTCAACACCACCAATTGCATACGGCCCTATGTATCATGAATGTACAGTAAGGCAACTTGATTCCTCCAAAGTATGCCAGGAAACAACAGGACCAGATGAACAAAATTAATGGTGGCCTGAATCTAGTAAGAATTTTATAGGGGTGGGATGGCTTAGGTCTAGTGTCTTATGTTTTGTTGTTGTTTTGAATAGTTTGGGTGAATCAGTAACATTCCAACATGCCACAAACAAATTAAGGGTGTATTACACACACTTTGGTACATTAGAGTGCCTTGATTCCTCCAAAGTATACCAGGAAACAACAGGATGAGAATAACAATAATATTAGTGTTCTGTTATTTGGAATATGTTGGAGGCATCAGTTGCTCCACATTTCCCACCACCAGCACAATACTCTCCACTTAATTAAAACAGCTTATCTTATTGTGTTGTGTAATATCCTGTTAGACATATTTGAGGTACAGTCGGCATCAGCAATTCGTATACACCACTGTGACATCAAGGGTTCGTAACAACTAAAAAAAATAGTATATTAATTTTCTAACACAAAATTCTTCTATTAATGTTATTTAGGTAATACTTGAATCAGTCAGCAGAACAATGCTTACAGTATGTGCAGAATAACAACTCCTTTTAACTAATGCTTTGTGTACGAATTCCTGAGGCCGACTGTACATTTAGATGATATTAATAGTAGCATGTACCTTTGGTTAGAGATGTAGTATGTGTGTGTGTGTGTATGTGTGTGTGTGTGTGTGCTCCAGATGATGATAATAGTAACCTGTACCTTTGGTTAGAGGTGTGTGTGTGTGTGTGTGTGTGTGTGTGCTCCAGGTTGACCACCAACACTTTACCCTCCCCCCTTTAATTTAAATCAGCTATTACTTACTTTGTGTGTGTGTGTGTGTGTGTGTGTGTGTATGTGTTCAATACTCCAACCTACATGCATCCAAGCTGTGGTACACAAATAATGATGATAATAATTAATGACAGAATAATAATAGTAGTAATAATCCAGGTACAGTAGTAGTTTCATGACTATGGATGGTAAGGCTCCAGCACCATTTACTTTTATTTCTATGGGTGGTGAGGCTCCAGCACCAATTGCCTTTATTTCCATGGGTGGTGAGGCTCCAGCACCAGTACAAGACCTCTGACAGACAAGGGGTCCAACTCGTAGGTTATATGAACCTTTAGTGGAGTCATTGTTAGTTTTACACAGTGGCAGTATCGTAACCAATGTGGTATAAGGTGCAGCCACTGCACACTGGCTACCATTAAGAATTGGGAAGTTCTTTTATAAAGAATCTCGGTGACCTACCCCTCCACAGGAGGGGTAGGTAAGTCTCACCCCGCCTCCACGTGGTGACCTCGGGGGACACCTCCCTGTTTTTATCAGTATTTTACTTTATAGAAGCTGAAGGTGAAGCTGAAGGGGGAGGCGGTGTGGGGGCACAATAGGTTCCCCCACATATAGATTTTAATTTCCCTTTTAATATTATTAGTGACGAAATTGTTTTTAAATTATAATTATAATTATTTTTTTAAGTGTATAGTGTGCAATTTTTTTTCCTTTTTCTGTCTTTTATTATTATTAGGTACTTAAAAAAAAAAAAGCTTGACAATGTTGATGACCCTTGTCCCTCAGGGGGTGAGCACCGAGCGCTGCGTTGGCCTTGCCAGCCAACAGTGGCCCTCCAATGGGCCAGTGGCGGGGAGGGGTCTCCAGTCTGCCCTGTGGGGGACAGGAAAGGGAAAGAATGTTTGAGAGTAGTAGCGATTAATGTGAATGGAATGGTGAATGAGGTGAAAAGGAGAGAGATTGTGGAGTGTGCTTGAAAGAGTTAAATAGGTGTGTGTAGGGTGTCTGAAACTCATATGAAAGGATAGGGAGTGGAAGAGTGTGGGAATGGAGGGAAGAGTGTGTTGTGGGAAGGAATGGAAGGAGGCGTGATATGGACTGTGTAATGACCACTACTGATGTCTAGGGTTTTTAGCAGGTTAACGCATCACTAAAAATAAACACAGAAAGGATATGAAAAGCCAAGTCATTGAATTCAATAATCATATACTTAACAATTAGCTTACAATACAACAAATTAAATGAAACACAAAAATTTACATTGACATAAAAATAATACAATAATTTACAAATAAATAGAAATAATCCCATTATGAAAGAACAAGTTAGTGAATACATCTTCCAAGATTACTATTACATATAAATTATCCCAGTAATGAAAGAACAAGTTAGTTAGTATATCTTCCAAGACTCTGCCTTCTGAAAACTGACAATTGGTATTACCACATCGATGTAAGTAAGGTGAAGTCCGTTTATAACACCACCGCTACCAGGAGGGAAGAGACACCAGCCGAGAGCAAGCAAGACTCACTCACTCACTTGTTGGATTTATTGGCTATTAACCAGTGGCATATAGCCAAAGGTCACTAAACCAATGATTCCATTTTATTATATCAATCTGTATAAGCTCATAAAGTTTTGTCTCCCTCAGAAAACTCATTAGTTTGTTTATAATATTCTTGTCATCTGATGGAATATTTTAGATGGTGGAAGCCGTGTTTTTAAGTTGGAAGTATTGTTTAATTTTACATCTTTGACTGTCAAATTTATTACAAAAAATTAGTAAATGACTTATGGACATTATTGTATTGCACGAGGGGCACTGAGGGGGAAAACTTCTGTTCATTTATGGCTTTAAGTGAGTTATTTTGGTGGCGTTGACCCGAAGACGAGCCAACACCACCTCGTCCCTGCGGCTACGTCATGATGACGTAGCCCAGGGTTCCATTACTTCTTTGACTTTATTTCTGATGTCTAATCTGGTCCACTGCCTTTGCCACAGGAGATGAATTCGATACTTAATGAGGGAAACAAAACACCTGAGATCCGTACGGACTATGCTCAGGTCCAGATCAACAGTTGACCCGGCTAGTATATCAGCCTGTTCATTGCCATAGATACCATAATGTGAAGGTACCCATATTAGCTTGATTGATTTATTGGCACAAAACAGCTTACTCATGATATTACCCTGTATTTCGTTGTTAGTTTTATTTAAGGATTTAATAGCTTTAAGTGAACATAATGAATCAGTAAAGATAACTATCCTACCGTGGGTCGTCGATAGGGCAAAATCCAAAGCTTTATTAATAGCAAAAAGTTCTGCAAGAAAAATCGATGTATGATTCGGCAGTCTGAATCTTAACTGGCATTCAGTCGACCACACACTTGCACCCACACATTCATCCGTCTTGAAGCCGTCGGTATACAGATGGAAATATGAAAGATGTTTAACAATTATCTCATGAAACCTCTGGTGTACCTCCACCTCCGGCACCCGGGATTTAACCCCTGGCAGCCAGGAATCCACAATAGTGAAGGGGGGTGTTACCCAGGGTGCAATGTTTACTAAAACCAGGGAATCGATTGTTGATAATTCTATACCGACACACTCTACGAGGTCGTGGAGTCTTGCTCTGAGGGACCTCACGCCAGTGCCCTCCAGAACCATGCGACACCCAGGCGGATAACTCGGCCCATCCGGGGGCCTATCGCCATGGCCCCCCGGCTGCAAATGCATCACCAAGACATTACCGGGAGGATGACTAGGCTCCACGGGTACCTGAACTTGGGGCCTGGTCCCCATTGGCCTCACGCCAGTGCCCCCTGGGGTGCACGGGTTCCCGGACGGATGACTTGGTCCCTCTGCCAGGGGCCTAGCGCCATGGCCCCCCGGGTGCAGTTGCCGTAGAAAGGCATTCCCGGGAAGATGACTCGGCACCCTGGATTTTTTAGCACAATATATTAGAAGTTGTTGATCTCGTCTTAGACGGAGGGGAGGTACTTGTGACTCCACCTCTAGACGCTCGATTCAAGTGCAACATAGGGCTCAAAGACACACACGCAAACACGCATTGTGTACAACATCCAAACCTTTCAAGACAGACTCAGATGCCGAACCATACACTATTGACCCATAATCTACTCTAGATCTAGATCGCCATGTCATTCAACTGTCAAAATGCAGTACAAGAAATTTATTTGAATATAATATAGGTAGGGGGTTGTCACCCATAGTCAGCCGGACGTCTGGCTTCTTCCTATGAGTGAAAATCACCCCTACACTCTTTCTAATTGAAAACTTAAAACCCCACTGGAGGCCCCAATTGTGAATCAAATCCAGTGCCAATTGGATCCGAGTTTCCAAAAACTCTACACTACAGCTGGAGTGCCATATCGCACAGTTATCAAAGTACAGTGAGTATTTAAGATTTCGAGGAGGAGCTGGTAGAATGTAATTGATCATACATAGAAATAAGGTCGGAGACAGAACACTCCCCTAAAGGATCCTGTTTGCCTGGACAAATATGTCCGAGAAAGTGACTGTGTCCGAAAAAAGCTTGACAGAGAAAGTTCTGTCAGAAATGAAATTCTTAACAAAAAAGGGCAGGTTACCGCGTAATCCCATCGCATATAGTTTCCTGAGGAGGCCATGTTGCCAAGTCATGTCGTAGGCTTTTTCAATGTCTAAAAATACTGCAATCAAAAATTGTTTTTTGGCAAATGCCTCTTGAATTTGAATTTCCAGGTTTATTAGCCGATCGAGCGTCTGGCGACCTTTTCGGAAGCCACACTGCTCGTCAACCAGCAAATTCCTGGAATTTAAAAAATGCAATAACCTACGATTAACAATTCGTTCCATTACCTTGCATAAGCAACTTGTGAGCGCAATAGACCGATACGATGAAGTCGATCTGGGTTTGGAAAGGTGTGACCACTCCAAATCTCGTTAAACACCTGCAACATCTTGATCATGGAATCATAATCAAGATGCTTTATCATCTCATACCGAATCTCATCGGGTCCTGGGGATGTCCCACTACTGGCTCCTAGGGCTTGGTCAAGCTCTTGCATTGTTAGTTCACTGTTGTAATCTAATTCATCTCCTGTGGCAAAGTTAATATGCTGCAGCTCTGATGCTTCCTTGATGGGCAGGAAAGCTGGATGGTAATTTTCAGAGCTGCTAACAAAAGAGAACTGCCTGGCGAGGGCGTTAGCAATGTCTCTAGGTTCGTCATAGTTGATGTTATTAAAAGAGATGTTGGTCATTTTATTGGAGATTTTTTTCTTATTTAATTTTCTTACAGTGGACCAGACTTGGGAAATTGATGTTTCACTGTTAATATTAGAGACAAAGCATCGCCAGGAGTCTCCTTTGGCTTGTCTGATGGTTCGACGAGCCCTAGCTCTCGCAAGTTTATCCTTGCGAAAGTTCTCATCACCAATGTGATTTTTGATAAGCCTGTAGGCTCTATTCCTCTCTCACAGTACCCTGCGTCAATCTGGCGTCCACCATGGAACTCTATGCTTTGCGCTATCTATCGAAGTCTTAGGAATTGTTGCCGTTGCGGCTTTGAGGATATTATCTTAAATATTATTTACTTTATGATCAATGGTTTCTCGAACAATTTCAATACTGACACCCTTTGTGAAGGACACCTAGTCTGCGTTTTTTACGTTAAATTTAGGTACTGAAGGCTCTTTAATAGTGTCGCTTTTAAATATAATCAAAATAGGAAAATGGTCGCTTCCCAATGAGTCATCAACGGGTAGCCACTGGCAAGTGGCTGCAATTGATGGGGAGACCAGAGATAGGTCAAGGACGCTAAAATTACCAGTATTATCATCAATTCTCGTCGGACTACCGTCGTTAAGAAGAACCAACTAGGAATCACTGATTAGCCTAGCCACCTGTTCCCCCTTTCTGTCATCCTGCAGGGAACCCCATAACGTATGATGAGCATTAAAATCTAATACAATTAATTTTCTACAGGGCAGACTGTCCTGTAGATCAAAAACATCATCATAAGTTACTGTGTCAGGAGGACAGTAGACAGAACAGATAGTCAGATAGATGCCACCGAATTTTACTCTGCAAGCGACACTTTCCAGAGGAAAATTACAGGGCACATCAGTGAAAGGGAGGTTATGGCAGATGTAGATTGTCACTCCACCTCCACCCCTCCCCCCACGGTCCCTCCTAATTAACATGCAGTTCCGAAGCTGAACAACCTCGTCTTCGACTTGGTCGTTCAGATGAGTTTCCTGAAGGGCAATAATATCGGCAGCGTAAGAACAAGCCAAAAGTTTGAGTTCATTTAATCTATCTCTAAGACTTCGACAGTTCCATTGGAGTATGGTTAGCGCGAAGATTATCGCTGTTTATGTGGTTTCTTGGGGCCTTGTTCGTCTGGCCGAACCTTTTTGTGCTGGAAGGGAAGACCCTCTTCCTCCCCTGCACTTCCCGGGGACCTCCCGCAGGCTGGTTTCGCGACGGTAGCCTCCATCGCCTGTTCCTCTCCATGAGGTACAGAGCCAGTCCTCGAACGGCTCGTCTCGCGACGAGCCGGACGACTCCCGGATGTAGGCTTCATGGGAGTCACCTGAGCGAGAACATAAGATCTTGAAGCTGATACGGTATCATCAGCCTTGTGGTGCTTCTTTTGTAGGGTTGATTCAAATATTTCTTCTAATTTCTAAGCCAAATTTTCTACTTGAAGCATTAGTTTGCTTACTTGATCTTTTAATTCTTTAATTTCTTTATCCTTAGCCTGGATAGTCACGTTGACATCAGTTGCATTAGCAGGAGCAGTGGTGCCAGTTATTGCTGCAGCATAGGAAACTGTGGGAGTTTGGTTAACCCCCTCCACCTTCCTCTTTGACTCACCATAACTGACATCATGAGCCCTCATGTATGCCATTGCCTCAGTCTCCACTTTAAGGCTCCTGCAGTCACCTGCACTTGCCTGGTGGGGGCCGCCACAATTAGCACACCTGAAGACTGTCTCTGTACACAATTCTGTCTCGTGACTATCTGCACATTTACCACAAGTGAATGAATCTTTATTGCAGCACCTCAATGCTGTGTATCCGAATTTCTGACAACGGAAACAACGCATCGGTTTCTAAACGTATGGTCTTACATGAACTATTTCGTAACCAATCTTAACTGTGTCCGGAATCTGGGCTGAAGCAAAAGTAAATAAAACATAAGCCAAATTTCTCTCTCTCATCCTGGTCATACTTTGAACATCATCAACGCCTTGGTCCTTCATTCCCTCCAAAATGTCTGCCTCATTCAGAGCGGCCAAATCCCTATGGAAAATGACGCCCTTACAGGTACTTGGCCCCACTGGAATAGTGGTTTTCACCTTCAGGTCATGAATCTGCGTCAGTTTAAGGAGATCCTTAACCTGGGATGCCTTCAGTACTTTCACCAGAAGACTACCATCAGGTAACTTCTTAGCACAATCAAGACTGCCACCTGCTTGACCATCAAGGACCTTTTTGGACCCTCGTCTACACATCTAATATTTACGTATCGAGTATTCATTGGAGGAATTTTAATATCAAGTTGTCGTTGTCTGTCTGCCTTAGGAGCTCCATTATTGTCAGCCATTGTTCTAGTTTGGTCCTTGGTCGTTAACCTCCCTCCTTGAGGAGGATGGAGACTAGTCGGGGGATCATCTATCCGGGGCATCGGACTACATCCGACCCCTCTCCTATCACACTCACTTAATTACCTTTACTATTGTATCAACCCCCAAAACAGGACAATAATTTAGGGAAATAAAAGTTGCCTTTACTCCCCCCCCCCCTCTAGTGGTAGCCTGGCGGCATTCTCCAGTACCAGCTAGGGGATCAGAGTTTATGCGGAAGGAACTTCCCCACCACCGAACCTGCCTAATGCGAGGGGTGGTGTAGTCAGAACCCACCTTTCAAGCGAATACCGTTGCTCAGCCAAGAGACAACCGTAGGCCCAGGAGGTCGCACGGAAAATATGGAAGAAAGAGTAGATTAAGAGAAAGAGGCGTCCAAATGACGCACCAACTACTGGGCCTCCCTACCACAGAGTTTCCCCTGAGGCAGCGAGTACTGCGGGTCTGTATTCTGTTGTTGCTGTGCTACGAGATGACGAGATCTGGACTGAACATTTTTTAAGACTTATTTTATTTTATTTTTTATTTTTTTTACGTTAAAAAGCCATCACCCCTGATGGAGATGACATAAATGTAAACAAATAAGCCAACCCAGTAGTTTGCTCCAGTCATAGATGCTGGCTCATGTGAACAATGAAGGACACATCAGTATGCGAGAATTGCCTCAGGAAAAGCACCTCCTCGCATACGTCATTTGTAATCCTTCATCATTATGCTAATTCAAAGGCAAAACAATATAAAAATTTACAGTATATAGTAATCTAATCTCATATATAAAAATGAATGTATATAAAAGATCAATCTAATATACACAAATAAATATATATATATATAAAATACATTTAATGTTTGTCCTGATAGTTATATACATTGTACATAGTTTATATATATACAATTTTTTTTTTTTTGTTATTGAATTAACAGTGTAGTGAATAAAGTGACATGGTGAGATATATTGACATGTTGATCTATATGGTGAAATATGTTGACGTGAGCAATATGGTGTGGATGTGGATGCAATGGTGAGTGTGAAAACGAACATCTTGTGGTAGTTTGTTCATATGGAGCATATGGGGATGAGACGTTGAGTATGAAAGTGCACTGGATTGAGGTGAAGGAACGGAGTGGAAGATTCATATTGGGAATGCGATGAAAGGTTGGAGTTGATCTGTATATGAGTGAAAGTGTCATTAGTTGGTAGGAGGGACGCCACTTGGCAGAGGACTGTGGTGCTTGGTGGTGATTTATTTGTTGATTAAGGCAGTTGACAATACATATATGTATAAATATGTATAAAAACCCCAATACCCATCCCACGCATAAATTATAATAAAATCTAAGTCACAACACTCTGACTAGTCCGGTCTCTTTCAAGAAAATCATCAATTTATCAGTCACACCAGGATCCCCATCACCCAAGGCAGAGTTCAGATTCATGGGGACTTGATTTACCCTGCAATAGGCAGCCAGAGGCTGATGCTCCCCAACATACATACTACAGTGCAAAATGATGTGACTGATTGATGGCACCACATCACAGGGGTTACATTGTGGTGGGAAACTATGATTGATATAAGGCAACATATGAGTTAAAAGTGTGCTATTCATTCTTAATCTTGCAAGTACTACTTCCTCGAGGCGATGTTGGCGATATGCTGAGGGCCAGTCTTCAATTGTGGTCTTGATGGTCGGTATAGCCAGGTCGGTCCACTGACTTTGCCGCAGAAGATTAATTGATTTCTTACCGAAAGAGAGACACGACTGTAGCTCCCGAGGGACTTCCCACATCTCCTCAAGTTCTACCGCCGACTTTGCAAGTAAGTCAGCCTGTTCATTACCGAAGATTCGACAATGACCAGGCACCCAGATCAGAGAGAAGGACTTAGCAGACACATGGAATTTATTGATAATATTGCCCAAGATTTCATTTTTAGTCATTTTGCAAGATTTAGAGCCATCAGTGTACAAGTGGAATGACGCTAGGTTTCTAATGAGGATCTTCCGGAACAATTGTCTGACCTCCACCTCCGGCGACTGGGACTTGGCAGTGGGGAGCCAGTCAGTAATAACAGTGGTGGGACTAGACTCCCAGGGCGCTATATTTAGCATGATGAGTCGATCCCCACTAGACAGGTCGTACCCTAACGCTTGACAGAGGAAGTGAAGCCGCACAGCCACCGACTTGAGGGCCCCATGCAGCAGATGTTCCCACTGCAGGAGGATCCCACAAGCTGGGATGGCCAGCGATCGTTTTCGGTAGGTGGTAATACCGTATGATAATAATAGATGGTCACGACGAATACGGAGGGGAGGTATATCAGCCTCTACTTCCATCCGCTCCACACGAGTACATCGAAGAGCTCCAAGACATAATCTTAAACATACATTCTGAAATACATCCAATCTCTTGAGTGTCGCCTCAGATGCCGACCCATACACCTGTGTGCCATAGTCAAGCTTTGAACGTATGAGGGACTTATACACCATCAATAAAGATGTTCTGTCAGATTTACCAGATAAATATTTAAGGACATTTAATTTCTTTCTACAACAAACAAGCAAATAATTAATATGACTTTTCCAATTAAGCCTACTGTCAAAATGTAGGCCTAGAAATCTTACTGAATTTTGAAAAGGTATCAGCTGATTATCTAAAGTAATATGCAAATCATGTACTCTACGTTTACGTGTGAAAACAATGCCGACACACTTAGGAACAGAAAACTTAAAACCCCACTTTGAGGCCCACTGATGGACAGAGTCAAGTGCTAATTGAATCTGCCTCGCCGAAAACTGAACATTGGGGGATGAGTGCAACAATGCACAATCGTCAACATACAGTGAGTATTTAAGGTTTTCTGGGAACAGAAGCTGATGACAGAATATCATTAATAGCAATACTGAAAAGAGTCGTGCTAAGTACACTTCCTTGGGGCACCCCATTTTCTTGGACAAATATGTCGGATGTTACGTTATAGGGCAACCTGACAGAAAATGTCTTATCAGCAAGGAAGTTACTGATAAATATAGGCAAATTACCCTCTAAGCCATAGGCGTAAAGTTTCTGTAGTAGTCCGTAACGCCATGTCATGTCATATGCTTTTTAAATATCCAAAAATATACCTATCATGAAATGTTTCCGAGCAAATGTCTCGGCAATACAATGCTCCAAATGCAATAAATGGTCTAGAGTGGACCGATGTTGACGAAATCCACTCTATTGAACATTTAACACATTCTTCGACTCTAAAACAAAAACCAGTCTTTTAATTACCATACGTTCCATGACCTTACATAGACAGTCAGTCAGCGCAATAGGACGAAACGAACTGGGATTCGTAAGGCGACCGTCTCGTTTAAGTATCGGTATGACATGCGCGTAGTTGCATGAGTTTGGCAACGTTTGAGACGTCCAAATCTCATTAAACACTGCTAACAGCTTACTCAGGTTGTCCTTTTTTCTTTTCTTTTTAAATTAATTGCGCCGTAGTGTCAATCAACAGGCAGGCAACAATACATACGGGTAGGCGGGACCCATGAGAATACAATGACTACAACCACACATACACACGCACACACACACACACACCACACACACACATCACGAAAACATAACAGAATGGAGCACAAGCATACAGACAAATATTTACATTATGACCTACTTAAATCCACCAAAACGAGGGTGGCGTACCAGAAGTTCCTCCAGAACGTGGTGGTTCAACAGGTGTCGACAAACCACATCAAGTTAGAGGCCCCGGGGCAGCAAGTGTCGGACAGTGGAGCAGGCCAGGCAATAGTGCTCTATAGTGTTAGCACGAGGCGCTCGACACAAGCGACACTCAGTGAAGGGAGGCTCACCCTGCATCCTAGCAACCTGCCACGGTGTACGGTAGCCGAGCCTCAAAAGAGCAGAGACTACATTGTGCCTCCGAACCATGAGGCCCCGACGACGGTAGGAATATTTGTGACGGCAGACAGACTCGTAATGTGTGATGGAGATGCTGAAGGGCCTCTCTGCATCCCTGCGTCGCCGTACAGGGAGGAGAGCGGCGGAGCGGACTTTAGAGAGGTAACATGTCAGGGAGAGAGGACGTCCAACACCACGAGGAGGCAGATGGCAGGCTTCCTTTGCGAGTCTGTCAACTGTACCATTGTGACGTAAACCTACATGGGATGGCACCCATAAAAATTTGACAGTCAAGTTACGATGACGCAATAAGGCCAAAAACGATAAAATCTGCTGAACAACAGTAGAGTGTGTGGGCTGAACACTGGAGAGGGAATGAAGGGCAGGTCTAGAGTCACAAAAAATGGCAGCATTCACTCCATGTTGACAAACAAGACTAACAGCATCCAGAATGGCATACAGTTCACACAATGTTGAGCTAGAGTGGTTACAAAGACGACAGCAAACCCAGCCCCCCGGTGGTGACTCCATGTCAGGTGAGAAAACAGCACAACCTGCTGCACCATCCACCTGCAATGAGCCATCAGTGTAGAGGCAGTATGGATCTGTGATGGAGAACGTCACTGTTTCTATGTGTTCCAGAGCCAACTGCCGCTGTAGAGAAGGCAGCTCCGACTTGGAAGTAGGTGTGAAGCTCACATCAGGTGTTGGTAGCATCCACGGAGGGGGTCCTGGGGGGACGTCTGCTACTATTATATCTATATTAAGACTACGGAGCATAGAGGAAACAGACCTTATAAGAGTTCGTCCAGCAGGCAGTATGGGAGGGACCGGGTAGTTTGGTCTAAGAGAAGTCCTGACTAACTGAGAGTAATGGGGTGAAAGATGTGGGAAATGGAGGCACTTGACAGTGAAGCAAGTAACATTAGAATAAATTCTCTCCACTAACGGGGGAAGACGCAACTCACGCTGCATGTTCACTATCCTGGTCGACATTGGACAACCGAGAATTATTCTCATTTCTCTATTCTCAATTTTTTCTAAAGTTTCAAGAGTAGCTCTGGGAAGTTGAATCAGAGCAGGGGAGAGGTAATCAACAACTGAACGGATAAAAGCAATATAGATAGTCCTGGCTACTGGGATGGAGATGCCCGAGCAGTTGTTAGTGAGCCATTGAAGTGGCGTAAGTCGGCGCTGGAGACGACCCAATAAGTCCTGGACAATGGGATGGTCTTGAGATCTGACAGGGACAATCGGCCAAATATTGACTGGCGCGCCCAGGTAGCGATACTGGGAACACATAGGAATGACAGTCCCTCCAATGGTGAACACTGGCCGAGCTTGATGAAGGTGGCAGGTGAATATTCTGCTCTTATCTGGGGAGAGAGTGTTTTGGGCAGCGGTGGAGGGAAGACGTGCTTAACAGAGCTCCTACATTTCCTTCATTTGTCCCCGCGATCACTTGTTTGAGCAGCCAGTATTCTTGCTGGCTGCTAGAGGTATGTTTCAACCTTAATCTAAACCAGATAAGCGCCATAATGTGTTGAAATTAATTGAAATGTGATAACATTCTGGCCTAACAACATACCCACCGTACACCCGCCACCTCAGCGCCATCTTCATTTTCTACACTCCAAACAACCATTTCCTCAATTGTCCCAGTGCCCTATTTTCTGCGCTATAATATTATTACAGCAGTGATGGCTCCCGGGAGGAGGAATAAGAAGCCTGAGGAAGCTTCTACTAGTGAAGAAGGCGCCTTATCACAAGACGCAAATGTAATAACAACCATTGGCGGGACCGGTAAACACAACACTACTACCTTAACGACCACCACCACCACCACCACCTCAGTGCCTGACGTAACAGAAATAATCAACCAGGAATTATCCAACACCAATCTACCAGGTGATATGCAGGCACTTGTGACAATCATAGGCAAAGTTATTCAAACACAATTTGACACATATTTCTCCAAGGTCGACAACTTAATCACTACCAATAACAGACAAATTGACCATATGCAAACTAAAATTAATGAACTGGAAAATAAAATAATCAATTTAGAAACAACAATAGATGACGTGGACCAGTACGAACGTAGAGACACAGTGATAATTAGTGGCCCCTCATTACCTGATGAATTAACCAATGAAAACCCCTGTGACCTCATAGTGAACACCATCAAACACCACCTCCATGTTAACATGACACATACAGATATTAATGTTGCACATCGCATTGGCCGTAAAACTCAAGGGAAAACAAGACCAATAATAGTGAAACTACAAAACCGCATAAAAAAATCAGAACTAGTACACACATGTATAACCGTAAAACCACAACTGTATATTAATGAATCACTGACCCCTAAACGCTGTGAGATATATACTGTAATTCGTAGATTCAGGACACAACATAAACACCTTTTCCAACAATGTCACACTTATGATGGTAGGATAATAGTGAAACTTAGAAACTCCACAGTTAAGCACACCATAACCAATGACCAGTCACTTGCTCTATTCCTTGATAATCATCCAATCTTCAAAAATACAGCTGAAAACATGAACTAACGCTTATTTGGATTCATACGATTGTTGATATTAATAACACTACTATTTGCAATGTGATTACTATTACTGTTAATATTTCTAATGACACCATTAATATTTATGTTACCATACCGTATATATGTATTTTTTTTTCTTTCAAATAGAGCTACTAATATTACTACTTTCTTCTACTACTACTACTTTCTTCTACTACTATTACTTTCTACTACTACTACTACTACTACTACTACTACTACTACTACTACTACTACTACTACTACTACTACTACTACTACTACTACTACTACTACTACTACTACTACTACTACCACCACCTCTAATACTACTACTACTACCACAACTAATACTACTACTACTACCACCACTACTACTACTACTATTAATACTACTACCACTAATACTACTACCACTAATACTATTACCACTAAAACTATTGTTGCTACTACTACTACTACTACTACTACTACTACTATTGCTACTACTATTGCTACTACTACTACTACTACTACTACTACTACTACTACTACTACTATTACTATTACTACTACTACTACTTCTACTATTACTATTACTACTACTACTACTACTACTACTATTTCTTTTACTTCTACAACCACAACTACTTCTACTATTACTATTAATACTACTAATATTACTACTACTACTACTACTACTACTACTACTACTACTACTACTACTACTACTACTAGTATTTTTATTCTTTACAATATGTACAATGGTATATTCATAAGCAAATTGTTTCATCTATGGTATATATACTCCTATTTTGTTTTCCCTGGTTAATTTTGTCCGTTTGCTGCTATTACTATATACCATGTATAAACTATTCTACCTGCTAAACTAGGTACAACACATGCATACCCGTTACAGACTGGCCTTTATCAGTCTCATATATATTTATTAATAAGTTTTTTTTTTCTTCCTTTATTATTACAATTTTTTGTTGTTATTGATAAATTTACTCCCCTCTCAACTCTCTCTCGAATCTCCTCTCTCCCTTCCTCCCCTACCTCTAATTCTCTGACAAACTACAACCTTTAACTTAATATAACTTTTTATTAATGAACATAGCAAATAGTAATTTATTTGACAAGCTCCTAAAATATGTTGATGATAACCAAAATGAAAACAATGTTGATCTTGAAATTATTAATTCTATATATAACACTTTAAACATCAATGATATATGTAAGTATCATGACTTACAGTCATATAAATTAAGTATTCCATCTAATGTAATTGACTATTTAAGCATTCTACATGTCAATGCTCGGTCCCTGAACAAGAACTATGATCACCTTACTACTCTTATTCAATCCCTTCCCAAACTTCCTGACTTACTATGCATTAGTGAAACCTGGCTCACCCCAAATACTGCACCATATAATGATATTGCTGGCTTCAATTCTTTCCATACACATAGATCCGGAGGCTATGGGAATGTTGCTATTTTTGTGAATAGTAACATCTCTTGTACACAATTAAATGATTATTGTATTCATGATGATAACGCTGAAATTTGTACTATTCAAATCAATTTTGATCAAGCAAAGTTCATTATATGTACCATCTATCGTCACCATGATAAACACCATAAAGTTAATGAATTTAATTTATTTATGGATGAATTTTTATCTCAAGCCATTTTTACTAATAACCATACTATCATTACTGGTGACCTCAATATCAATTTATTGGAACATGATTCTCATCCACCTACAAATAATTTCTTGACAATGATGCAATCCTATAATTTCTTTCCTCATATAATATCACGACCCACAAGATTCTCTGATGATAATTCTAATGCTTCTCCTTCCCTATTAGATCATATATGGACTAACTATAATATTCCCTCCTCCTCGGGAATCATCCTTTTTCCTATCACCGACCATCTTCCTGTATTCCTTAACATTCCAGTTTTCGACAGACTTAACACTAAACATAAGATTACATTCAGAATTAAATCAAACGAAAATCGTCAGAAATTAAAAGCCAAACTTTCGGAAATTAATTGGGTGTCCTTGTTGAAATATCAAGATACTAACACTAATTGTAATCTTTTTCTTGATACGATATATAGTTTATACTTTTCATGCTTTCCGCTCATCACTAAACATATATCCTCAAAAAGACTGCAAAAGCCATGGCTAAACCAAGAAATTGCTAAAGCAATTAAACATAAATTTGCTCTCTATAAATCTTTCAAACTTGGAATAATCCCCTTGGATGTTTACAAAACTTATAGAAATCAACTCAATGCTACCATTAAACAGACAAAAAGAAATTATTATCTTAATAAATTCAGTAACTTCAAAATTAACACTAAACACTTATGGAAAACTATAAATGAATTATCTAATTATCCTGTTAAAAAACATGATACCACTTACTCTATTAGTCACAATAATATAATTAAAAACACTCCTACCGATATCTTCGAAGCATTCAATGAGTATTTTGTAAACATTGCTCCTCAACTCGCTAGCAAACTGCCACCTAAAATAAACTCCCATAATATTTATCTCCGTGGTAATTATCCAAACTCTATGGCAATACCTCCAATAACTAACTACGATACCATGAGGATAATATCAACTTTGAAAGATAAGTCAGTACATCTTGATGAGATCCCACCAAACATTATCAAAGAAAACAAAGATACACTCTCTATACCACTCTCAATATTGTTTAATCAATCCATAAATACAGGCATCTTCCCAGACAGATTCAAAATCGGAAAAGTAATACCCATCCACAAGGCAGGCAATAAATCTGATATATCAAATTACCGACCAATTTCTCTTCTACCAATGATTTCCAAAATATTTGAAGCACTTATGAAAAAGCATTTAATGTCATTCCTAGATAAACATAACATTTTAAATAACAAGCAATTTGGCTTTCGGTCTGGTCGAAGCACTCTTGAGGCTATCAACACATTTACATCAGATGTGTATTCTGCTCTTAACAAAAACAAATCTATCTTATCAGTTTTCATTGATTTTCGTAAAGCTTTTGACACCATTCAACCCAATATTATTCTTGACAAAATGTATCACTACGGTATACGAGGGTGTATACATGATTGGTTCAGTTCCTACCTAAATAATAGAAGTCAATATGTAATTCTTAATAAATGTTCTTCCCCAACTAAATCAGTACACCTTGGAGTTCCACAAGGTAGTATCCTTGGACCGATCTTGTTTATCTTATACATTAATGATATTTGTAATATAACTAACACTTTAGAAACAATTTTATTTGCCAACGACTCAACACTTTATATAATAGGAGATCAACCTACTGATTTAATCAACAGTGCAAATCTAGAGCTTGAAAAATTTTCAAATTGGTGCTTGGCTAACCAACTCACAGTAAATACCACAAAAACATATTATATGATATTCAGCAACATTATCTCTAAATACCAACCATTGCCAAATCTAACAATATTAAATGATGATATCCAACAGGTTTACAAAACTAAATTTCTTGGCGTAGTTTTTTACAAGAAAATGACATTCAAGCACCACATTTCTGATCTTTGTTTGAAACTGTCCAGAATGATTCCACTCCTCCTCAAAGTTAAGCATTACACCCCACCAGAAGTTCTCAAATGTATTTATTATGCTCATATATATCCTCATTTAAACTACTGCAATTCAATTTGGTCAAATACTTATTCCACTCATTTATATAACCTCAACATTCTACACAAAAAAATTATCAGGATAATGACTAATAGTGACTTTTGTACACACACACCACCATTATTCAAATCACTAAATATCCTTAACTTAACAGACATCTCTAAACTGAACATTGCATCCTATATGTACAAACAAATAAAATCAAACCTATACAATCTACAACCCCTTCACACTTATCATACTCGTAACCAAGATTTACTACCTATACCCAGACACAAACTAACACTGTTCGCACATTCACTGTTATACCTTGGTCCCAAAACATGGAATAATATTCCCAGCAATATTAAACAATCTGTCAATCTACAATCCTTTCAAAATAGCTACAAGAAACTCCTACTATCCCTGTATTCTTAATTAATACTTTCTCTTTATTCGTCTTGATATAATTCTGTTGCATTTATTTTTATTATTATGATTACTTACATTGTATTTTATTATAATTATTATTACTATTGTTATTAGTATTATTATTGTCATTGTCATTATCATTACTTTTATCATTACTAATATCATTGCTTTATATTATTTCATTGCATTAACAATGTTGTCATGTTTATCTTTAGCAGTATTATAAATAATATTGTGGATATTATTATTATTATTATTACTACAATTATTATTGTTATTATTATCATTGTTAATATTGTTGTTGTCATCATTATTATTATTATTATTATTATTATTATTATTTTCACTATTATTATTGTTATTACAACTTTTTTACCTTCATTATTATAGTTACTATTATATTATTATTATCATTATCATTGTTGTTGTCGTCATTATCTTTGTTATTATTACCATTTTCATCAATATTATTATTATTATTAATATTATTATTATTATTGTTACTATTATATTATTATCATTATTGTCATTATTGTTGTTATTGTTATTTTCATTATTATTATTATTACAAATTGTTTCATTAGTACTTCTATGTAAATAATCTTAGTCAAGGATTTACACTTTACCATTGCCCCAAAAGCTCATGCTTATAAAGGGCTGTTTGTCACCAAAACAACTCTCTTGTAATATTACTCAGGTATAACAAAACATAATAAATTGAATCGAATTGAATTGAATTGAATTGATGGTATTACGTATTGGTGGAGAAAATATTGGCGTGGATGGAGGGTGAGTATGAGGTGTAGCACAAGTGGAGGAAAATAAATTGTGTCGTACGTGTGTGTGGAGTGCAAGGCGGCGGCCAGACGAGACAGTACGGTAACACAGGTACACTGCTCACCCCTACCTTTTTCTCACGTGGCCAATGTAATGAGAGAGTGAGAGTGCTAGAACTTTGTGGCAAGCACAAAGGACACAGTGGCACATGTGTAAAGTGTACCAGTCCTTCACCAGGGGGTACGATATACACAACACTAACACATCAGTATATACACAATACACAGCAGTAGTATCCCTTGTTGTCACGTGGCCATAGTAAATGTAAAGTGTACCAGTCCTTCACCAGGGGGTACGATATACACAACACTAACACATCAGTATATACACAATACACAGCAGTAGTATCCCTTGTTGTCACGTGGCCATAGTAAATGAGAGAGAGGAAGGGGTGGGGCTAAAACACTGAGGGCGACCACCAACAACACAATGGTACACGTGTACAATCCAGAGTCCTTAACAGTCCTTCACTAGGAGGTAATATATGCACAACACTTAATTGTTGTGCTTGGAAGGGGAAATGGAGTAAACAGGTTGGAGGGATTAAATGAGGAGCCGATAAGAAAGAAGGAAGTGGAGGAGGCAATGAGAGAGATGAAAACAGGGAAAGAAGGAGGTGGAGGAGGCAATTAGAGAGATGAAAACAGGGAAAGATGGAGGTGGAGGAGGCAATGAGAGAGATGAAAACAGGGAAAGAAGGAGGTGGAGGAGGCAATGAGAGAGATGAAAACAGGGAAAGATGGAGGTGGAGGAGGCAATTAGAGAGATGAAAACAGGGAAAGATGGAGGTGGAGGAGGCAATGAGAGAGATGAAAACAGGGAAAGCTTCAGGTTTGGATGGATGCACTGTAGAATGACTGAAATATGGTGGAACAAGTATGATGGAGTGGTTGTAGAATGGGTGAGTGCTTGTGTAGTACCTCTATATAAGGGAAAGGGGGATAGATACCAATGTACGAGTTTCAGGGGTTTAAGCCTGTTAAGTGTAGTAGGAAAGCTGTATGGGAAAGTGCTGATAAAGAGAGTCAGAGAGGGTACGGAGGCTGTGATTAGTGAAGAGCAAGGTGGCTTTAGGAGAGGAAGAGGTTGTGTGGACCAGATATTTGCAGTAAGGCAGGTGTGTGAAAAATAATTAGAGAAAAGTAAAGAAGTAGTATGGGCATTTATGGATCTCGAGAAAGCATATGATAGAACTGATAGAAATGGATTGTGGAAGGTTTTGCAGTTGTACGGGCTGGAGGGGGGAGGGATTATTGAGAGGGGTGAAAAGTTTCTATGTGAACAGTAGAGCATGTGTTACAGTGGGAAGTAAAGGTAGGACTTTGTCAAGGCTGTGTGATGCCACCATGGTTGTTTAATATTTTTTATGGACAGAGTGGTAAGAGAGGTATTTAAATGCTAGGGTGATGGAGAGAGGACTGAGATAGTGGCAGAGTCAGAAAAGGAACTGAGTATGTTAGTGCAAGAGTTTGGACGGGTGTGCAGGAGGAAACTGAGAGTGAACGAGGCAAAGAGCAAGGTAATGAGATCTAGGAGTGGAGCAAAGGATAGAAGGATGAATATAATGCTAGATGGTGAAATATAGGAGGAGGTGGAGTGCTTTAAGTATTTGGGGTCAAAGGTGATGGTGGGTAGTAAAATAGAGACAGAGGTAAAATGTAGAGTAAATGAGGTAGGAAAGGTGCTAGGAGGAATGAATAGGATGTTTGACTGTAAGTCACTTAGAATGGACGTAAAGAGGAAGTTGTACGAAGGGATAGCAGTGCCTACTGTACTGTATGGAGCGGAAACATGGAATATGGGAGAAAGTGAGAAAAGAAGGTTGAATGCAGTAGAGATAAGATGTCTGAGAAGCATGTGTGGTGTGACTCGAATGGACAGAGTCAGGAATGAGGAAGTGGGGAGAAGGACAGATGTAGTGAGAGAGCTAACAGGTGGGGCAGAGCAGAATGTGTTAAGCTGGTTTGGACATGTGGAGAGAAGGAGGAGAATATAATGGTAAAGAGGATAGGTGGCTCAAATGTGGGAGGTGTAAGGAGGAGAGGAAGGCCACAGAGGAGATGGATGGACGCTGTGAAAGGAGCTCTGTAGAAGAGTTATATCTTAGGGGCAAGGTGATAGAAACGAGTGGAGGAGTGTGGTGAATGCTTGAAAAGTGGACAAGGTTTCACAGTCCTTGGAGGAGGGGCCTGCATTGAGTGTGGCCCATGGCTGGCTGAATGCTGGAGGGGGAGTTTGCCCGGTAGTGAAGTGGCAGGGGTAAACCAGCTTTTGCTGTCGGGCCTTGCTATGGATGTAAACATAGCTGTACTCCTCGTAGTCACACAAGGAGATGCGATGGGGGGCTCCCTCCTCCAACAGGGATTGGGGGATTGAGATGTAGAGTGTGTGTGTGTGGGGGGGGGGGGGTTCTATGTTTGGGCATTTTGTTAGGGAGGGTGTGCGACGTGCCGAGGCTACCTTCAGTGTGGAGATGAAGGTCTGGTATATGTATGTTGTTATCTCACCTTTCTCAAGTTTGTGTACGTGTGTATGTGTGTGTGTTTTCTTACCTATTTATTCTTACCTATTTGTATCTTTACAGGATTGAGTCAAACTCGTAATGTCCCGTATTTTAAAACACAATTATCATATTTTTCTTTAGAGTTGTGTATGTTTTTGACACACACCACTCACTACTTCTGGTGTGTGTGTGTGTATGTATGTATGTTTTGTGTGTGTGTGTGTGTATGTATGTTTTTGGCACACACCACTTCTTCTGGTAATTTGTTCCATTCGTCTAGTACTCTATTTGGAAACTATATTTCTGTACATCTTTATCTCCTCTTCTTTTAATTAATTTCATACTATGTCCTCTCATTGTAGGTATTCCTTGTTGATACAAGTTTTTTTATATCTATCTTTTCTTTTTCTGTGACACATTTGTAAATTATAATCATATCTCCTCTCTTTCGTCTTTCTTCTAGTTTAGGTAATTTTAGTTTCTTTAGTCTTTCTTCATAGCTTAGTTCTCTTAGACTTGGTAGCCATCTTGTTGCTGCTCTTCGTACTTTTTCTAATTTGGTGATATGTTTCTTGTAATGTGGGTTCTATACTACTGCAGCATATTATGTTATTATTTTCTTGACCATTTCTTCGTCTATATAAGTGAAGGCCACTTTCATATTTACTGACAATGCATACATGTTTCTCACTTTTTCATTTATATAATCATCTGGTGTCAATTTCTTATTTATCATTAACCCTAAGTCTGTTTCTTTCTCTGCTTCATTTAATATTTTGTTTCCAAGTTTATATTGAAAATTTGGTCTTCTCTCACTTTTTCCAAACTTAATAAAATTAAGTTAATTAAGTGTGTGTGTATGTGTGAGAGAGAGAGAGAGAGAGAGAGAGAGAGAGAGAGAGAGAGAGAGAGAGAGAGAGAGAGAGAGAGAGAGAGAGAGAGAGAGAGAGAGTACAGACGGTAACATAAATTCGCATCCATCTCCTGTACATATTTAAAGGGAAAATTTTGTGTTTGTAAATCTGGAGCAACTAAATCCTCCAAAATATTCCAAGCAACAGAACACTATTATATTTGTTCATCAGTGGTCCTGTTTCCTGACATACTTTGGAGGAATCAAGGCACTCCAATGTACCAAAAGTGAATTACCACCTTAATAATGTTAATATGACCAGATAGTTGCATTCTGAACCAGTTTTTATTCTAACAGCATATTTAATTTACCACATGAGAACTATTATTATTATTATTATTATTATTATTATTATTATTTAATTCAACAAATGAGAACTATTATTATTATTATAGTTATTATTATTATTATTATTATTATTATTATTATTATTATTATTATTATTATTATTATTATTATTATTCTTTAATTTTTCAAATGAGAACTATATCTGTCATCTCTGAATTACAATTGTATTAAAACATCACTAATACATATACATAATTGTATTTCATTTAATAATCAACATAAATTTCATACAATATATAATTTCTTCATAGATATGATAATAATAATAATAATAATAATAATAATAATAATAATAATAATAATAATAATAATAATTTTAAACTCTTTCTTTCACTTCCTGAAGCCTCCAGAACCCTGCTGAAGCCTCCAGAAGTCTCCTGAAGCATACTGAAGTTTACTGAAATATTGTTTATATGTATGTTTTTTGTCTTTATATATATATATATATTTATATATATATATATATATATATATATATATATATATATATATATATATATATATATATATATATATATATATATATATATATATATATATATATATATATATATATATATTTATATATGTGTGTGTGTGTGTGAGAGAGAGAGAAAGAGATTACATTTATGTGAGAGAGAGATGTTTGTATGTGAGAGAGAGAGAGAGAGAGAGAGAGAGAGAGAGAGAGAGAGAGAGAGAGAGAGAGAGAGAGTGTGTGTGTGTGTGTGTGTGTGTATAAAAAATATGCATGAAATTTTATAAACAATTTATAAATAAATGAATATATATATAAGAAAATAAAGATATAAAAATAAATTTGTGTTTGCTGTTCCTCCTTTCCTTCTATTCTCTCTCTCTCTCTCTCTCTCTCTCTCTCTCTCTCTCTCTCTCTCTCTCTCTCTCTCTCTCTCTCTCTCTCTCTCTCTCTCTCCTTCGTGCTTGCTGTCCAATAATGATAATAAATAAATAAATAATAATGATGTGTTTCAATTTCCTTGGTAAAAACGAAATATATAAATACTTATAATTATCCCATGAAATAAATGGGTTTGGTGGCAATATTGGAGCAACTTGATTCCTCCAAGCTATTCCAGGCAACAGGGTAGATAGATACCATTATGATATTTATTAATTAATCCTGTTTCCTGACATATTTTGGAGTAATCAATGTACTCCAAGGATACTACAAGGGACCTCTGATCTCTCTAGGGTAATTTTGGAGCAAACTGATTCGTTCAAACCATATTATGACATCATTACAAAGAGAGAGAGAGAGAGAGAGGTAATAGAGGAGGGTGAGGGTAGGGGAGAGGTGTGGGGTGTAAAGGAGGGGTTATGTGTAGAGAGCGAGAGAGAGAGAGAGAGAGAGAGAGAGAGCAGTGTTGCCAGGTCTGCTTGACGAAATTTCTATAATATCCCCATTGGTACCTCTGATTCCCCATGTCTAGTGAAAATTTCCCATACTTGGCATCACTTATAGAGAGAATGTTGGCTGAAAATTAATGTTTGAATGGCAGTCCATAAATGGGGTTACTGAGTTGACTTACCCTCCCCCCTACCCCCCATCCACTCTACCCATACCCCCTCCCTCCCACCCATGCCCCTAACCCCCCTAACATAATACCCCCCACCCAACTCCCCTTTCCCCCCTTGATTATCGTATAATGACGTCATGATTTGGTGGAGAATGTAGTTCACGTTTTGGTTCATAAATCATTTATCATTAATTATTTTGAAATAATTATTATATAATTAAATTTCCAGTAATTTTCTCTAAATTTTGATATAATAATTTCTTTAATTACGCAATTAATTAACGAAATTAGCGAATATTTTATATTTATAATTTCCAACCGTGACTAATTGGTGCATTGGAGCACTTTGGGTGCTCCAAGGTATCTCAGGCAACACAACTTAATGCAGGAATAATACAGCTTGGAGGAATCAGTTTGCTCCACAATTACCCTATGGAAATCTGGGTTCCTTTATAGTACTTTGATTCCTCCAAAGTATGTCAGGAAAGAGAATTAATTAATAAATATAATAGTATCAATCCTGTTGTATGGAATAGTTTGGAGGAATCCAATTGGTCCAGTATTACCACAATCAACACCACAGCTTCGAATGAATTAGCTTCGAATGAATCAACTTGGTGAACCATTCTAAAGGGGGTGTAGGGAGGGGGTGGAATATTAGGGGGGTATGGGGGGGTGTAGGGAGGGGGTGGAATATTAGGGGGGTATGGGGGGGTGTAAAGGGTGGGGAGGGGATAACTTTGAATAAACCAGCTTCGAATGTGTGAATCAGCTTCGATTACAATCTACTTGGTGAACCATTTCAGAGGGGGTGTAGGGAGTGGTTGAAAGTGGGTGATTGGGGAGGTGTAGGGGTGATAGCTTAGTATGAACCAGCTTCGAATGAGTGAATCAGCTTCGAAGCTACCACCCCTACACCCCCCATACCCCACTAATACACCACCCTCTCCCTACACCCCCCATACCCCCCTAATATTCCACCCCCTCTAAAATGGTTCACCAAGTTGATTCATTCGAAGCTAATTCATTCGAAGCTGTGGTGTTGGTTGTGGTAATACTGGACCAATTGGATTCCTCCAAACTATTCCATACAACAGGATTGATACTATTATATTTATTAATTAATTCTCTTTCCTGACATACTTTGGAGGAATCAAAGTACTATAAAGGAACCCAGATTTCCATAGGATAATTGTGGAGCAAACTGATTCCTCCAAACTGTATTATTCCTGCATTAAGTTGTGTTGCCTGAGATACCTTGGAGCACCCAAAGTGCTCCAATGTACCAATTAGTCACGGTTGGACATTATAAATATAAAATATTCGCTAATTTCGTTAAGTAATTGCGTAATTAAAGAAATTATTATATCAAAATATAGGGAAAATTATGGGGAATTTAATTATATAATAATGAATTCTGATTAATTAATAAAAAATGAATTATGAACCAAAACGTGAACTACATTCTCCACCAAATCATGACGTCATTATATGATAATCAAGAGGGGGGGTAGGGGAGTGGGGTGGGGGGTATGGTGTTACATTTATTTAAACTCAGTTATTAATACATGCTTCTTCACTTAATAAATGTACTCCATCCATTGTTTCTGTTCTCCCAAATGTTGTTTTTTCTGACTAGATGTACAGCCACAATCAAATAACCACCGACACTTTCTCACCATCGTAGTAAATATCTTGGTAATAAAGAACAATACATGTATGATTTTGCAGCACCTCATAATAATAATAATTGAGGGGGTTGAGAAGACATATGGTGTTGTATTATATTTTGATATGATACTGATTATTTTGCACTATGGAATGAAAGTGTTGGTGGATATTTGATTGTGGCTGTACAGTATTAGCTATAGTGATGTACGGTAATACAATTTTAATACAGAGATGACAGATATAGTTCTCATATGGTAAATTATGTATGTTGTTGGAATAAAAACTGGTTCAAGATGAGATGGACGTGAATTTATGCTGCCGACTGTACATACCTATACAATGTGTGGTGTGAAGGGAGTCATTGTATTGTTACCAAAACAAAGTCAACACCAAGAATATTTTTTATTGATTTACCGTATTTCTTTTTTTTTTTTTTTTTTTTTTTTTTTGCATACGGCCCTAATCTTAAGGGGGAAGTTCAGTGTTGGCAAATCTGGAACCACTAATTCCTCCAAACTATTCCAAGCAACAGAATACCATTATTTTTCTTCATTTTGGGTCTGTTTCCTGGCATACTTTGGAGGAATCATGGCACTCCAATGTAACAAAAGTGAATTACCTCCTTAAAAGCCAGAACTTACTACTGTATTTTGAAGGAAAGACAAAGAAATCATGTGCTTGGGAGTAAAGGTGACTTAAAACAACCACAAGCAAATATCCTACAACACTTTCCTTTCATCGTGCAAATAAATCAGTATCATATCAAAATATAATCATACAACAACAACACCTTGCGTTAACTCAACCCCATCAATGATTATTATTATTATTATTATTATTATTATAAGGTGTTGTAAAATATAATCATACAACAACACCTTACATCAACTCAACCCCCTCAATTATTATCATTATTATGAGGTGTTGCAAAATCATAGACGTGTTGTTCTTTATTACCTAGATATTTATTACCATGAAAGGAAAGTGTTGGTGGATATTTGATTGTGGCTATACAACTGACCACAAGTATTCATTCATACAAGCTGTTGGTTTCAAGATATCATAACAAACGCACAAGATGTAGGACAATAATAAAACTACAACACAACTTTATACTGAAGTGAATAATTTATTGTATCCTTATAGGGGAAGTTCAGTGTTGGTAAATCTGGAGCAACTGCTGAATCCTCCAAACTATTCCAAGCAACAACAGAACACCATTATTTTTGTTCATCTGGTCCTGTTGTTTCCTGGCTTACTTTGGAGGAATCAAGGCACTCCAATGTAACCAAAGTGAATTACACCTTTAATACTGTAGAATAATCTATGCTGTTTATATTTTCCTTTGGCCTGTTGCTGGGAATAGTTTGAAGGAATCATTTACTCCAGATTTACAACCCTACACTGTACTACCCTCCTTGAATAATCTTAAATAATCCTAGTTAATTAAGTAACTGTACAGCCACAATCAAATATCCACCAACACTTTCCTTCCATGGTAGTAATTATCTTGGTCATAAAGAATAACACATGTATGATTTTGCAACACCTCATAATAATAATAATAATAATAATTGAGGGGGTTGAGGTGTTGTATGATTATATTTTACAGCACCTCATAATAATAATGATAATAATAATAATTGAGGGGGTTGAGTTGACGTAAGGTGTTGTATGATTATATCTTATAGCACCTCTTAATAATAATAATAATAATAATTGAGGGGGTTGAGGTGTTGTATGATTATATTTTACAGCACCTCATAATAATAATAATTATGATGATAATAATAATAATTGAGGGGGTTGAGATGACGTAAGGTGTTGTATGATTATATTTTGATATGATACTGGTTTATTTGCACGATGGAAGGAAAGTGTTGGAGGATATTTGATGGTGGCTGTACAAGAATAAGATTGGCTCCACATATGATAATTATTCTCTATCTGGATACAACACAAATTAGAGAGAAAAAAAAATTGTTGAGAAACTGCCAAAAAAAAAAAAAAAAAAAAAAAAAAAATAATAATAATAATAATAATAATAATAATAATAATAATAATAATAATAATAAAAAAAAAATGATAATAATGAATAATATACTAGAAAATTAAAATATTTCCAATTAAAAAAACTATGAATACAATACAAATTAGAAAAAAAAAGTGTTGAAAAACTGGCAAAAATAAATAAATAATAAAAATAATAATGAATAATCTACTAGTGCTGAAAAACAATTAAAAAAATATCTTCAAATTTAAAAACTATGAATACAAGACAAATTAGAAAAAAATAAGTATTGAGAAACTGGCAAAAAAAAAAAATGATAAAAAAAAAAAAATAATAATAATAATAATAATAATAATAATAATAATAATAATAATGAATAATCTGCAATTAAAATATCTTCAAATTAAAAAAAACTATGAATAAAATGCCAAGGGAATCAATGTTCATACAAATTAATACATAATACATAAAGCAGGGAGAATTTATATTGAAGTTAGAATTTTAACAAGGAAAAAGTGACAAAATAAATAAAATAAAAAAACATAATTATTTACAGTGTCTTTTAATTAATGAAGAAGATAAGGGAGTAAATAATAATAATAATAATAAAAATGATAATAATAATAATAATAATAATGAAAATAATAATAATAATAATAATAATGAAAATAATAATATTAAAAATAATAATAATAATGAAAATAATAAAGTTGTATCACCAGTATAAGAAGCGAGTTTTAATTTCATGACAAATCAACAAACATATTTCTGATTTTTTTTTTCTGTTATTTCACAAAAAGAGAGAGAGAGAGAGAGAGAGAGAGAGAGAGAGAGAGAGAGAGAGAGAGAGAGAGAGAGAGAGAGAGAGAGAGAGAGAGAATGAGAGAGAGAGAGAAAATCCTATCTTTTTTTCGTTAGAGAGAGACCACCAATTTTTTTTTTTTTTTTTTTTTTTTGACATACTCTGAGTGAATTAATTGCACTCCAAAATATCAAAAGCATATTACTGTAATCCCTTAAGGGGGTGCGGAAATAGGGGGGGGGGGGGGCTTGGGGGGGTTTTGGGGGTGCGCGAGTAGGGGGGAGGGTTAGAGGGGTGCGGGAATATGGGACAGGCTTTCTACCCACCCCAAACCTGTCCCCCTATTCCCGCACCCCCATAAACATCCCCCAAGCCCGTCCCCTACTCCCGCACCCCCCTAACCTCCCCCCAAACCTGTCCCCCTATTCTCGCACCCCCTTAAGGAACCCTGTGTGTGATGTAGTCAGAAAATTAGAGGTAAATGAGTCCTTCAAATATTGCCACGACACACATACACACACACACACACCCACACACATACTCACACACACACACACACACACAAACACACTCACACACATACTCACACACACACACACACACCCACACACATACTCACACACACACACACACACACAAATACACCCACACATACACACACCCACAACACACACACATCTATATGGAAGGAGCTTGTTTGTTTCGTGGCATGGTCAGGAGGAATCAGAAGCCTCCAATTTCATACACGATCATAGGGTCCTTAAACGCTCCCCCCTCCCCCCATGTCTGTCTACAAGTTATGCCCCCCCCCCCTCTCCCCCTTGTCTGTCTACAAGCTACGTGTGTGTGTGTGTGTGTGACTGTGTGTGTCTGTGTCTGTGTGTGTGTGTGTTCTTACCTATTTGTATCTTTACAGGATTAAGTCAAGCTCGTTATGTCCCGTATATTAAAACCCTATCCATTATCATATTTTTCTTTAATTAAAGTTATGTATGCATGGTTTTGACACACAACATTTCTTCTTATGGATGGTAATTTGTTCTATGTGTGTGTGTGTGTGTGTGTGTGTGTGTGTGTTGTGAAAGGCGGCTGGCATACTAAGAAAAAACACCTCACTCTCTTTCTCTCTGTCTTTGGAATAACATCGTGTAATTTCCGTAGACTTAATTCATCTTTATCACGTTCCATTCACTCACACACCACAACCAAAAATATGGGTTTTTGGAATAGGTAAAAAATGTTGTCGAATCTCACATTTGACCTATGGGTGTGGAAGAATAGGTCATACGGGTAGGGGTTACTAGAAGAGGGGGCTAAATTTTCTCCGTTTTCCTCTACGATGCACCGTTTTTTAGTTATGGCCACTTTTTTAGAAAAAATGTTGAACCTGTTTTTGACCATGAAGATCTATATGGATTTGGATTAAATTTGGTATGGAAGTACAATTGGTAAATTGGGCTAGAAGAATTTTTTATTTTTTCTCTACGACCCTCTGTTCAAAAGTTATGTCAATTTTCGTGTCTCAAAAAACGGACCAAATTATAACAATGATAAAAATAATGTTCAGTGATTAATTAATGTTTGAACATGAATATTATCTAATACCAAAGACTCACTCACACAACAAACAACAAAATTAATGTCACTCAACTGTGTGTGTGTGTGTCTGTGTGTTGCTATGTGAGTAACGTATGTCTATTCGCATATATTTATGAATGAATGTGTGTGTGTGTGTGTGTGTTTGTGTGTGTGTGTAACGTAGGCCTATGTGTGTGTGCATTTGTATATATTTTATAGTAGTAGGGGTTAGGTAGCCCCACCCAGGGAGGTACTACCGCTGAGGCAATGGGAGATTCAAGGAAGTACCTGATTCCATTTTTTCCCCCAGGCCTCAGTTGCTGGTTACACATCTTCTGCCTCACACATCTATGGGGAGCCAGGTAATCCCTTACACTACACACACATCCATACAAACTACAGTCACTTACACTCCTATCCTTGACATTAACATACCAACTTCTCACAACTCAACATGAAAAACAATACAAGCGCAAACACATTTTAAAACTTCATACCATGGCTGACGCAACTTTTAGAGCAAGCGCGGTGGTTTCTCGGATGACCACCACCGGCAGGGCTGGGTCTTTGACACAGGGCCCTCCCGGTCGTCATCACGCGACTGTGTCAGCACCAGCCATGATGCATAAAACAACTGCTCGTCAGCACAATGAATTAATTATGTTTGCAAATATTCGGGGGCTTCACTCCAACATTAACTCGATACACCTACTTCTTCAAACCGAAACCCCTAATATTCTTTTCCTCACTGAATGCCAGGTCACTCCCTCTTCTGACCTGACTAACTACAACTTTCCAGGCTATATTTTAATGTCAAATTTTAGATCAAAGGGAGGCGTTTGCTGTTTTGCTAGATCAACATTATCCTTGGAGAACATTTTCAATCTCACATCACCAGATTTTGATTACTCAATTTATAAGCTAAATTCTTCAGGCTCAGTTAAATATTATTGTTGTATTTACCGATCACCAAATGCCTCCCCAGATAATAGCCTCTTTGATTCCCTGACCTCCATTCTTTCTGATTTAAACATTAATGCTGCATCTGATATATCCTTACTGGGTGATTTTAATGTCCACAATGTTGAGTGGCTCACTCATTCGGCCAGAACTGATGAACCTGGGCTTGAATGCGAGTTATTCGCAGACTCATTCAATCTCACCCAACTAATCAAGCACCCCACTCGCATACCTGATAATCCTGAACATAGACCGCACCTACTTGATCTGTTTCTTACTACCAATCCCGAAACATATAGTGTTGAAGTGAAGTCCCCTCTTGGATCCTCTGACCATTGCCTCATTGCAGTCTCCTGTTCCCACTCCTCCCTACCCATCCACTCTGAACCCATCCGAGTGACCAAATGGCACTATGATGCTGCAGATTGGGTGGGGTTCCGTGACTTTTTAATTAACATTCCTTGGTCATCATTTTACTCTACTGACCCAGATAGCTTCCTGAACCATATTACTGACTTTATAAAAATAGGAATGGAAACATATATCCCTCACCAACAATACTCAAAAAGATCTAACTCTCCAAAATGGTTTGATCACAGCTGTGCCAGAGCTACAAAACAAAAATCAATAGCCTATAATGCCTATACAAAGTCGAAAACTCTTCAGTCATACAATTATTTCAAAATTGTCAGATGCCATGCTAAAGCTGTAACTAATTTAGCCAAATCTAACTTCATACATAAACAAGTCAATAAATTACTGAATAATCCTAATGATAATAAGATCTTTTGGTCAACAGTAAACTCATTCAAATCTAACTTCAACCATGGTTCATCTATTCCCCCTTTAAAGAATAGCAATGGAAATCTCATATGTGATCCATGTGGTAAAGCAAATCTTTTGGCCAATATCTTCGCCACAAATTCAAACCTCAATGACACTGCTCAAAACACTCCCATTCTGAATTTTAACTCCTCAGAAAGTCCACCCTTAATAATTCATACAAGACAAGTGCGGACCATTTTGGAGAATCTATCTATCGACAAAGCTCCAGGGCCAGATGAAATTCCTCCCACTGTATTAAAAAATTGCTCAAAAGAATTAGCTCCAATTCTCTCAAAATTGTTTCGTGTATGTCTCCATACCTCGTCCTTCCCAGCCGCCTGGAAAGAAGCCAATGTACAACCAATTCCCAAAAAAGGAGCTACCGCAAATCCATCAAATTACAGACCAATTGCCATCACGTCTACTCTCGGTAAAATATTTGAAATCGTTCTTAACAATCACTTTGTAAAACACCTTGAGAAAAATCATCTGCTAAATGATAAGCAATATGGCTTTAGACAGAGACGATCTACTGTGGACCTGCTCTGTTATTTCACAGATAACATATTCCAATCAACTGATAAACATGGAGAGACTCACACAATTTGCCTTGACATATCTAAAGCCTTTGACAGAGTATGGCACAGATCATTACTGTCTAAGCTTCCACATTATGGCCTTCAATCTTTTGTTCCTCTAATTAATTCATATCTTAGCAACAGAAAATTACGTGTGATGGTAGATGGTCTGTATTCCGACTTTCATCCCATTAATGCTGGTGTTCCTCAAGGAGCGGTCTTGGCTCCAACTTTGTTCCTCATTCATATTAATGATCTTTTGTCAGTTACTCAGAATTCAATTCACTCCTATGCTGATGATTCAACTATTCACAGTTCCTTCTCATTTAATGATAGTTTTACTCAACACAATATTTTAGAATACAAACTTGCCACTTCAATTTCATTAAATGAAGACTTAACGAAGATCTTTGAATGGGGACAAAACAACCTAGTTTCTTTCAATGCAAATAAAACTAAATACATCCCGTTCTCAAATAGATCAGATAATCAAGATTCTCACATTATTTTCAATAATACAAATATCCCCAAGTCCCACAGCATTGATCTCCTTGGTGTAACTTTAAATGAAAACCTCAGTTGGACTCCCTATGTAAAATCCATTGCCAAAACTGCATCTAGGAAGATGGGACTTTTATACAGAGCTTGTAAATATTTGACTGACGAGCAGATAGCAGTAATATATAAGAGTCATGTGCGTTCCCAGATGGAATATTGTTCACCTCTGTGGGCTGGTTGTGGATCGGTGGTGTTAAGACAATTAGATAAAATTCAAAACAGAGCTATCAGACTGATCAATAATCCTATGATCACTAATGAATTCCCTCCCTTATCAGTACGTAGAAATGTTGCTTCCCTTGCACTATTTTATAGATACTTTTATAAGAAATGTTCGGATGAACTTGCCCTGATTATACCACCCCTTCACGTCTTCCCACGGAGGACTAGGGCAGCTGAGAATGCGCATGAGTTCACACTGACTCCTCCACGTTGCAGGACAACTGCTTACAAAAATTCATTTACTCCCCGTACTACTTCCCTGTGGAATTCTCTTCCAAGGGAATGTTTTCCAGCAAGTTATAACCCCCAGCAATTTAAATCCAGTTGCTTTAAATATTTTATGAGTGGAGGATGCCAATAGGCAAATGAAACCATTTATTTATTTATTTTTTCCTTTCCTCCACTCACAATATGTAAAAAAAAAAAAAAAAAAAAAAAAATTCTCATGACTGTGTGTGTGTGTGTGCAACGTAGGCGTATGTGTGTCTGTATTCGTATATTCTCATAATTGTGTGTGTGTGTGTGTGTGTGTGTGTGTGTGTGTGTGTGTGTGTGTGTTCTTCAGTTATTCCTGTGTTCATTGCATAAAAAAAAAATATATAATTTATAATGGCAAGTTAGTATGAGGACTGGAGTAAAAACCAGCAAGGTGAATATCCAACAACTCTTCCTCTACCTACACTCCTTTCCAACTTTGACATAAAAGCTCAAAGTCTTTTTTACCTTAAACTTTACTACACACTCATCACCCAGTCACTCATTATATCAGATCTATAGAAACTCTGCTTTTCCATCAGAGCTCAACCTCTTACCTCTTCAACTAGACTCCATTCCAGACTTGACTCCAACTTTTACTAAACTATTCAGACTATCCCCTAATCCCGCACCCCCCAATAACTCCCGCACCCCCCTAACCCCCCCCCCCAAGCCTGTCCCCCTATTCCCGCACCCCCTTAATTAAAGGATAATGGTTTGGGTTATCGTATTTCATAAAAGGAATTTAAGTCAGCTGTTAAATTTCTCATTCCTTCCCTTTCTTCTTCCAACCCTTCCCATTCTTTTTCCAACCCTTCCCATTCTTTTTCCAACCCTTCCCATTCTTCCTTCAACACTTCCCTTTCTTCTTCCAACCCTTCCCATTCTTCCTTCAATCCTTCCCATTCTTCCTTCAATCCTTCCCATTTTCCCAGCCAAGGAGAATAGGAAAATGATGGACCTAATTAAAATTTCCTAAAATTTGACGTCCACTTGTCATCCAAATTATAATGAAACGAGACATTGACGAGTGTGTAAACTATGATATTTGGGTTTGTTGTTGTACTATAAGGTTATACAAACCCTATAACACGTGTTAGACTCGTAGAGGGGGTTGCGGGAATAGGGGACAGGCTTGGAGGGGGGTTAGGGGGGTGCGGGAATAGATTACAGGCTTTATACCCACCCCAAGTCTGTCCCCCATATTCCCGCACCCCCCAAGCCTTTCCCTCTATTCCCGCACCCCCCAGTCCCCCCCCCAACCCTGTCCCCTACTCCCGCACCCCCTTAACACTAAAATAATGTCATTCGGTTTCAGCCAATCAGCGATAATCTTAAGTATGGATTTTTTGAGGTGGGCCAATCAGAGAGAGTTACAATAAGCGCTTAATTTGAACTGTTATTATGAGAGAGAGAGAGAGAGAGTGAATTAATAGTACAGGAGCTGTTGTATATACAGTCGTGGTCAATAATAATCATCCACATATGGGTGTCTCTAACACATATATACATACATACATACATACAGTCGTGGTAAATAATAATCATCCACATAAGGGTATCTCAAAGAATTTACTGTCTAATGTTTTCACTTTCACATAGGATGTTAGTAGTAGTAGTAGTAGTGGCAGTAGTAGTACTAGTAGTAGTAGTGGTAGTAGTAGTAGTAGTAGTAGTAGTGGCAGTAGTAGTAGTATTGGCAGTAGTAGTAGTAGTAGTAGTAGTAGTAGTAGTAGTGGCAGTAGTAGTACTAGTAGTAGTGGCAGTAGTAGTAGTAGTAGTAGTAGTGGCAGTAGTAGTACTAGTAGTAGTAGTTGTAGTGGCAGTAGTAGTAGTATTAGTAGTGGCAGTAGTAGTAGTAGTAATAGTGGCAGTAGTAGTACTAGTAGTAGTAGTGGTAGTAGTAGTAGTAGTAGTAGTAGTAGTAGTAGTAGTAGTAGTAGTGGCAGTAGTAGTAGTAGTAGTAGTAGTAGTAGTAGTAGTAGTAGTACTAGTAGTAGTAGTAGTACTAGTAGTAGTAGTAGTACTAGTAGTAGTAGTAGTACTAGTAGTAGTAGTAGTACTAGTAGTAGTAGTACTAGTAGTAGTAGTAGTACTAGTAGTAGTAGTAGTACTAGTAGTAGTAGTAGTACTAGTAGTAGTAGTAGTACTAGTAGTAGTAGTAGTAGTAGTAATAGTAGTAGTAGTAGTGGTACTAGTAGTAGTAGTAGTAGTAGTGGTAGTAGTAGTAGTAGTAGTAGTGGTAGTAGTAGTAGTATTAGTAGTAGTTGTAGTAGTAGTGGTAGTAGTAGTAGTAGTAGTAGTAGTAGTAGTAGTAGTGGTAGTAGTGGTAGTAGTAGTAGTGGTAGTAGTGGTAGTAGTAGTAGTGGCAGTAGTAGTAGTAGTGGCAATAGTAGTAGTAGTAGTAGTAGTAGTAGTAGTAGTAGTAGTAGTAGTAGTAGTAGTAGTAGTAGTAGTAGTGGCAGTAGTGGCAGTAGTAGTAGTAGTGGCAGTAGTAGTAGTAGTAGTAGTAGTAGTGGTAGTGGTAGTGGTAGTGGTAGTAGTAGTGGTAGTAGTAGTAGTAGTAGTAGTAGTAGTAGTGGTAGTGGACAGTCAGCGGCAGAAGTCCTGTTGCCTCACCTGCTGCTTTACAGAGGCAAACAAACAATGTTCATAGACTCGAGAAATACACATGTTTTCTACACATAATAATCTCGAGTCTATGAACATCGTGTACCTCAGTGAAGCAAGTGAGGCCACAGGACTTTTGCCACCGACTGGACACCACTGTGAGAAGGCTGTTATTAAAATACCACCGACACTTTCCTTTCCATCTTACAAATAAACCAGTCTCAAATCAAAATTTAATCTTACAACAACAACACCTTACGTCAACTCAACTCTCACCCATTTCTATCTTTACCAGCCAATATAAATCAGACTTCCTAACATCCTTTTCTCTATCTCTCTATCCCCTCCTTTCCTTCTCATCATTATTATTATTATTATTATATAGGCCTAATATTTAACTGTTTTTTTTTTTTTTAGTACAGTCATAATTTTGGTTTTGGATATATTTAATTTATATTTTTTATTTGTTTAGCATTTAAATATTAAAAAAAATTCATTTGCATTTTATTATTTTTTTTTTTATTATTTTTATCTTTATCTTCCATTTATTATTCGTTTATTTTCATTTTATTTCCACATTCTTTTCACTTTTTATTATTTTTAAGTTTTACCTTCTTAACTAAATTTATCAATGACTCACACCAAAGGATTAAAAAACAAGCAATGTATATTTTAATTTTTATTGAAAAAAAAACTAAAAAAAATGAAAAACTAAATCTGTAAAAAAATGAAAAAAAAATGTAAAAAAAAATGAAAAAAATATTGTTTTGAAATCTGTAAAAAAAGTTATTGTATTAAAACCTGTAGATGAAGTTATTGCATTAAAATTTGTAAAAATGTTATTGTATTAAAATCTGTAAAAAATGTTATTGTATTAAAATCTGTAAAAAAAAATTTATTAAAATCTGTAAAAAAAAATTTATTAAAATCTAAAAAAAAAGTATTAAAATCTGTAAAAAAAATGTATTAAAATCTGTAAAAAAATGTATTAAAATCTGTAAAAAAAATGTATTAATATCTGTAAAATAATGTTATTGTATTAAAATCTGTAGAGGAAGTTATTGCATTAAAATCTGTAAAAAAAAAGTTATTGCATAAAACCTGTAAAAAATGTATTAAAATCTGTAAAAGAAGTTATTGTATTATTTTGGAACTACTGGTTAAAATACTCACCATTTTATAACAGACGATGTAAAGGCGATGGTAGTAGTAGTAGTGGTAGTAGTAGTAGTGGCAGTAGTAGTAGTAGTAGTAGTGGTAGTAGTAGTGGTAGTGGTAGTAGTGGTAGTAGTAGTAGTAGTGGCAGTAGTAGTAGTGGCAGTAGTAGTAGTAGTAGTAGTAGTAGTAGTAGTAGTAGTAGTAGTAGTAGTAGTAGTAGTAGTAGTAGTAGTAGTAGTAGTAGTGGTAGTAGTAGTAGTGGTAGCAGTAGTAGTAGTAGTAGTAGTAGTAGTAGTGGCAGTAGTAGTAGTAGTAGTAGTAGTAGTAGTAGTAGTAGTAGTAGTAGTGGCAGTAGTAGTAGTAGTAGTAGTAGTAGTAGTAGTAGTAGTAGTAGTACATCAACCAACAGCCGAAGTGAAAAATAAATATATATATCATGGATTAATAATTATACCTATAATTTTTATTACATAGTTTAATTGTTACTGTTAAATGAATACAAAAAATTACTCCAAATGTTTTATTTAAATATTTGTTAAGTGTAATTAAGTGTAAGTTTAATCATGAATTGTTATGAAGTCCAAAATCTAAATAAATGATCAAATTGTATAAAGTTTTAATTATTTAAAGTTTTAATTTAAAAACTATGTTTGATTTAAACATCAACATAAAAATACTTAAATCAAACAAAAGATATTGGGTCCATTCCACAGTGGTTGGTATTGGTTTGTAAGCACACAAAGCTTTTGGTTGGTCAGCTTACAAACCAATAGCACTGTGTAATGTAAAGGGTAGTACAGTGGTTGGTATTGGTTTGTAAGCACACAAAGCTTTTGGTTGGTCAGCTTACAAACCAATAGCACTGTGTAATGTAGAGGGTAGTACAGTACTAACCTGGTCTGATGACACAAAGCCCTCTCCAGAGGACCCGGCGATGACCACACCCTCTACACAGGGTGTGGCCAACAGCAACTGTAGGGGGGCAATTACATGTTGCAAGTTGCCTTGCATTAGTTATACATGTGCAAGTTGCCTTGCGTTAGTAAAATACATATATATATATAATCAAATACATCATAACAATTTATTAATACAATACAATACATACATATTTATATAATCAAATACATCCTAACAATTTATTAATACAATACAATACATATATATATATATAATTAAATACAATTACAATTTTATTAAAATCCTGACATTGTACATTCTAATTATACACAAGGATGAGAGACAAAACTGTCTCTCATCCTTGGTAATACATACACACACAAATACAATACACATACACACACACACACTCATACACGCCAGCCATGCTCCCTCGTTGCAACCTGTAGTAGTAATAGTAGTAGTAATAGTAGTGGTAGTAGTGGTAGTGGTAGTAGTAGTAGTAGTAGTAACACACACACATCCAATGTATGTCTGTAAAGAAAAGAGAAAAGTATAAATTATTTTGTTCCAACATTTAATAATGTCAGAACACAGTATATAATTTATACTCTTAGTACATTGTAGTGTGTTGATTCCCACAAAGTATGTCAGGAAACAAACACCACCTGATTAACAATAATAATAATAATAATAATAATGATAATAATAATAATAATAATAATAATAATAATAATAATGGTGGCCTGTTGTTGTTGTTGTTTGGATGAATACACAGTTGTTGTTGTAGATTTACCAACAACACAACAATCTCTCCTTAAGACAACACAAATAATAATAATATTGTATAAACATAATTATAGCAAATATATATAGCAAATATATATATATATATATATATATATATATATATATATATATATATATATATATATATATATATATATATATATATATATATATATATATATATATATATATATATATATATATATATATATATATATATATAATACATATAGATGTCAATGTAGATTAAAAAGTATATGGTAATGATATAAATTGAAAAGTACACAAATAATATTGAGTTTATAAAGATAAACATATTATAGAGTATATTTATAGCATATCATATCATGTATAAATATTATAGCCCCCAGACTCCCTGGTCCAGTAAGCTGTGGTCCCATTACCCTGAGATGTGCTTCAGTAGTCCAGACATATAGGGACATACAGACATATACAGACATATAGGGACATACAGACATATACAGACATATAGGGACATACAGACTCCCTGGTCCAGTAAGCTGTGGTCCCATTACCCTGGGATGTGCTTCAGTAGTCCAGGCATATAGGGACATACAGACATATACAGACATATAGGGACATACAGACATATACAGACATATAGGACCATACAGACTCCCTGGTCCAGTAAGCTGTGGTCCCATTACCCTGGGATGTGCATCAGTAGTCCAGGCATATAGCGACATACAGACATATACAGACATATAGGACCATACAGACATATAGGGACATACAGACATATAGGGACATACAGACATATAGGGACATACAGACATATAGGGACATACAGACATATAGGGACATACAGACATATAAATATATATATAAATATACCTAATGATATAAATGGAATGAAATACATGTGTGTGTGTGTGTGTGTGTGTGTGTGTGTGTGTGTAGCCTTGTGATGGCTTGGGTGGGCTGTGTGTGTGTGTGTGTGTGTGTGTCGGTGGCTGTACATTAGAGTGCTGTCATTCTTCCAAAGTACTGTATGTCACACAACAACAACAGAACAACTGGTCCTGGAGTGGGGGCGTCTACGTCGTGGGACACCCCCTTCCCCCCAAGGGCTGCCAAGGAAGGAAGCTACGGGGGGGCCAAACCGCCACAAAATCTCCCCGCCCCCCATCAAGGAGGCGGTAACCTGTTGACTGAAACATCTTGGTAGAGTAAAAAGTTAAACACATATAACAACACACAACCAACACCATTCTCCCTCACAACACCACCCCATCAACAAACATAATGGTAATCTGTTGACTGAAATATCTTGGTAGCTTAAAAAGTTACACACATATATATAACACACAACCAACACCATTCTCCCTCACTGCCTTTTGTGGGTGCCAGCACGGTCGAGTTAGTAAGGTCTGTGGGCCAGCTGTACACTCGTGATACATAATTTCTGACCAGAGTGTGAGGAGCATAAAGATTCGAATCACCTGGTATTGTTCATTTCCCCACCCAGTACACCTACAGAGGCTGAGTTCGAATGCAGGGTATGTGTGTGTGGTGCCTGCCGTTCGTCTCTGGTCAGAAATCACGAGTGTACACCAAGTGCGCATACCGTCAGCTGAGCCCACATACACAGGTCGGTTGTAAGCATCAGCACGGACTCTGGACTGCTCGGACTCTGGACTGCTCGGACTCTGGACTGCTCGGACTCTGGACTGCTCGGACTCTGGACTGCTGCTGGGACACACAGTCTGGCCAACAACACCAACCCATCAACAAACATAATGGTAATCTGTTGACTGAAATATCTTTGTAGAGTAATTAGTAGCCTTACCAACCAACACCATGAAGCTCCACTGTGTGTGTGTGTGTGTGTCTGTCTGTCTGTGCGTGTGTGTGTGTATGTCACCATCTAGTATGACACATATGAATCACACACACACATACATACAAACCAACACTTCATCTCAGCACTTCTCAACAACAACAAGAGTCCCAGTCCATCCTAGAAATAATAAAGAAAAGAAAATACACATATATAACACATATATAACACACACATATATATATATATATATATATATATATATATATATATATATATATATATATATATATATATATATATATATATATATATATATATATATATATATATATATATATATATATATATATATATATAACACATATATATAACACATATATATATATAACACATATATATATAACACATGTACTACTACTACTACTAATAATAATAATATTAATATTAATAATAATTACAAATGTTAATAGTACTATTAGTGTTATTATTATTGTTATTGGAGTTATTTTTAGTGTTATTGTTATTAGTGTTGTTATTGAGTTATTTTTTATTGGTGTTAGGTTTGTTAGTTGTACACACACACACAGAGAGAGAGAGAGAGAGAGAGAGAGAGAGAGAGAGAGAGAGAGAGAGAGAGAGAGAGAGAGACACACACACGCAGAGACAGACAGAGACACAGACACGGACAGAGACAGATAGAGACACAGACCCAGACAGACAGACACAACGAGAGAGAGAGACACACAGACATAGAGACACACACACACACCCTGACAGACAGACACAATGAGACACATACACACACACACAACAATAAGAAATATTAATGTTGTATTCATAATTTATCTAATAATGAAATATATGTTGATAAGTTAATTAATAATCATTAGCGTCAGTAAATATGGGCCCTATATTGACCAAAGCTAAAGGTAATAATTAAGTAAAGGTAAATTATGAATACAACGTTAATACTTCTTATTGTAGTGTGTGTGTGTGTGTGTGTGTGTGTGTGTGTATCTCTCTCTCTATGTAATATACAACAACATCTGTGTGTGTGTGTGGTAAGATGACTCTGTTGTTTGGTATTGGTCAGCCACCATCAAATAACCACCAACATTTTCCTTCCATCGTAGCAAATATCTTGGTAATAAAGAACAACACGTGTATGATTTTGCAGCACCTCATAAAAATAATTGAGGGGGTTGAGTTGACATAAGGTGTTGTATGATTATATATTGATATGATACTGATTTATTTGTACGATGGAAGGAAAGTGTTGGTGGATATTTGATTGTGGCTGTACCAATACCATGACTCCATAGACAAACAACAGAGTCGTCTTATCAGTACCACACACACACACACACACACACACACACACACACACACACATGTTGTTGTATATGCTTACTGTGCCTTCTTTCCTTCTGTTATCTTGGTGTTTGTTGTCTCTCTTATCTTTTCTTTTCTCCCTCGTTTCTGGGTAGGATGGTCTGGTCTTCCTTCATCCTCATCCAACCACACCAATCTATCGGAAAATAACCTTTTGGTTAGAAATTCTCGGTGCAGAGTTCAATCCGAACACCAACCTCGTCAAACAATAAGTTTTGCCCTTGTATCTCACCAGCTGGTATGTACCTCCACAACTTATCTGACACATGAATTTGTAGATAGGTGGATTTCCAATGTACAATAGTAGAGGCTGGTGTGGTGTACCTCTCTGGACACACACGTCAGTGACATCATCACCCCGTGTGGCACATCACCTGGCAAACAATGACACATGACAACTGAAATCAGTACACAGGGATATTAACTCTATGATTAATAAGTGTAAAAACCATTACAAAGGAAAAATTGAAAATATGTTGGAGTAATCCAAAAGGTGCATGGGATGGTTTGTGGAAATTAACTGGTAGGCTATGTATAAAAAGAAGGAACAGCCAGACGTGAACAATGTTTGGGACTTTGGTAATGAATTAAATGACTTTTATTCAAGATTTGATGTACAGGATTTTTAGGCAGAAATTAATACCATATGCCAATCTTTGTCTACTAAGAATGACTCATCTATTATAATAAAAGAAGAGGATGTAATTGAGAGCTTAAATAGGGTTAAAATTGGCAAAGCGGGAGGGCCTGATAAAATAAATGATAGGATGCTTAGACTGTGTAAAAATCAACTCTCAAATATTCTTTGTAAAATATTCCAACAGTCTGCTATACCTAAAATATGGAAAACTTGTGAAATTGTTCCAGTGCCAAAGAAACCAAACCCTACTTGTCAAAGGGTCGATTCCACAGTGGTTGGTATTGGTTTGTAAGCACCCAAACGAAAGAATGTTAGCCTTGTAAATGACTTATGGGTGAATTATTTAATGAATCTGATGAATAATCTATACAGTGATCATCATTATCTAATTGTTTGATAGATTTTGTGAATGTGGATACTCAGCGTTTGGAAAATAATGAAGCCTTACAAGTGCGGTTGGTTGGGAAGCTAACAAACAAATACCACTGTGGAATCTACCCATAATGATTATATATAGGCCTGTGGCACTTACGTCAATACTTATGAAATAACTTGAATATATTGTTAAAAAGGTATTGATATAACAAACTAGTGATTTTATGGATGACTGTCTTGTAGTTTGTACATGTCAAGAACCGATCGATGTGTGGAGGACGCTACGTTATTGGTTATTAATTAATTATGTATTGAGTCATGTAGAAGATAGTGTTATAAGCAGATCAACTAAATACTACGGTATGCTAAAATTCTCTTTGTTGTTGATTTCAGTAATGCCTTCAACACAATACAACCACAGTCTGGGGAACTACAACAACAACAACAACAACAACACAATACAACCACAGTCTGGGGAACTACAACAACAACAACAACAACACAATACAACCTCTTGTACTGATGTGACAACTTATATAGATGAAGGTTAAGGGGGTGCGGGAATAGGGGGACAGGCTGGGGGGGGGGGTTTAGGGGGTTGCGGGAGTAGGGAACAGGCTTTGGGGGGGTTTAGGGGGGTGCGGAAATAGGGGGACAGGCTGGGGGGGGCTAGGGGGGTGCGGGAGTAGGGAACAGGCTTGGGGGGGTTTAGGGGTTGCGGGAGTAGGGGACAGGCTTGGGGGGGGGGTTAGGGGGGTGCGGGAGTAGGGAACAGGCTTAGGGGTTTTTTTGGGGGGTGCGGGAATAGGGAACAGGCTTGGGGGGGTCAAGGGAGGTGCGGGAATAGAGGACAGGCTTTCTACTCACCCCAAGCCTGTCCCCCTATTCCCGCACCCCCCCCCCAAGCCTGTCCCCTACTCCCGCACCCCCCTAAACCCCCCCAAGCCTGTTCCTTACTCCCGCACCCCCCTAACCCCCCCTCCCCAGCCTGTCCCCCTCTTCCCGCACCCCCCAAGCCTGTCCCCTACCCCCCCCCACCCCTTTAATGCCAATATTATACTCTGGATATATGCATTGTTTACCAAAAGAATGGATGTGTTCTGTCGCCAATATTTTTTGCACTTTATTGGAAAGACACAGAGAAAGAGAGACACACAGATAGAGACAGAGAGAGAGAGAGAGACAGACATACACAGAGAAAGAGAGACACACACACACAGACCGAGAAAGAGAGACATACAGACAGAGAAAGAGAGAGAGAGAGAGACATGCAGACAGAGAAAGAGAGAGAGAGAGAGAGAGACATACAGACAGAGAGAGAGAGAGAGAGACAGACATACAGAGAGAGAGAGAGACACACACACAGACCGAGAAAGAGAGAGACATACAGACAGAGAAAGAGAGAGAGAGAGACAGACAGAGAAAGAGAGAAAGACAGACACACAGAGAGAGAAAGAGAGAGAGAGACAGACATACACAAAGACAGAGAGACAGACATACACAAAGAGAGAGAAACAGACACAGAAAGAGAGAGAAAGAGAGAGAGACATACACAGAGAAAAAGATTACTTGCCACTGTCTAATCAGTACCAATAACTTGTGTTCCAATACTGACTTAAGGGGGAAGTTTTGTGTTGGTAATTCTGGAGCAACTGAATCCTCCAAACAATTCCAAGCAACAGAACATCATTATTTTTGCTCTTCTGGTCCTGTTGTTTCCTGGCATATTTTGGAGGAATCGAGGCACTCCAATGTAACAAAAACGAATTACCACCTTAAACTACAGGGAGGAAGTTAATGATTTTACCATATGGTTCAGGAAAATTATCTTGACCTGAATGTGGGAATATCAAAAGAAATGGTTGTTGTTGATTTTAGGAAGCAAACAGTAGAACACTTACCACTCTATATCAGTAATGAAATAGTTGGAAAAGTTTATGAATATACACATTTTCATATTACACACACACACACACACATAAAAAGTCCACAAATTTTATCTCTTCTCCCCACACGCTGGTAAGTATCTCTCTCTCTCTCTCTCTCTCTCTCTCTCTCTCTCTCTCTCTCTCTCTCTCTCTCTCTCTCTCTCTCTCTCTCTCTCTCTCTCCAATAAGAAGTATTAACGATGTATTCATAATTTATCTAATAATGAAATATCTGTTTGATAAGTTAATAATTATTAGTTTCAGTAAATATGGGCCCTATATTGACCAAAGCTAATAATAATAATAATAATAATAATAATAATAATAATAATAATAATAATAATAATAATAATAATAATAAGTAAAGGTAAATTATGAATACAAAATTAATACTTCTTATTGTAGAGAGGTATTGTAGCCTGTGGTATGTACACTCGCGGTCAGAAATTGTGTTCTGATCCCTTGGCACGATGAATCGCAACTAGCCAAGCTTTGATGATTCGAACAAATGTGTGTTGTAGGGAAACGCACAGTTTTTCGAACCTTATAAAAAAAATTGTTATATAAAAAAATATATATATATAATTTTTTTTTTTTTTATATAGTCACAGGTTTTAGTGGGCCAACATGGGATTTCCCATACACAAAGGAATACTGAACAGTACAGCCACAATCAAATAACCACCGACTCCTTCCTTCCCTCGTGCAAATAAATCAGTATCATATCAAAATATTATCATACAACACCTTACGTCAACTCAACCCCCTCAATTATTACTATGAGGTGCTGCAAACTCATACACGTGTTGTTCTTTATTACCAAGATATTACTACGACCGCAATATTTCCAGGATTAAATGTTTCTGCTTCGACATTTAGATTAGTAGTAGGATGAAAGGAATGAATAGGAGCCATCTTTGACTGCTGCCCGACCTCACTTTCTAAATCCGAGAAGACCTTCTCCCTATATATCAGCGGCCTCTTCTATCTCTGCTTCTATAAATGTAACCTTTGTTTCTCCTTTTGAAGCGTGAACTCCTCCTCCTCCATTACCCACTTTCTCTCCAGTACCTTACTAAGCCTTCACCAATAAATACACTTTCCTAGCAGCTTCCATGGCCCATGTGACCCTCACTGTACTAGATAGTGAGCATTGATTCATTGATATTAGGCACCGCAACAGCGAGGTCATATAGCGCGCAATAAAACGGTAATAGAGAGGTGAGACAGCAAACAGGAAGGAAATAGAAAAGAGAGACAGTTTAAGAACTGAAAGCTAGTGACTGGGGCCGAAGGGGCGCTAAAACTCTTAAAGTATTACACACATCACTAATACAGGCAATACCCACCTACGAGGTAGATAGTGAGTATACAGACTTATGAGTCCTATACCTAACGTCTGTCAAACACTGTGGTCACCACTAATATGTTGACCATCTCTATAGTGAGTATACAGACTTATGAGTCCTATACCTAACGTCTGTCAAACACTGTCGTCACCACTAATATGTTGACCATCTCTATAGTGAGTATACAGACTTATGAGTCCTATACCTAACGTCTGTCAAACACTGTGGTCACCACTAATATGTTGACCATCTCTATAGTGAGTATACAGACTTATGAGTCCTATACCTAACGTCTGTCAAACACTGTCCTCACCACTAATATGTTGACCATCTCTATAGTGAGTATACAGACTTATGAGTCCTATACCTAACGTCTGTCAAACACTGTCGTCACCACTAATATGTTGACCATCTCTATAGTGAGTATACAGACTTATGAGTCCTATACCTAACGTCTGTCAAACACTGTGGTCACCACTAATATGTTGACCATCTCTATAGTGAGTATACAGACTTATGAGTCCTATACCTAACGTCTGTCAAACACTGTCGTCACCACTAATATGTTGACCATCTCTATAGTGAGTATACAGACTTATGAGTCCTATACCTAACGTCTGTCAAACACTGTCGTCACCACTAATATGTTGACCATCTCTATAGTGAGTATACAGACTTATGAGTCCTATACCTAACGTCTGTCAAACACTGTGGTCACCACTAATATGTTGACCATCTCTATAGTGAGTATACAGACTTATGAGTCCTATACCTAACGTCTGTCAAACACTGTCGTCACCACTAATATGTTGACCATCTCTATAGTGAGTATACAGACTTATGAGTCCTATACCTAACGTCTGTCAAACACTGTCGTCACCACTAATATGTTGACCATCTCTATAGTGAGTATACAGACTTATGAGTCCTATACCTAACGTCTGTCAAACACTGTCGTCACCACTAATATGTTGACCATCTCTATAGTGAGTATACAGACTTATGAGTCCTATACCTAACGTCTGTCAAACACTGTCGTCACCACTAATATGTTGACCATCTCTATAGTGAGTATACAGACTTATGAGTCCTATACCTAACGTCTGTCAAACACTGTCGTCACCACTAATATGTTGACCATCTCTATAGTGAGTATACAGACTTATGAGTCCTATACCTAACGTCTGTCAAACACTGTCGTCACCACTAATATGTTGACCATCTCTATAGTGAGTATACAGACTTATGAGTCCTATACCTAACGTCTGTCAAACACTGTCGTCACCACTAATATGTTGACCATCTCTATAGTGAGTATACAGACTTATGAGTCCTATACCTAACGTCTGTCAAACACTGTCGTCACCACTAATATGTTGACCATCTCTATAGTGAGTATACAGACTTATGAGTCCTATACCTAACGTCTGTCAAACACTGTCGTCACCACTAATATGTTGACCATCTCTATCTGCTTCACACGGTCGTTCAGTTTCCTTTTGTCTGGATACAATTTTGTCAATATTAGCCATCAAGGTTTGGAAATCACTATCCTAACTCCGCCTCTAGCAATATCCGGAGCCGGTTAATTAAGAATTAAGGGGTTGAGGGAGTAGGGGACAGGCTTGGAGGGGGGGGTGCGGAAATAGGGGGACAGGCTTGGTTTGGGTAGAAAGCCTGTCCCCTATTCCCGCACCCCTCTAACCTCCCCTCAAGCCTTTTCCCCTACTCCCGCACCCCCCAAAACCCCCCAAGCCTGTGTCCTACTCCCGCACCCCCCTAAACTCCCCCCCCCCCACAAGCCTGTCCCCTACTCCCGCACCTCCCCCCCCCCCACAAGCCTGTCCCCTACTCCCGCACCCCCTTATTTCGTTTTAGCCAATTCTCTCTTACAATCCACCAAGGTAATCAATCCTATCCATATTTAGAATTAACCTTTATAACACTTCACAGACTACAAAACTAACACAGCCTACTCAAAGAATTAAATCCATGTTACATGTGACACAACGAACATTATTACATCAAAATGTCTATAGTAATATGTAAGGGATAAAATATATACAATGAAACCACTAATAAATATAGCTACGTGTGTGTGTGTAATTTGAAAATGTGTGTGTGTGTTTAATTTGAAGATAATGTGTGTGTGTTTAATTTGAAGATAATGTGTGTGTGTTTAATTTGAAGATAATGTGTGTGTGTTTAATTTGAAGATAATGTGTGTGTTTAATTTGAAGATAATGTGTGTGTGTGTAATTTGAAGATAATGTGTATGTATAATTTGAAGATAATGTGTGTGTGTTTAATTTGAAGATAATGTGTGTGTGTTTAATTTGAAAGTAATGTGTGTGTGTTTAATTTGAAGGTAGTGTGTGTGTGTGTAATTTGAAAATGTGTGTGTGTGTGTAATTTGAAGGTAATGTGTGTGTGTGTTTAATTTGAAGGTAATGTGTGTGTGTGTGTGTGTGTGTGTGTGTGTGTGTGTGTAATTTGAAGGTAATGTGTGTGTGTGTTTAATTTGAAGGTAATGTGTGTGTGTGTGTGTGTGTGTGTAATTTGAAGATAAGCATGTGTATGTGTGTGAAACTATTTTAACGTTACGTGCAGGTGGGTTGAAACAGCAGGCTGGGTGTGTATCCCTCCTGACGGTGGTAATGGTCGCTTGAAACTGTAGAAGCCCAAGTGACGGTATAGTAGTGACGGACTGACGGTCCCAAGTGAGTGAGTGACAGAGTGAGTCGGCCCAACTAGTTGTGTGTGTCTACTGGGGAACGTTGACACTCTGGTAGGTAGGCGTCCAAACTGTTATTCTTACTCGGCTACAAACTTGTTTCTGTAAGTAGTCATATGATCAAATAAACCACTGACACAGACACTTCATTAACACTCGAAAATCATAAACCATTAATTATATATTACAAAGGCAGACAGCTATATTTACATGATGAATTTCATAAACGTTTACATTTGAACAACATATCTATCATTACATAACAGAAAAGTTTACATTTGATTACCGAGTACTGACACTACCAATCTATTACTCAATTGGTCAAATAACAAACACTCAAATGTACACTCGCAATCCAAAATTTGTATCTAGGTCTTGTTGAAGTTTCGAATCATTTAACATAATAGTGAACCAATAACACGCTTATTCTGTTTCATATTTACTCGAGTTCGCTTAATACTCGATCAAGCTATTTGAAGCAAGCCTGGATACATATTTTGGATTGGGAGTGTACAGTTGGCCACAGGAATTCTTACACAGGCTATTTGGAAAGAGTGGTCATTATTCAGGAAGAACTGCAATAAATGAACTATTAGGTGACTACACCACACCAAGATTAAGGTTCAATTCCACAGTCGTATTCGTATGTGTCTCTCGGTGTTAATTTTACTTCACATTAAAGGACGTAATTCACTTTTGTTACATTGGAGTGCCATGATTCCTCCTAGCTATGCCAGGAAACAGGACCAGATGAACAATGGTGTCCTGTTGCTTGGAATAGTTTGGAGCCACATACTAAAACGGGACATAATAACAGTTCAAATTAAGTGCTTATTGTAACTCTCTCTAATTGACCCACCTCAAAAAATCAATACTCAAGATTATCGCTGATTGGCTATAACCAAATGACATTATTTTAGTGTTAATATTAGCTCATTACGAGTTTTACACGTGTTATATGGTTTGTATAACCTTATAGTACAAGAGCAAACCCAAATATCATAGATTACACACTCGTCAATGTCTCGTTTCATTATAATTTGGATGACAAGTGGACGTCAAATTTTCGAAATTTTAATTAGGTACATCTTTTTCCTATTCTCCTTGGCTGAGAAAATGGGAAGGATTGGAAAGAGGATGGGAAGGGTTGAAGGAAGAATGGGAAGGGTTGAAGAAAGAATGGGAAGGGTGGTAGAAGAAAGGAAAGGAATGAGAAATGTAACAGCTGACTTACTGTAAATACTCTTTATGAAATAGGATAACCCAAACCATCACGGTGATAAATTTGAAGTTTCTTTATGTTAAGGGGGTCTGGGAATAGGGGGACAGGCTTTAGGGGGGGGGGGGGGGGGGTTTGGGGGGGTGCGGGAGTAGGGGACAGGGTTGGGGGGGTTTAGGGGGTTGCGGGAGTAGGGGGACAGGCTTGGGGGAGGGGGGTTAGGGGGATGCGGGAATAGGGGACAGGCTTTCTACCCCCCCCAAGCCTGTCCCCCTATTCCCGCACCCCCCAAAACCCCCCTCAAGCCTGTCCCCTACTCCCGCACCCCCTTAACGTCGTAATTGCTGATAAACAACAAGTAGAAATGTATGAAATAGTTTTGGCAGTGCGAATTTCAACCTTTCCTAAGGAGACGTGGGTGGGTGAGAAAGAGACGTGGGTGGGTGAGTGTGAAGGAGACGTGGGTGGGTGGGTGGGTGGATGGGTGTGAAGGAGACGTGGGTGGGTGGGTGGGTGAAAAAGAGACGTGGGTGGGTGGGTGTGAAGGAGACGTGGGTGGGTGTGTGAGTTTGAAGGAGACGTGGGTGGGTGGGTGGGTGTGAAGGAGACGTGGGTGTGTGGGTGTGAAGGAGACGTGGGTGGGTGGGTGTGAATGAGACGTGGGTGGGTGGGTGAGTGTGAAGGAGACGTGGATGGGTGGGTGGGTGGGAAAGAGAAGTGGGTGGGTAGGTGGAATAAAAACGTGGGTGGGTGGGTGGGTGGGAAAGAGACGTGGGTGGGTGGGTGGGAAAGAGACGTGGGTGGGTGGGTGGAATAAAAACGTGGGTGGGTGGGTGGGTGGGAAAGAGACGTGGGTGGATGGGTGGGTGTGAAGGAGACGTGGGTGGATGGGTGTGAAGGAAACGTGGGTGGGTGGGTGGGAAGGAGACGTGGGTAGGTGGGTGGGTGTGAAGGAGGACGTGTGTGGGTGGGGTGGTGGTGTGAAGGAGACGGGGGTTGGGTGGGTGGGTGGGTGTGAAGGGAGACGTGGGTGGGTGGGTGGAAAGGAGACGTGGGTAGGTGGGTGGGTGGGGAAGGAGACGTGGGTGGGTGGTTGGTGTGAAGGAGACGGGGTGGGTGGTGGGTGGGAAAGAGACGTGGGTGGGTGGGGTGGAATAAAAACGTGGGTGGGTGGGTGGGTGGGTGGGAAAGAGACGTGGGTGGGTGGTGGGTGGGTGGGAAAGAGACGTGGGTGCGTGGGTGCAATGGAGACGTGGGTGGGTGGGTGGTTGGGAAACTAACAACCAATACCACTGTGGAATCGACTCATAACTTTATGGGTTGATTCACAGTGGTAATTGTTTGTTAGCATCCCAACCAACCAACCACCAACCACACCATGTAAGCCTTCATTATTTTCCAAAAGCTGAGTATCCATAATTCACAAACTCTATTAAAGGGTGCGGAAGTAGGGAACAGGCTTTGGGGGTGTGCGGGGCTGCGGGAATAGGGTGACCAGGCTTCGGGTGGGTAGAAAGCTTATCCCCTATTCCCGCAACCCCCTAACCCCGCCCCCCCAATCCTGTCCCCATACTCCTGCACCCCCCAAGCCTGTCCCCTACTCCTGCACCCCCTTAAACCCCCCCCCAGCCTTGTCCCCCTATTTCCGCACCCCCTTAAATACTTCAGCCATTATTCAATTTACACGGCTAATGAAGGTCGTATGTATTATGCAAGAACATCATCTTTGGTGGTGTATACGATGGTGTGGTAGTCTACTGATACGATGGTCCCACACACACACACACAGTCATGAGAATATACACACACACACACAGACACACACACACACACACACACACACAGTTGAGTGACATTAATTTTGTTGTTTGTTGTGGGCACCTAAAATAAGCCCCCCAAGCTGTCCCTCTACTCCCCGCACCCACAAAACACCCCGCACCCACCTAAACCCCCCAATGCTGTCCCCCTATTCCTGCACCCCCTTAATTAATAATTGAACATTATTTTTGTTTAATTTGGTCCGTTTTTTGAGACACGAAAATTGACATAACTTTTGAACAGAGGGTCATAGAGACAAAATGAAAAATCATCTCGCCCAATTTACCAACTGTATTTCCATTCCAAATATCATCCAAATCCATTTAGATCTTCATTGATCAAATTTCGGTTCAAAATTTTTTCAAAAAAAGTGGCCATAACTAAAAAACAGTGCATCGTAGAGGAAAAACGGAGAAAATTTAGAAACCCCTTTCTGGCAAC
>JAWQEG010001619.1:0-2500 GCA_033782935.1 Petrolisthes cinctipes
TAATGTTGTTCTGTTTTAAGTTTTTTCTTCCTGCAGCACCAGAAAGTAAATAGTTTTTTTTCGACACTAGAAAGTAAATACAGCATTTTTTTTTTATTATTTATTCCTGCAACACTAGAAAGTAATTTTTTTTTTTTTTTTTGCATCACTAAAAGGTAAAATTTATGCAGTAGTTCTATTTTCAGCAGCACTAGAAAGTTAATACCATAATTCTCTCTCTCTCTCTCTCTCTCTCTCTCTCTCTCTCTCTCTCTCTCTCTCTCTCTCTCTCTCTCTCTCTCTCTCTCTCTCTCTCTCTCTCTCTCTCTCTCTCTCTCTCTCTTTGCAGCACTAGAAAGACAATATCATTCTTCTATTTTTTTTATTTTTTTATTTATTCCCTGAGCACTACTAGAAAGTCGAGTGTTGGTTTATTTGTGTGTTTGTTGCGACACTTTTAGCCATTGTCATGTAAAGGTGCGTTTCTCTCCTTGGCCTCACTTCCCTTTAAGGGGGTAATTCACTTTTGTTACATTGGAGTGCCTTGATTCCTCCAAAGTATGCCAGGAAACAGGACCAGATGAAAAAAAAAAAATAATGGTGTTCTGTTGCTTGGAATAGTTTGGAGGATTCGGTTGCTCCAGATTTACCATGCAACACAAAATTTCCCCCTTTAAGTTTTAGTTGGTTTGGTGTGTTTCTTCTCATGGTGTGGAGGACTCTGTAGCCTCCTGTGTATCAGATGTATATGGTATCTCCTTAACTCTGGATGGAATGGCTTAATAAATGTCTCTCTGCTTCGTAAATATTCAGGCTGGTACACACACACACTCACATACATACACATACACATACACATACACATACAAACACACGCACACACACACACACACACACACACACACACACACACACACACACACACACACACACACACACACACACACACACACACACACACACATGCACGCACATTCACTCAGACTCACTCACACACACATACACACTCACTCACTCACTCACTCAGACTCACTCACACACACATACACACTCACTCACTCACTCACTCACTCACTCACTCACTCACTCACTCACTCAGAATCACACACACACACATATAAAATACTTACAACACACACACGCACACAGACACACTCACTCACTCAGACTCACTCACACACATACACACACACACACACACACACACACACACATAAAATACTCACAACACACACACACACACACACACACACACACACACACACACACACACACACACACACAGACTGGTTAGAGAAGGTAGTTTGGAAAGGGAATGAAAGGTAGTAGCTGTTTGTGTTGAAGCGAATGTATTATAATTGATCAAAACACAATGAGAAATGAGAGAAAGGCGACAACCAACCATTTTCTTATTATGACTGTGTAAAACTAAGCCTCGTAAATGTTGTCTGAGACTCTTAAGGGGGGAAGTGCAGTGTTGGTAAATCTGGAGCACATGATTCCTCCACACTATTCCGAGCAACAGAACACCATTATTTTTGTTCATCTGGTCCTGTTTTCTGGTATACTTTGGAGGAATTTAGCTCCAATGTAACAAAAGTGAATTACCCCCTTTATGGATCCTGTGATGTAGTCAGAAAATTGGATGTGAGCGAGTCCTTCAAATATTGCCACGAAACATCACCCTACAAGGAAGGACCGTGTTTCGTGGCATAGTTAGGAGGAAATTAGAAGCCTCCAATTCTCATACACGATCACAGGGTCTTTAATCAATGGGGTTTTTACAGTGTTGTTGGTAAATCTGGAGCAGCTGATTCCTCCAAACTATTCCAAGCTACAGAACACCATTATTTTTGTTCATCTGGTCCTGTTTCCTGGCATACTTTGGAGGAATCAAGGTGTTCCATTGTACCAAATATATTCTACCCTCTTAATGGGAAATCGTATTATGAGAATGTATAATATATGAGGCTTCTTGGGTGCTACAAAAAAAAAATCAATTAAATAAAAAAGCAAAGAGAAAAAAAATAGTAAGATGGAGTGGGTCGTTTTATTGTTGTTGAGTAAATATGGAGAGGGAGGGGGGGCTACTGATTCCTCCAAACGATGCCACGAAACAGGAGCCCCACGTATATTAATAAAACTGAGCTCCTGTGTCTGTTTCCAGGCATAGTTAGGAGAAATCAGCATCCTCTCAGTTCACCCCAAAACTACTCCTAATGGCACTGGCACTCTGGCACGTATTGGCACTCCATCTTATGTGGGTCCAACATGACTGTCACTATTGTAAAATGTGGAAAGTCTTACATTATCCAAGATGGTGTTGGTAAATCTGGAGCAAACTATTCAACCACACTCTTCCAAGCAACAGGCCACCATAATTTTTCCCAATCTAATCGTCATGTTTCCTGGTATGCTTTGGAGGAATGAAGGCGCCCTGATGTTTACCAAAAGTGTACTCTGCTACTCTCCCTTAAATAATGAAAACGAGAGAAAAATGAGGCTACTTTCGTTCCACTGC
>JAWQEG010001619.1:5000-163212 GCA_033782935.1 Petrolisthes cinctipes
TGTGTGTGTGCGAGTGCGTGTGTGTGTGTGTGCGAGTGTGTGTGTGTGTGTGTGTGTGTGTGTGTGTGTGTGTGTGTGTGTGTGTGTGTGTGTGTGTGCGTATACAAGTGTGTGGTGTGTGTGTGTGTACAAGTGTGTGCGTATACAAGTGTGTGTGTGTGTACAAGTGTGTGCGTATACAAGTGTGTGTGTGTGTGTGTAAGGAAATAATATAGGATGAAGAAATTATGGTGAAAGGAGACAGAGGAAGAGGTTTTAATTTTTGGTAGTAGCGTTACACCAAGGTCGAATGTTACTTGTCATACAGTATTTTCAATGAATCAGTTTCCCTCCACTTCACCAATAAGAGATTCATTCAACTCTTTACCATTTCCCTCACCCATACTACAGTGAGGACAAAAGTGGCATCGCACCCTTTCCTCTGTCAGTAACTATTGAGGTTTGTTATCGTGTATTCGGATATAGTTATTAATTTATATATATATATTTTTATTTATTCATTCGTTTATCTTTATTTCAGTCTAATAATACGAGTTTCGTTTTTACTTCTCAATAATAGATCGTTGTTTTAATTTGTCAGAGTGGAATATCTTGAAATGTGGATCTTGTCTCATCACTATGTAGTATAATTATCTATATTGGTTTTCCTATTCTTCCCTCCCTTCCTTTTTCTCTTCTTCCTTCCCTTTTTCCCTTCTTCCTCCTCTCTCTTTTCCTTCCCTCCCCCCCTACCTCTTTCCCTTCTTCCCTCCCTCTTTCCCTTCTTCCTCCTCTCTCTCTTCCTTCCCCTCCCCCCCTCCCTCTTTCCCTTCCCTTCTTCCCTCCCTCTTTCTCTTCTTCCCTCCCTTTTTCCCTTCTTCCTCCTCTCTCTTTTCCTTCCCTCCCCCCCTACCTCTTTCCCTTTCCTTCTTCCCTCCCTTTTTCCCTTCCCTCCCCCCCCTCCCTCTTTCCCTTCTTCCTCCTTTCTCTCTTCCTTCCCTCCCCCCCCCTCCCTCTTTCCCTTCCCTTCTTCCCTCCCTTTTTCCCTTCTTCCTCCTCTCTCATTTCCTTCCCCCCCCCCTACCTCTTTCCCTTCCTTCTCCCCTCCGTCTTTCCCTTCCCTCTCCCCCCCACCCTCCCTCTTTCCCTTCCCCCCCTCTCCAAATCATTGAATTTCTGGCGACCCCACCATGCGGGCGCCTTTTGTTTTGCCGCAATGAATGTCCTTTGTTGAGTGAAAATGGGCTAACGCGTTTAAGGGAGGGAGGTTAAGGAGAGAGACTGTCAGATAATGAGTGAAAGACGATAGTTTGGGGGGAAACACGAAACGTTCTGACAACACATAATAAACGTTTTCTCAGCCTTCGTTAAACATTGGCTGGGTAATAATTTTTATATAAAGCATTATCTGTAATCTTGATTTTGCTACGGTAATAATGTTTATATTGTAGTACGATTTCTGGAAAGAGAATAGTGTTACTTCTCTCCAGACCAGTTTTCTTTCTTTTCTTTTTTCAATAGTACTTGACATGTTTCCTCATTCAATTCCTTTAGGTTCGACGGTGCTGAATCCTACTTTGACACACACACACACACACACACACACACACACACACATGTCCTTTATCCCTTCTTCACCCCTACCCAACTCGACCCCATCCCCTGCCGTACCCTTTCCCCTGCCGTACCCCTTCCCCTGCCGTCCCCCCTTCCCCTACCCAACTCGACCCCATGCCTTAACCAACTCGACCCCATCCCCTGCCGTCCCCTTCCCTTATCGTCCCCCCTTCCCCTACCCCTACTCCTACCCAACTCGACCCCATCCCCTGCCGTTCCCCCCACCCCTGAAACAATGGACCTCGGGAAGGATTCATTGGATTACCATAAAACTGAGGGGGGCGGAAGCTGTCTGGGAGGGTGGTGGTGAGGGGAGGGGGTTGCCATACGTCGCCTCGAGCCACCATTATTTTTATTATTATTATTTTCGTCCTCGTGTCTCCTTTCATGCTGGTGGTGTTTCTATAGGGTTTATATTTATGATTTATTTATGATTTTTTTTATTTTTTACTGAAGGTTGGTTACTGGTGGGAATGCGATATAGACAAGGAGATAATCTGGTATAGAAGATGTGCTATAGAGCTGGTATAGAGGGTGTGGTATAAGGGATGTGGTTGGTATAGACAAGGTTGGTTATTCGTGGGTGTGTGATATTTTTAGGCAAATGGGGGGGATGGGGGAAGTGGTATAAAGGCTGTGTTATAGAAGATGTGGTAGAAGAGATGTGGTAGTAGTGGTGGTGGTGATGGTAGTGATGGTGGTGGTGGTGATGGTAGTAGTGGTGGTGGTGGTGGTGGTGGTGGTAGTGGTGGTGTAATCAAAAGCCGAGCCTCATATACGGGTTCTTTGTAGACGGGGGGAGGGGGGGGGGGGTTAAATTTCTCTCTTTTATTCTTTTTTATTTATTTACCCCCCTGGCTCCGTGCTGGTCCTCCCTGTTTGTCTCTCTTCAATGGACATTTTTATATCTGGTGAAATCCTGATATCATTTGATCTGATTCCCTCCAGCCTTCCTTCCCTCATTTTGGTTGTATGTGATGTGGTGCGGTAAATTTTGGTTGTTTTGTGATGTGGTTGTTTGTGATGTGGTGCGTTGTGATGTGATGCGTTGTGATGTGGTTCGTTGTGATGTTGTGCGTTGTGATGTGGTGCGTTGTGATGTGGTGCGTTGTGATGTGGTTCGTTGTGATGTTGTGCGTTGTGATGTGGTGCGTTGTGATGTGGTGCGTTGTGATGTGGTTCGTTGTGATGTGGTGGGCTTCGTTGTTGAAGCTATTAAAACTCTCAAGAGGAAAAAACACAATACTAAAGAACTAAATAAAAACCAAATAAAAACCAAATTAGAACACAAAACTAAGTCAAGAACGTCCCCACCCTACCCCCAATCAGAGTAGCGGTATGTATGCACTGTATGCTTAGTGTGTTGGTGTGTATGTATGTACTGTATGCATAGTGTGTTGGTGTGTATGTATGTACTGTATGCTTAGTGTGTTGGTGTGTATGTATGTACTGTATGCATAGTGTGTTGGTTTGTATGTATGTACTGTATGCTTAGTGTGTTGGTTTGTATGTATGTACTGTATGCTTAGTGTGTTGGTTTGTATGTATGTACTGTATGCTTAGTGTGTTGGTTTGTATGTATGTACTGTATGCTTAGTGTGTTGGTGTGTATGTATGTCCTGTATGCTTAGTGTGTTGGTGTGTATGTATGTACTGTATGCTTAGTGTGTTGGTGTGTATGTATGTACTGTATGCTTAGTGTGTTGGTGTGTATGTATGTACTGTATGCTTAGTGTGTTGGTGTGAATGTGTTTGGTGTACTGATGGCAGGGATTATCATTTTTGAGACGCTCACTAACCTCAATTAAAGAGGGGGTCGACTCTCTGGTGGTCAGATCGGAGGGCTACACATTCCTCCAAAACAACACAATACAACTGCTGATCCCCTATACCGTACTCGTTTTCCGGCAGAGGTAGGAGGATTTTGTAGCACCTCCCAAGTGGACCACAAGAGAACAGCAGCATCCCATCCCATCACTGTTATCATCTGCTTTGAATATTATACCCTGAAGGCTATCATTATATTTGTGCCGCCTATATTACAGGTTTGCACACACACACACACCTGCTTATCATTCATTCCCTTCTCGTCGTGCAGGTGTGGTGATGAAAATATAATTGCTAACATCATCTCATATACTGGAGTAAAAAAAAAAAAAAAAGTGTAGTCAAATGAATCTTCCTGCACTTTTACAGTAAATAGAATTGATGTCTGTTAGATTATTTCCTATTTTGTTCTGTTTTCTTAATTTCAACTTGCTCTATTAAAAATATATCCATATGTATTACGTGTTGTTACGAAGACAGCACACACACACACACACACACACACACACACACACACACACACACACACACTTTTTACAGCAATTGTGGGATAGTATAGGTAGGGATAACATAATCTTCCAGTTCAACTATTTAATTAACTATAAGCAGTAACAGTCTGACCTATGGGGCTGCTAAAGAACTACTATAACCATGATCTATATTTATGAATTATGAATTATTTATGAATTAAGAATTATTATGAATTATGAAACAAGTACGTACCACAACTGACCCCAACAACAACAACAACCACAACTGACCCCATTAATTCGTACATACGCTGTTGTTTACGAGGGTTTGCAATATACAGAAAATGTAAGACTACGAAATTGCAATACAACACTTGCAATCACTGAGTCACTTACTTGGTAGACCATTTATTGCAGTTCTTCCAGAATAATGACCTCTCTTTCCATATAGCCTGTGAAAGAACTCCTGTGGCCAGCTGTACAACTGACCATATATATGAATTCGTGGTACAGTGGTGCTCAAATGTTCGTTCCCTCAACCAACCAACCTCAATATGACTGAATGACAATAATTTATCTTTGTTGTTCGAGAGACAAAAAAAAAAAAAAAAAAAAAAAAAAAATAATAATAATAAAATAAACTGTTGGCTACCTGACCTCTTCTGTCGTTTTAGTCGTTCGAGCCACGAGTGTTTTTTTAGTTCCATTGTGGCGGCTGGCTGAGGGGACGAACTTTGGTGTACAGTCATGGTCAATAATAGTCCTACAACACCTTCCAATGAGATGGCTTCGAAAAATGATCCGAAACTACAGCTGTTGATTGGTCTCTGCAATATTGGTTCATAAGATTCACTCAAATGTCTCTCTTTTATTCACCAGGTTGCAGAGTTTTTTTTTTTTTTTTTTTTTTTTTTTTTTTTTTTTTTTTTTTTTTTTTTACCATGACTTTGCCATATAATACAGCCCTGATGGAAGTTGGTTGGCTCCTACCTACCTACCTACCTACCAGTATCAATTACCATAGCTTACATTAGGAGATAAGAGGCAGCAGAGGTTAATAGTTGGAATGGTAGTTGGGCAAGTTATTATTATGGCTTTCAGTAGGAGATAAGAGGCAGAGGTTAATAATAGTAGGGATGGTGGTGGTAATATTATAATGGTCAATAGGGACTGGTTAATGGAGAGGGACAATTATTATCATCTTCCATCTGAGCTGTACCACCGAATAATGTGCCCAACTGTACACTTTTCTCCTTCCCATCCTTGCCCTGCCCTGTCCTGCCCTTTCCTTCCCTGCCCTTTCCTTCCCTTCCCTTCCTTTCCCTTCCCTTCCATTCCCATCCCTTCCCTTCCCTTCCCTTCCCTTCCCATCCCATCCCTTCCCTTCCCTTCCCATCCCTTTCCATTCCCCATCCCTTCCAATCCATTCCCTTCCTCCTTCCCTTCCCCTTCCCTTCCCTTCCCTTCCCTTCCATTCCATCCCTTCCCTTCCCTTCCATTCCCTTCCCTTCCCTTCCATTCCATCCCTTCCCTTCCATTCCCATCCCTTCCCTTCCCTTACCTTTTCCATTCCCATCCCTTCCAATCCCTTCCTATCCCTCCCCTTCCATTCCATCCCTTCCCTCCCCTTCCCTTCCCTTCCCCTTTCCATTCCATCCCTTCCAATCCCTTCCCTTCCCTTCCATTCCCATCCCATCCCATCCCATCCCTTCTCATCCCTGCCCTTCCCTTCCCTTCTCCCACAACATCATGGTTTACACGTCGTCCATCACATTGACCAGTCTGCCTCGCCTCACCTCACCTCACCTCAGTGTGACGGTAAAATGATGATGGTGTGTTGTTCTTACCGCCGCTACTACAAGGGATATTTGATGAGGTATATAGCTCTTGTATAAACAATGAAGGGCGCAATGATTCCACCAAACTGTCAGGCAACAGGCTACCTGATTGCAACCCTTGAGAAATTATTGATGTTTCCCTAAGTCACAACCACCAATAAGTATCAACATTTTCGCCCGCAACCGTACAGTCCTAGTTTGATTTCTGGCATAGTTTGGATGAATCGGCAGCCCTCCAGTTTATAGATATTTTTATTTAGACGAGATTACCACGTTAAAGAAGAAGTAGAGTGTTGGTAAATCTGGAGCAACTGATTCCTCCAAACTATTCCAAGCAACAGAACACCATTAGTTTTGTTCATCTGGTCCTGTTCCCTGGCATACTTTGGAGGAATCGAGGCGCTCCAATGTAACCCAAGTGAATTACCCCCTTAAGAGAGTTGGATAGCACTCATTATGGATCTCTGGCTTAACAATTGAACATCAAGTAGATTACATAATGACGAAGCGGTGTGGAGATGTGTAGGCAACAGGAGTCGTGCTCACCTTATCTCCAAAGTTGTGTGTGTGTGTGTGTGTGTGTGTGTGTGTGTGTGTGACCCTGGAGGCAGATCTTGGAAGCTGTTATTTTCTTTTTTATCTACTCATCTCTTTTGCATGGACTGTTTTTTTTCCCTTTCTTCACATTGTTTTATTTTTGTTTTGTTTTTTCCTGGTGGTCCTTTTTGCATATACTACTATTTTCTTTTTCCATCTTCACCTTTTTTTTTGTGGCATCGAACTTTTTTTTTTTTTTAATCCGCACAGGAACATTTTTTTTTTTTTTTCGTAAACAATATTATTTGAGCAGCAGTTGTTCAAAGCCTCCCCCAGCTATGTTCTTAGGAGCCATAAATTACTGGCAAACACTGGTTCCCGGAGAGGATGATGGCACAAAAATCTCCCCAATCGATGCAAAATAGAACGACGTGTAAAAAGCCTTTCAACCTACCTATTTTTTTTTTATACCTACCCCTGACCTTTTATTTATTTCACTATCTCCTCTTTTTTTATTTTCGTTCAACCCGACTATCACTTTCATCAATACCCTTCATGGCAGCACGGTGGAGGGTATAAATCAGCACTTAACTATGGAGTGCGTGGCGATTCGGCCATAAACTGTCAGTGTGTGTGGTAATTCAGGAATAATAAAGTAGGTGGAGCTCTCAATCTGCCGCCGCGCCCTCCCTTCCCCTGCTGCCCCTGCCTTGCCCTGCCCTGCCCTGCCCTGTCCGATCCCTAGTCTAGCCCATACCCTGCTCGACCAAGGCTAGGATCGAGCTCTAGCCCCAGCCCCTAGCCCTGCCCTGCCCTGCCTTGCCCTGCCCTGCCTTGCCTTGCCCTGCCCTGCCCTGCCTGCCCTGCCTTGCCCTGCCCTGCCTTGCCTTGCCTTGCCTTGCCTTGCCCTGCCTTGCCCTGCCCTGCCTTGCTCTGCCCTGCCCTGCCCTGTCCTGCCCTGCCCTGCCCTGCCCTGCCCTGCCCTGCCCTGCCCCGCCCCGCCCCGTCTTCTCTTTCTGCCTTACCCTGTCATGTCTTACCCCTACTGTCTAGCTATGGTGTCTTGCCCGACCATACCCTGCTGCCCTGCCAACATCTAGCCTAGCACCTGCCTTGCCCTGCTCTACCCTGTGAACCAACCCCAACCCCGACCTTACCCCACCCGCCCCACCTGTCACATAAACAATCACAATCACCCACAAGTTTATCAGAAAAAATAAAAAACAACAACAAAGAACACAACACCTCACTACCGCCGCTGCTACTACTACTTCACCTGCCCCTCCGTCAGTGATACCAGATATACATACATACAGTACAACCTTATCACAGTTGTCGAACCTGATGCCCATTGACCAGAAACGAGCTAAACATCGAGGCATAATTATAGTATCACCTGGGATTTGTGAAGGTACGTACTCTCTGATCCAAGAGGCTTAATGCTTTAGTTATTTTAATGGGATCATTTTTGGGGGTGAGTGGTAAATATTCTGTTTCCTAGTATAGTTTTGGAGGAATCAATAGCCCTCAACTTTACCAAAATCAAATTACCCCATTTAAAGTAGGAAGCAATCGTATGAAGCAATATTACAGACCAACAACTATAGTTACTTCACATCATTTTTTCGAGGTTGTGTAATTCAAAGGTGTTTCAGGACTGTATTGGCGTGACTACACTTGATGTTTATGCTTCGTACAGACCGCGTATTGGTGAGTTAATAAAGTTCCCCAAACATGAATCTGGTTTGCCTTGATATTCGTGTGAAGTAATGGGAGCAACATTAATTTTGTGAGCATAATGTCGTAACTTTTTCTTTCCTTATTCTGTGGTATCTACATGTGTGTGTGTGTGTGTTTTTTTTTTTTTTTTTTTTCTGTGTGTGTGTGTGTTACTGTGTGTATTTGTATATATATTTCTGTGTGTGTATATATATTTCTGTGTGTGTATATTTGTGTGTGTGTGTGTGTGTGTGTGTGTGTGTGTGTGTGTGTGTGTGTGTGTGTGTGTGTATGTGTGTGTGTGTGTGAACCCAAGGTGGTGGCATTAAGACGCCTGTACCATGTTGCTCAGAATAAAATGTAAATAAGTGTCGGGCGGTACAGAGGTGGGACTGTTGTAGAGAGGGTGGATGGGTGGGGTGGGTGGGGTGGGTGGGGTGGGTGGGGTGGGTGGGGGAAGTTTTAGAGGGCCTTGGTGGTGAGGCTGGTGGGTGGGTGGGTGGGTTGTGGAGGGTGTGTGGGATGGGTAGGTGGATTGTGGAGGGTGTGTGGGGTGAGTAGGTGGATCGTGGAAGGTGTGTGGGGTGGGTAGGTGGATCGTGGAAGGTGTGTGGGGTGGTTAGGTGGATTGTGGAGGGTGTGTCGGGTGGGTGAGTGGACTGTGTAGGGCTTTTGTTGTGGTTGGTTAGATGGATGAGTGGATTGAGTAAAATGATGTCGTCTGCTGTGAACATGATGACACCCACCTCACTCACTCACTCACACACACACACACACACACACACACACACACACACACACACACACACACACACACACACACACACACACACACACACAGAATATAATATCTTTTTGGGGTTTTATTTACAGATGTGGTTATAGACACTCCTTCACCATCTACCCCACACCAAAAAATGTAGCACAATACCCTTTAAATGCAACAAAAACAATATGTATGTTTCTGAGGTCATACTAATTGGTGAGAGGACTTTCTTTCTTTCGTTCAGGGTTTGTGTTCAAGGGGTTGGAGTGACTGGCTGATACTGGTGAGAGAGAGAGAGAGAGAGAGAGAGAGAGAGAGAGAGAGAGAGAGAGAGAGAGAGAGAGAGAGAGAGAGAGAGAGAGAGAGAGAGAGAGAGAGAGAGAGAGAGAGAGAGAGAGAGAGATAGAGGGAGAGAGAGAGAGGTTAATGAGGTGCTTGTGTTCTCGTGGTTCAGGTCCAGTATCAAAATGTGTAGTGTGTTACCCCATGTGGCTCCAGTCTCGCACGTCATCATGCTCTGAGGCTGTTAGGTGTGTGTGTGTGTGTGTGTGTGTGTGTGTGTGTGTGTGTGTGTGTGTGTGTGTGTGTGTGTTTGTGTGTGAGAGAGAGAGAGAAGCAGACAGAGAAAGAGAGAGAGAGACAGACAGACAGACAGACACAGAGATAGAGAAGCAGAGACAGAGAAACAAAGGCAGAGAAGGAGAGACAGAGAGTAATGAAACTAAAATAGATGAAAGTGAAAATATGAAAGCATAAGTTATAATATAGTGTACAGTAACGTAGCCAGTGTAGCATAATGACGTGTGAGGTGATGTACGAGTATAGTTGTGTTATGGGGAGATTTTTTATGTTGGTGGTGGTGGTGAATTGGAAGGCCTCTGTTGATTCCACCCAACTATATATGCCACCAAAAAAATCCCCTATACTATTACCATTGCCGGTGTCGTCTGTTTTCTGGTATAGTTAGGAGGAATCATCAGTAGCCTTCCAATTTACCAACAAGAGAATCTCCTTATACTGTAAATGTGTGTGTTCACTTGACTTTGGTGTTTAGGTCTATACTCTGAGTGACACAACCAACCTCACCCACTCCACTCCAGTGCCTGCCTGTCTGCCTGTCACTCCTTACCCGCTGCCCCATTAGTCAAGGCAAAAGGGTTCGACTACCAATTTTAGATGTGTGTGTGAGGGTGTGCATTTGTGAGGGTGTGTGTTTGTGTGTGAGTGTATCTGTGAGGGTGTATATTTGTGTGTGTGTGTGTGTGTGTGAGGGTGTGTGTGTGTGTGTATCAGTGTGTTGTGTGTGTGTGTGAGTGTGTGTGTGTATCAGTGTGTTGTGTGTGTGTTTAAGGACGATAGTGAGTTTATGTGTTTATGTTTGTATGTGTTATGGCTGCCATAAGTAAGTGTAAAATTGATTATGTGTTCATGTGTTTGTTGTTATTCCAGTTGTGATTGATGTTTGTTTATTTGTTTGTTTGTTTTAGAAGTCAATTGTCGTGATGAGAAGTTTTACCACACACATACACACACACACACACACACAAACGAAAAGATACAGAGGAGAGGAGGAGGAGTAGAAAGAAGAGCGAGAGAAATAATAAAAGAAACAGGGAGGTGAAAGCGTGAGAAATCCCTTTAGGCAGGAACGTCTCATCAGCCTCGAGCGGAAAGGAAAGGAAAAAATCAAAGCATTCTTCACCATCCATCCATCCAGACAAACAAACAGCCCGTACTAAATAATGATAGAAAAAAAAAATAGATATGAAGTTAACCTTGTTGTTCAATTCACCTTCTCTTGGTCAAATTGAAGGGCTGTTGATTCCTCCATACAATGCCAGGAAACAGACGACCCTAGTGTTATAAAATATGGTGATTTGTTTCGTGGCATAGTTTGGAGGAATCAGTAGCCTTTCAATATACCAACAACAATAGAATCTTAATAACTTAATGGGGGCCGACGTTAGTGTGTTGCTCTGACTAATAATTCCAGATGATTATCAATTTTTTTTTTTTTTTTGTATCAAGGAAATATTTTTATTCGTCCAAAGGTCATAATTATGTAGAGTGGAACAATTAAGTCATAAATGTTTTCGTCATGGCTTGTCTTTCCTTTCTAGGCCTTTCTCTTTCCCTCTTTGTGTGTGTGTGTGTGTGTGTGTGTGTGTGTGTGTGTGTGTGTGTGTGTGTGTGTGTGTGTGTGTGTGTGTGTCCCTCAGTGAAGCCGGCGTTCTCTGTCTAACCCTTCACCACGCCCTCTATGCCTTCCTCTTCGCCAACCCCTCCCTCCACGCCACGCCACGCCCTCCCTTTCTCCCTCAAGCCTTCGTGAATGTGCAATATTTCCACAACGGATGGAGAATGAAGCACTAATTAATTACTGCGAGAACTGAAAGGTGTACACTCACAAAAGAGGCAATGAGTCTCTTTTGAACCGATTATGAAGGATGCAGATTCCTCCAAACTAAACTATACATGTGACAAAACAGATCAACTATTCATGTACCGTGGTAGTCTGTTTCCTGGCATAGTTTGGAGGAATCAGCGTCCCTCCAATATGCCCTGCGATCGTCGTACAAAGGAATTGGACACTTGAATACATTTTGGGAAGCTAACCCCTTCACCTCTCCCCTTCCCTATTTCCTAATTTCGTCTACATTTTTTTGGGAAAATTAACCTCTCCTTCCTCCCCTACCTCTTTCCTTATTGCGTTTATCTACATATTGGGAAACTAACTTCTCCTCCCTCTCCCTTCCTACCTCCTCATTGCTTCTACATTTTTGGAAGCTAAACTCAACCTCACCCTCTCCCTCAACCTCACCCTCTACCTCTCCCTGCCTCCCCTTCTCTCCCCTTAAGGATATTATTGTCTTACCGGTGAACTGGAGTGCTTCTGATTCCTTCAAACTATACTACGAAACATATTCCTTATTAGTAACGTTAAGGTCTTCTGTTTTGTGACATAATTTAGAATTGGCAAGGAAGCATCACAGAAATCAATCATTTTATGCAGGGAGTATGACTAGCCTGGGCCTCCTCACAGTCAGTATTATTTTCTTTAGTCTTAACTAAAAATAATTCTGTGTTAATATTGTACAGATCTTAGATGAGGAGGATTTACACGACGCTACTAACATTGATACTTAACCCACCATGTTACGCCATTATGGATATTTGCCTAAAGAAACTATACCAACAAGAGCTACAACAATATCGATCTCAGACACTCGATTAGCAACTTCCTGTTTAGACCATTGATCATTGGAGGGACAGCGACAGTCAGGTGGTGGGAGGGTAATGGGTCTATCACGCTGGCACATATTTCCTTCGTTTTCCGTCCATCATCACTCGATCTAGAGCTAAATATTTCCCTGGCATAGATTCCTCGTTGTCCTCTACACCTCATACAACGGGTTGGAGGACGTAGGAAGCCTTAGATTGGCCACAGGACGCAGGAAAACAGGTTCGTGTGATACCTGCTTTAGGCAACTGACACCACTACCAAACATCTCCAGGTCCAGTAGTGTGGGTCGGCGTCCACCCCACGCTGCCCTCACCAAAGCACCTGGAGGCGGGCACACAGGCCTAAGTTTCTTTGCCTTAATGACTATAACAGCGTGGGTTCAGTTTTTGTCCCCTTTTAGAGAAGGCTTTCAGGCGGAGCAGCGGGACGCGGCACGCACGGGTTATTGACTTTTATGCCAGTAATTAATCAAACTGGGGCGCCGACGAGGCCGGCCCTCTCTCCCATATTGTTTACGGTGCTGGAGTGAATATTAAAGGGCCGTGAGACAGTGGGGCTCCCTCGCTACCCGCTGACCCTCCTTCCCTTCATACACGTTGGCTGGGCTTGGCGGCTGTGGTTGGAAAGATTCGTATAGGCTACAGTAGACTTGCTCCCTGGGAATACAGTGGCATACAAAGTTTCTCTGAATTCGATAGATCCAATAACAAACTATCCACGTCTGTTCTCAGGGTTCATTATGTTGAGAAGATTGTAATGTCCTGTGGTGGTCTTCTTATACCATCTTCTTCTCTTCCTCATCATTTCCCCTCTGCAACTCTTTACTTCAACCAATTGTTCACACCTGTAGCAATCTCTTACCAATATCCTCTCTTACTTTCACTTCTCAATGTCTTACCTCTCACCACTCACTCTCTTACCTCTCACCAATCAGTCTCTTTCCTCTCACCACTCAGTCTCCTTCCTCTCACCACTCAATCTCTTTCCTCTCGCCACTCAGTCACTTTCCTCTCACTACTCACTCTCTTTCCTCTCACTATTCACTCTCTTTCCTCTCACCACTCAGTCACTTTCCTCTCACCACTCAGTCACTTTCCTCTCACCACTCAGTCTCTTTCCTCTCACTACTCAATCTCTTTCCTCTCGCCACTCAGTCACTTTCCTCTCACCACTCAGTTTCTTACCTCTCGCCACTCACTCTCTTTCCTCTCACCACTCAGTTTCTTTCCTCTCGCCACTTACTCCCTTACATCTCACCACTCCTCCCTCTCCCTCACCTCTCATCACCTCACCTGGCCACTTTTACTGTAATAAACAATTCTAATCAACACCTGGGATTCCTGCCCTCAAAACTCTTAGCTAACTCTTGGTGTCACTCTCACTCCTTGGCCGTCACTCTCCTTCTCACTCATTCTCCCTCACCCTCTCATTCATTCGCAGGACTTCCCTCTAACTTTTCCTCTCCCTCTCACTGTCACTTTCCCTGTCACTCTTCCCCCCCCCCGTCACTTTCCCTCTCCCCCTGTCACTTTCCCTCCCCCTGTCACTTTCCCTCTCCCTGTCACTTTCCCTCTCCCTGTCACTTTTCCTCTCCCTCTCACTCACTTTCCCTGTCACTCTTCCCCCCCCCTATCACTTTCCCTCTCCCTCTCACTTTCCCTCTCCCTCTCACTTTCCCTCTCCCTCTCACTTTCCCTCTCCCTGTCACTCTCCCTCACATACCCAACCAACCCGTCTTGCCCAAGGAGTCGAGACTTGACGACACTAATTGAGATTAAAGCTGATTAAAACAATAGAACTCTGTAATTAGTGAGGACCTCCAGGTGGTAATAATAATAATAATAATAATAATAATAATAATAATAATAGACATTGTGGGTACATTGGAGTGCTGCTGATTCCTCCACAAAACAGATGATTGATGGATGGCCTGTTGCTTGGAATAGTTTGGAGGAATCACTTGCTCCAGAATTACTACCAACACTCTATTAAAAATTTTGATCTTCCCATTTAGCTGAACACCCTTAGCTTTTTTTTTATATCAAGCCATGCTGATTCCTCCACAAAACAGATGATTGATGGATGGCCTGTTGCTTGGAATAGTTTGGAGGAATCACCTGCTCCAGATTTATTACCAGATATGTTACTGGTGTATTTGCTTCCCCATAAACACCCTTATTTCATGAAGCCACAGGGGCGTGATTTGCTATGGGGGGGATTGAATGAAGGGGGCGCTGACAGGCATTTAATTAAGTATAGGGGTATAAAGTACTGTGTTGTTATTGGTGTTGTTGTTGTTGGCGGTAAATCTCGAGCAAATTGATTCCTCCAAACTACTACAAGCAACAGGATACCATTATAAAATATTCATTGGTTCTGTTACCTGACATTCTTTGGAGGAATCAAGGCGCTCCAATGCACCAAATGTGTATTACTCCCTTATATAAGTGTGGGGGTTATGGTGATTGCAGAACACAACACAACAACACAACAAAACGAAACACAACACAACACAACACAACACAACACAACAAAACAAAACAAACCCAAGTGGAGTGTGAGCCGTTCTGACAGTCCTAAAGTCGACAGTCATAAATATATCTGCTTTGACGGTAGTACAGTCGACAGTCATCATAAATCTATTTTAATTGACATACTTAAGTCACGGTATATATGTTTGGGTTAAATTTTGTGACGACACCATTATTTCAAGGCGAGACAGTGTATGCAAAATATCCACCAGTATTGTACGTGTGTGTTGGTGGTGATGTGTGTGTGTAAAGTGTAGTGTGTGTGTGTGTGTGTGTTGGTGGTGATGTGTGTGTGTAAAGTGTAGTGTGTGTGTGTGTGTGTGTGTGTGTGTGTGTGTGTTGGTGGTGATGTGTGTGTGTAAAATGTAGTGTGTGTGTGTGTGTGTGTGTGTGTATAGTGCCTAGTGGTGCGTGTGGTGGTGATGTGAGTGTTTCTAAAGTGTTGTGTGTGTGTGTGTGTGTGTGTGTGTGTGTGTGTGTGTGTGTGTGGTCATAGTGATGGTGCGAGTGTGTATGTATAATATCCACCAGTGTTGTGTCTTATGTGAGGAGGTGGTGTGAAAATGTGTGTAAACTGTATTGTTTTTGTTTTTTATTCATTACCTAAAATGTACAGTGTTTTGTGTATGTATAGGTGTCCAGTGTTTTGTGTTATAGTGTTACAGTGATGTATGTATAGTATCCAGTAGTTTGTGTGTATAGTGTCCAGTGTTTTGTATGTATAGTATCTAGTAGTTTGTGTGTATAGTATTCAGTGTGTTGTATGTATGCTGTCCAGTGTCGCGTATGTATAATAACGAGTGTTGTGTGTGTAAGGTGTTGTGTATATAAAGTATCCATTGTGTTGTGTGTATTGTGTGTATAGTGTCCAGTGTATTGTGTGTATAGTATCCAGTGTCGTGTAAATAAAGTGTCCAGTGTTGTGTGTTGTGGTGGTGGCGCTACGGGTGTCCAGACGAGGCGGCGGGTGCGACAAACAGGGTGAGGGACGTCCTGGCGTGTGTGTTGTGGGTGTGAACAAAGGCTCTGTGTGTGTGTGTGTGTGTGTGTGTGTGTGTGTGTGTGTGTGTGTGTGTGTGTGTGTGTGTGTGTGTGTGTGTGTGTGTGTGTGTGTGTGTGTGTGTGTGTGTGGTTGGTGCTGCTTCCCCCTCCAACCCTTCCCTCCTTCCTTGCCCATACATACATACATACATACATACATACATACCCCAAGTGTGCCGGGTTTGTAATCAGTTTCTTTTCCGGGGTACCAAATAATATTGTATACCCCATAACTGAAATTAGAGAGAGTGCAAAACAATTAAGGCCAATAGATGTCTTCCATTTTTTATAGTTTGGCTGGTATGCAATGTTTAAAATCACTTACATTATTGTCAGATGAAGTGAAGAAAGGTTGATTGCAGACATAACCTAAACTAACCTATATATAACATGGTCCACTCACCCACAACAGATGACCACCTCAAGGATTAGTTATTGTAAACTATATATATATTCTTTTTTTCTTTTCTTTCCTTTTTTTTTGACCCGTTGAAATATAGGAAGCTCATGATATCAGCCCAAGCCTTTGAGTCCATAATTATGCAGACTTTAATTATGATCATAGCAGCAGTCACAACATATTAATAGTTGCAATAATGATAACCGCATTAATCTTCCCCAACCAACACCACCATTAAGATATCACAGTTTATTATTATGAGTTATGTTCTGTTTTAGATAATTATGATAAAAGATGTAGTGAAAGATGACCCCTCTCTCACATCACGAATAATTAATCTAAACCACAAACACATAAGAGGAGGATAAGTTTAAGTTTGTATAAGAAACCCTATGATGTAGTCAGAAAACTGGAGGTAAATGAGTCCTTCAAACACGGCCCTTAAGACAACTACTGCCTACTGGTATGAAATATCGTACAGAAATTGTTAGTTAAACTGTAACGTTATTGAGACATAGTTCAGAAATTGTTAAACTGTACTACTATGATACGTCGTACAGAAATCGTTAAACTGTACCGTTAAGAGTCATCACTTTCGGAGTTACTTCATTGCAATTACAGACGATTCTGAACTTTGACGAGTCCTGGGTACAAGGTTTTTTTATCAAGACTGTACTCCAACTATGCCAGGCAAGTGAGTCAGTCGTGCGAGCGAAGAGGTTGATGGGATGGATATTCTCCTGACGATAAATTGAAGGGCTTATGATTCCTCCAAAGTACACCACGAAACAGATCCCCTATTGGTAACACTGAGGTCGTCTGTTTCCTGGCATAGTTGGAGGGGGGGAGGGGTGGGGAGGAATCAGCAGCCCTCCAATTCACCAGCAAGCGAGTCTCTCCTTAAGGGGGGTAATTCACTTTTGGTACATTTGAGCCTCTTGAATACTCCAAAGTATGTCAGTAAACAAGACCAGTTGAACAAAAATACTAGTGACCCGTTGCTTGGAATAGTTTATAGGAATCACCAACAAGATAGTCAGTCTGCCCTTAAGGACCCTGTGATCGCGTATGAGAATTGGAGGCTTCTGATTCCTCCTGACTAGGCCACGAAACAAGCTCCTTTCCCTATAGGTGGTGTTTCGCGGCAGTAATTGAAGGACTCATTTACCTCCAATTTTCTGACTACATCACAGAGTCCCTTAAGTTGGATGTTCTTTTGACCCCAGATGTCGAGGGCTGTGATGGGTCGCCTGAGATCCGGATTCCATTACGTGATGTGCATGTGTGTCTGGCCAGTGTGCGACAGGGGACCTCTTCCACCGATCAACAATTGCCTGCTCTCGGTCTCTCCGCTGCATATAGAGTGGAATTGTTCAAAGGAAGAAGGAGGAGGTGGGGAAGGAAAGAAGAGGGAGGGGAAGGAAAGGAGGGGGAAGGGGGGGATATGTGTGTTGTGGTGGGCTATGTGTTGTTGTGGTGGGCTATGTGTTGTGGTGGGCTATGTGTTGTTGTGGTGGGCGATGTGTTGTTGTGGTGGGCTATGTGTTGTGGTGGCAGATGTGTTGTTGTGGTGGGTGATGTGTTGTTGTGGGGCAGATGTGTTGTTGTGGGGGCTATGTGTTGTGGTGGGCTATGTGTTGTTGTGGTGGGCTATGTGTTGTTGTGGGCTATGTGTTGTGGTGGGCTATGTGTTGTTGTGGGCTATGTGTTGTGGTGGGCTATGTGTTGTGGTGGGCGATGTGTTGTTGTGGTGGGCGATGTGTTGTTGTGGTGGGCTATGTGTTGTTGTGGTGGGCTATGTGTTGTGGTGGGCTATGTGTTGTTGTGGTGGGCAATTAGAGGGCAACGGAATCATCCAAACTATATCAGAAAATAGAATATCTAAGATTTCGTGTTGGGTATCTTTTGTGGTGGGCGATGGGAGGGCTTCTGATTCCTCAAAACTATACCAGAAAACATAGTGACTCGAATTTCGCGTTAGTGATGTGTTTTGTTGGAGTGTTTAGAAGGCTGACTCGACTCCAAAAATGCCCACAACAAACGACGACCCTTGTATGGTTCAGGGGTAGGGGAACTGGTGTGGCCCAATGGTGAAGGCTACTAATTGATTCCTCCAAACTGACCTACGAAACAGATCCCCTACTTTGTATACATGAAGTGCTAGTTCGTTTCCCGGCATGGTTTGGAGGAATGAGTAGCCCTCCTGTTGTACCACAGCAGCAGCAGGCGACCTTCTTAACCTTGTCTTAGTAATTGGAACATTAACATTATGCACGAGGTCTCGGTTCTGCTTACCAAAAACTCTATCAGACTCGAGGGGGCAGGTTGTCGGATCTTCCTTTACTACATTAAGGGGATAGTAGGCTATAGGTTTGGTACATTAGAGTGCCTTCATTCCTCCATGGGACATAATGTAGATGTGGTTGTCTATGGATGGGAGTACGACTTTTACATTTTATTTTGCCTGATTCTAGTCGACGCATAGTTGAAGAAAACAAACTACCAAACCCTGTCAAAATGCAGAATATCTCGTATTTTATTTTTTATTTTTGGTGGCATTGTTTGGAGGATTCATTGGCCTCCAGTTGATAAAATGTTATCCTTTCCATTAAGTGACAGACTGACATACACATGACCTTCTTCCTATAACTGGACACTCTCAAACTTCCACACACCTCACGAGTCTCCAAAAGCATTCATCACTCCCTCTGCAGGTCAGTCAGTCAGTTACTTAGTGTTTACTTAGTCATATTATCATTTCTCTTGTATCGTACAGTCACGGTCTAAAGTTAGGGTGTACAGTCACGGTCTAAAGTTAGGGTGTACAGTCACGGTCTAAAGTTAGGGGTGTACAGTCACTGTCTAAATGTTTTGTCGATTCTCTGGTTTTCTGATGAACTTTGGGAATAATGTGGTCGTGAGCGAGAGACGCGATGTATTGTTTCTCCTGACTGTTGTTATTTTCGTGGTTTACAGACAAAATCGCAGAAACAGCCACGTCTCTTAAAAGTTCACCGTCCAGAGGCGACACGACACAACTTTGGACCGTCTCTGTACACCATAACAATAACACTCTTAGTCTCGTGTCATTCCTTTATTGCAGACGATCAAAGGGAGTTATTAATGCCACCACCTTCTGTATACATCCACATCGATTACCCTATATGAGCATAATGTGTGTCCTTTAAGGCTTTTCAATTTATGTTACGTTTATATGCAGGAGTCTTGAGAAGTGAGCAGCGTCAACAGTGCTAATAATAATAGTAATAGTAAGAGTAGTAATGTAGGTAGCATTGTCATTGAAATCGTTACAAGGAGTTTATGTATTTGAGAGGACTAGGGGTTTGAGGGGCGATAGAATAGGGAGGTTAGTTAGCGTCAGGAGTTTTTGTTAATAATTATGGGTCCCGTTGCAAAGGTGATGTGATGAATGAATGCACGAAAATGGAGGAAAGTGGTGATGAAGTGGATGGTGTGGATCTAATGGAAGGTATGGGTGCCGTGATGACATGGGGGTGTAAAGGGTGGATAGATCGGGTTGGGATGGGATCGAATGGGTTGGGTTGGGATGGGATCGAATGGGTTAGGTTGGGTTGGGTTGGGATCGAACGGGTACTGGGAGGAAATGATAATATGGGGTCCGTTCTAAGTATGCTGCTTGTGGTGAGTGAGTGGGGTGGGGTGGGCAACACGTGCGTAAAATATTATGGAAAATAAGAGTTGCCAAGTATACAGTAGTGTGATGGATGATATGGGATGGCATCGAAAAATAAAGGGTGCTGGCAAAGGTAGTGTGATTAATGGATGGATAGGTAGATAGACAGATATATAGACCAATAGATAGACAGATAGATGGATATGTAGATGGAGGATCGGTTGGAATGGGATAAATGTGTGTGTGTGTGGTAGAGTAAAGTTTTGGTGTCGTAACAAGTGCACTGGCTAATATCAGTGAAGAGTGTGTGGATGTTGGTGTAAATGTTGTGTGGTGGAAAGGTGTGGGCCAGGACGATGGGACGAGCATAATGGAGAGAGTCTAAGCAGTGACCGATAATGTATGGGTGTGTGTGTGGAGGGGTGTTGTTGTTGTTGTTGTGTTGTGTTGTGTATGTGTGCAAGTGTTGTGTGTTGTGTGTAAGTGTTGTGTTGTGTCTGTGTGTGGGTAGGTGTGTGTGTAATAATAATAATAATAATAAACGGTTTATTGAGCAGAATGCAGCACTGAGGCTGAAAATATACATACATAATAAATGGACATAATGGATGAGTGGATGAATGGATGAATAAAGTGAGATGTGTAATATAGATACAAAGATGATACATGTACAGAGTGGATGATTACTTATTTATTATATTTATAATGGTGTGTGTTGCGTTGTGTGTGTTGTGTTGTGTATGAGTGTGAATGTTATGTGTTGTATGTTGTGTGTGGCCAAAATAATGGAGAGAGTGATGTTGAGGTAAAACAGTGTCCAGTATATAGAGTCGGTGTTGGTGTTAATGTAGTGTGTATAATGGTGGTGGTGGGTTGGTAGGGGAGGGGGATGATGATGATGATGAGAATAAACAGTGCCTAATCGTGTATAGGAGTTACCATATCAATTTTGTTTAATGCCAGAAGAAGGTGGAGTCGTGGTTATGGTGGTGGAGGTATTAAAGGAAATGTAGGTGGAGGTGATTGTGGTGGTATTGGTGAGGATGGAGGTAGAGGTAGTGGGGATGGTGGTACTTGTGGTGGTAGGGATGGTAGAGGTGATGGAGGTAGTGGTAGTGTTTGTGGTAGTGGTAGTGGTGGAGGTGGTGATAGTAGTGGGGATGGAGGTGGAGGAGGTGGTGGTGGTGGTAGTGATGGAGGTGGAGGAAGTGATGGTAGAGGTGGTGTGGTGGGGATGGTAGGGATGGTAGGGATAGTAGAGGTAGTGGTAATGTTGGTGGTAGTGGTGGAGGTGGTGATAGTAGTGGTAGTGGTGGGGATGGAGGAGGTGGATTTGGTAGTGGGGATGGAGGTGGAGGAGGTGGTGGTAGTGGTAGTGGGGATGGAGGAGGTGGTGATGGTGGTGGTAGTGGGGATGGAGGAGGTGTTGGTAGTGGTAGTGGTAGTGGTAGTGATGGTGGAGGGTGTGTACGTAATGTAGTGTTATGGGTTTGTGTTGAGTCGCGTGGCGTGGTATCCTGATGGCAGTGAGTAATGTGGAACACTTCCCCACCGCCCTCACCCCCGTCCCTCTCCACCCACGCCAGACCTTGTTAATTGATAGCAGCAGAGGTCAACAACACCCCACACAACACACAACCAGACAGTCAACAACACCCTACACAACACACAACCAGACAGTCAACAACACCCCACACAACACACAACCAGACAGTCAACAACACCCCACACAACACACAACCAGACAGTCAACACAACACAACACAACAACACCTCACACAACACAACACAACCAGACAGTCAACAACATCCCACACAACACACAACCAGACAGTCAACAACACCATACACAACACACAACCAGAGAGTCAACAACACCATACACAACACACAACCAGACAGTCAACAACACACTACACAACACCTCACACAACACAACCAGACAGTCAACAACACCCCAAACCTCACAACCAGACAGTCAACAACACCTCACACAACACACAACCAGACAGTCAACAACACCCCACACAACACACAACCAGACAGTCAACAACACCCCACATAACACACAACCAGACAGTCAACAACACTCTACACAACACACAACCAGACAGTCAACAACACCCAACACAACACACAACCAGACAATCAACAACACCCCACACCTCACAACCAGTCAACAACACCCACGCAAAACAACCACTACACAACCGCACACAACACAATCACTACACAACCGCACACAACACACAACCAGACAGTCAACACCACCACAACAACACCAAACTACCCTGACATCACCAGACAGTCAGTCAACAACAACACCACCACATGGTAAAAGGGAGGAAGAGAACAGAAGGGTGGTAGAAAAGAAAGAAAGGAGGAAGACAGAAACGGTGAATAAAAGATGAAAGTGGGGAGAAAGGAGAGATAAAAAAATCAATATGTGAATGAAGAAGGAATAAAAAAGAAGATTGGATGAATAAAGGAAGGAAAGAAATATATATTTAATTAAGGAACGAACGAACGAATGAAAGAAAGGAAGGAAGGAAGAGGGGACCTGTATGCCTGCCTGCCTTGTCTGGGGGTCGGGAGGGAAGGAAGGAGGGAGAGGTGGCTGGCGGGTTGGGCGGGACTGAGAAGCTGGCTGGCTGGCTGGCTGGTTGGTGTGTGTGTGTTGTAGCCGCCCTCCTGCCTCCAGTGTCCGCCAGGGTATAGGCAACACGCTCAGGGATACTTATTGCAAGCGGAGCCTTATTTATGGGCCTCTGCATCCGTTATTTATTGCCTGAGTGGACCCTTATTTATGGCGGCCGGATTAGTTATCTGTTGAGCTCCGGAGATGCTGAACCAACGCTTACCTCTTCCCAGAAACTTGATTAACCTTCCCTCGCGCGGCGCTGTTCGATTCGTATCTGCCTTCTACTTATCTTAAGGTATTTTCTTCTGGTCTTCTCCTTTTCTCTTTACCTTGAAACTGTGAATATATATTGATTGATTTCCATTTGTTTGTAAGTAAATAATTTGTTGTTTGTTAGTCGTGATATGAATTCATGTAAATGTAAATATTAGTATTGACCAAATTATTATCGGTTCTTGTGATTACATTTTGGAGTAGCGATAGTTTCTGTACACAAAAACAAATCACGAGTTTTTCACATTTCTCCCAAAATCCTTAATAATAAATAAACACGTGAATTTTACCCGATTGAATAAAAATATCACGGTTGTAAGAGGCTTCTATTGTGAGTGTATGTGTTATCTGGGATCATGGTTGTATTCCCACCCACCATGCCTTCTTTCCCTCCCTCTTACCACATCCCATCATATCTCATCCCATCCCATCCCATCCCATCCCAACTAATCCCATCCCACCCCAACCCAACTAATCCCATCCCATCCCACTCAAACTAATCCCATCCTACCCCAACTAATCCCATCCTATCACAACCAACCCCACTAATCCCATCCCAACTAACCCCAACAATCCCATCACAACCAACCCCACCAATCCAATCACACCCAACTCCATCACTACTAATCCCCAATCCTCTCTCATCTCATCCTATCTCACCCCACCCCATCCCTCCTTCTCATCCCATCCCCACCCCATCCCTCATCCCACCCTACCATCTGAATCTGAATAATCTTGCACTTAGATTTTGATGCTGCATTGAAATTTACCCTCCTCATCTCGTGTTTATATTTTGAGGGGGGCAGCGTTGAACTCTCCCCTCACTCCCATCCATCCATCAGGTTATCAAGGAATCGAACTGTCTATCTGTCAGTCAGTTGGTTGGTTGGTTGGTTGTTCAGTCAGTTGGTTGGTTGGTTGTTCAGTCAGTCAGTTGGTTGTTCAGTCAGTCAGTTGGTTGTTCAGTTAGTTGGTTGGTTGTTCAGTCAGTCAGTCAGTTGGTTGTTCAGTTAGTTGGTTGGTTGTTCAGTCAATTAGTTTAGTTTTTTGTTCGGTTAGTCAGTCAATTAGCTGTTCAGTTTTTCAGTCAGTCAGTCGTTTAGTCGATCAGTCAGTCGTGCAGTTGGTCAGTCAGTCAGTCAGTCGTTCGGTCAGTCGTTCAGTCTTTTAGTCAGTCAATCGGTCAGTCGTTCACTCACTCAGCCAGTCAGTATTAAAATAGTAACACCTACTTCCTTAATGATGTCTCCTTTGGTATGGGGTCGTAAAATCTTTTGAGATGCCACTTGTCCTTCCAACTCCTGATCAATCTCCTATTCCTCCTCAACCTCTTCTTCCTCCTCCTCCTCAGCCCATTCTTCTTCCTTTTCATCCCCTTCTTCTTCCTCATCATAATCAACCTTTTCTTCATCAACATCATCATCATTCCTCCTCCTTTTTTCTCATTCCTCCACCTCCACCTCCACCTCTTCCTCCTCCTCCTCCTTCTCCCCCTCTTCCTTCTCCTTCTCCCCCTCCTTTTTTCTCATTCCTCCACCTCTTCCTTTATTCTCATTCACCACCCCTTCCTCCTCCTCCTCCTCCTCCTCCTCCTCCTCCTCCTCCTCTTCCTCTTCCTCTTCCTCTTCCTCTTCCTCTTCCTCTTCCTCTTCCTCCTTCTCATCCTCCTCCTTCTCATCCTCCTCCTCCTCCTCCTCCTCCTCCTCTTCCTCCTCCTCCTCCTCCTCCTCCTCCTCCTCCTCCTCCTCCTTCACCTCCTCCTCCTCCTCCTCCTCCTCCTCCTCCTCCTCCTCCTCCTCCTCCTCCTCCTCTTCCTCCTCCTCCTCCTCCTCCTCCTCCTCTTCCTCTTCCTCTTCCTCTTCACCCATACATCAGCGTCTGGTCTATCGGTGTCTGCCGTGTCCCGATAACACAAGTCGGGTCTGTTGTGAAACCATAGTGGTGGTGGTGGTGGTGGTTAATAGTTGAGGTTGTTAGTGGTGGTTGTTAGTGGTTGTGGTTGTTAGTGGTGGTGGTGGTTAGTGGTGGTTGTGGTTGTTAGTGGCTGTGGTTGTTAATGGTTGTGGTTGTTAATGATTGTGGTGGTTAATGGTTTTGGTTGTTAGTGGTCGTGGTTGTTAGTGGTTGTGGTTATTACTGAATACCACCACAATATTTATGCCAACCACCACCATTATCGCCAGCCAACCACCATGACATTTATCCCACCCACCACTTAACCACCATTATTACTTCCACCACCACCACCATTAGCACCACCACTACCAACCAACACCCAACCTCCACTACCAACCAACCAACAACTACCACCACCACCAACACCACCACTACCAACCAACCACCACCACCACCACCACATCCACCACCACCACCACCCAAAATTCAATGGCATCTCAGAGGGAACAAACCAAGCTGGGACGGGAGGGAGAGAGAGAGGGACGAGCCTGGGAACTGACTTGTGTAAGCTCTCGTGTTGCAGGACTAAACTCGAGTGTTGTGGAAGCATATAGACGCCCCTGTTGTCTCACCAAGCTGGAAGTCTGTCTGTGAGGCCATATGCGGGGCCCGGCAGTCCTAATATGACAACTCCTGAGGAACACGTGTTTTGTCGTCCTCTTCTGGATGGAGTTTGTTGTTCCTGTTTTGCTCGGGACCTCCTCGCTATGCAGTCAAGAGAATGTTTTTCTCGTTACAGCCAATCCCGTCTCTGAGTCTTTTTTTGTGAGTGGGGTGGAATGTGTTGTAGAGGGTGATATCGTAGGGCTCTTGATTTCTCCAAACTTTGTCCGGAAACAGACCTAGTGCCTGGTTATAGGAGAAGGGACTGTTTTGAAGAGTCGTTTGGAGAAATTTGTAGCCCTCCATTTGATCCTAATCAGAATGCCCTCTTTAAAAGTAGATGAATATGTCATTGTGGGTGAATAGCAAAGTAAACTGCTTCCTCCAAACTGCTACAAAACAGGTCCCGTATTCGTTTACGGAGGTAGTATGTTTCCTTTCAATTGGACCACAACAGGTATCTTCCACCACCATACTCATCTCCATTATCAACCTACAGTACTTCACCTCCTCCACCACCTAACTATATCTCTTCACCTAATTTCTCTCCATTTCTCACATATCCTCCTCCACCACCCAACTACACCTCTTTCCTCCAATCCACACACATTCCTCTTCATTCCCCACCCATTCCTCTTCATTCCCCACCCATTCCTCTTCATTCCCCACCTATATATCCCCTTCCTACCTCCTACTCCTGTCATTCGTCCTCCAGTAGGCTGTAATTCTTTCACCTTGCTGACCCCCTCGGCATTATGCTCCTCGTCCATATCCCTTAATCAGTTTTGTTGTTATAGTTGCCGCCGCTTATCTGCAACCCGGCCACCGACGCCCCTCTCCTCCCCTTCCCTTCATTATACCCCTGACAAACAACTTGCAAAAATCCACCCAATTTATGGCCACCCTTTTGACAAGTTGCACACGAAACGGTGGTTGTGTGTGCGTGCGTGTGTGTGTGTGCGTGTGTGGTAGGACTAGGGTGCTTTGTACAGTCCTTAGCTAAAGTCTTGTCACCTCTTCTCAGGTCTGTTGGTTACCTTCGATGTTCAGACAGTGTAGTGCATGAGACATATTTGCCTCCTCTACTGGACTGAAATGTACCCAAATTTTCATACACTCCAGATGGGAATTTTGCCCATTACCAACGGCATAATAAGCATAATTTGACAGTGAGTGACGACAGAACTCCTGGCGATGACTGTATTAGGAATGTGAGGTCTTGGTTGGGGCTAGGTAGGGTAGACAGTGGTTTGATTGAGGTTCTGTAGGACTAACATCAAGCTATCTGTTTGAGTGTGAATCTGGTAGCAATAGATATATATAGGATGTGTGGTTATAATTGTGTTTAATAGTGTATTTTTGATTAGTTTGTTTATATGGTAGTGATGATGGTGGTAGATGGTATAGTGATGATGGTGGTAGATGGTAATGGTGGTAGCAGAGGTGATAATTTGTTGGTGATGATAAACAGTTAATGGTGAGTGATAGTGTTTAAAGAGAGTGAAAGTGGAGATGGGTGTAGTGGTGATTAGCAGTGATGGTGTCAGTGTGATGGTGTGGGATAATATTTTTGGTGGTGGTGCTGCAGTGGTGATGGTGATGAGAGGTGGTGGTTGTGATGATGGAAATTAGTTGGTGGTGGTGATAGTGCTTACAGTGAGAGGGATGGTCATGATGTTAGTGATCGTCGTTGTAGAAATGGTGATAGAGATGATGGGTATGGTGATGATGGTGGTGGAGATGTTAGTAGTGGTGGTAGTGGTGGTTGATAGTATTGGTGGTGGTTGATGATGGGGGTTGATGGTAGTGGTGGTGATAGTTCTAGTGGTGGTGGTGATGATAGTAGTAGTGATGGTGGTGTTTGGATGTAATTGGTGGTGATGTTGGTGGTAGTACTGCGGGAGGGATGAAAGGGAATGAAGGGAAGATGGGGCAGGGGGTACCCATCCCGCTGTGTACTGATGATCCACCCCAACCTAACACTATACCAGGCCCTTCCTTTCCTCCCTCTTTCCTTCCTTTCCTCCCTCTTTCCTTCCCTCCCTCTCTCCCTCCTTCCTGCCTTTCCTCCCTCTTTCCTTCCTTTTCTCCCCTCCCTCCTTCCTTCCCTCTTTCCTTCCTTCCGTCCCTCTTTCCTTCCTTCCTTCCCTCTTTCCTTCCTTCCTTCCTTCTCTCCCTCAAACATGACCTCTATACTTCCCAGCTTACCACCCTACCTCACTCTCCTCCCTTCCATCCATCCATCCATCCATCCTTCTTTCCTTCCTTCTTTCCTTCTTTCCATCCTTTCTCCGTTGCTCAAACTTCACCTACATACTTCCCAAATTACCACCCTACCTCACTCTCCTCCCTTCCATCCATCCTTCTAACCTTCCTTCCTTCCGCAAACATTACCTTCATAACTCCCAACTTACCACCCTACTTCCCTCTCTTCCTTCCCTTCCTTCCTTCCTTCCTTCCTTCTTTCCTTCCTTCCTTCCTATTGAGACATCACCATCACATTTACCAACATCCTATCCCCTCTTGTTTTCTATCTGGTTCCACGAGTTATTGGGTGAGGTCTTTATTAACTGCCTACCAAAATACTGTAAAACTCTCGTCTGTTCACTCTCAGCATGAAAAACACCAAACTTCACCACTATATAAACACATTGTACACTTCTCTTTATTTCCGAGGAGACCTACATTTCAGTACAGACTAAACATGCTCTTCACTAATGACTAAACATACACTTCAGTACACACTCACTTCAATACTCACTAAACACACTCCATAATTATGTAACTGAGCATATACGTTTCCATTCCATTATACTTCAGCAGTACTATACACACACTTTAATATGGACCAAACACACTAACACTGATTAAACACAAACTTCAGTGCACTTCAATACTGACTAAACATATAAAATAAACTTCCACTCACACGACTCTGCCTTCTTCACCCCTGGACTCTCTATTGTACAGTCGAGTCACCAACATAAGCGATGTCACATTATCTTCCCATTCCTGAGCCACACATGGTACCGTATGTTTCACAGGCTCGTTAACTGAAGCACTAGAGAAGGTTTTAATGATCAATTTGCACTCTGGATATATATTTTTTGTACAGTTAGCCTAATGTACTTGATGGATGATTATTATTTATAGTATCCTTCATTAAATAAGCGCTCGGTGGTGAGGTAGACAACAGAGATTATGTTAGCTATTGTACAGTACATACTACATACATCCTGGTCTCCCTGCCCTTCCCATGCCCTCAACCCTTACATAAGTTCAACCCCAGTACCCTTGCCAGGAGGTGGTGCCCCATGGGAGCTGGCCATTAAATCACAGGGCGAGCGGTGGAGCGGTGCGTAACTCCACATTCACCGCAGGAAACGACAAATACGCACAGCCGTGGAGGAGGCCCCATACCTCATGTGGTCTGGCGAGGCACAATAGATGCAGGTCATCACGGCACGGCAGGGAGGAGTGCAGATGGAATGATATCACGGTGGACGAAAATTGTCTTCTTTTTCTTCACCCTCTCTCACTCTGCTTCCTTGGACCAAATAATAATCTGCTGCATCGTATGGACTCAGAGAGAAGGAAGGAAGGAAGGATGGATACCACGAATCAATAAATGTTGTTATGTCTTATTTAGCTTTAGATGGTTGTGTAAAACGTTTGTATTAACAGATCCCTTGTGCATATATATTAAAGAGCATTTTGGACTCCCAGGAAGAAAGAAGCCCGAGTGTGGTGGTGTGTGTGTTGGGCTGGGCTGGGCTGGGCTGGGCTGGGCTGGGCTGGGCGTGGCGTTGGTAGCACTGATAACAGCAGCATCACCACCACAACACTGCACCTCCATAATGGAACTTTTGTACGATAGTGACGAACCTGAAAATAATTCACCTCGTTAAATTCTTCCATTCATCCAGACCAACCAACCAACCAACGAGGGTCCATTCGTCACACACATTTACTTTTGTTTATGTGTGTGTGTGTGTGTTGTTGTTGTTGTTGTTGTGGAGACGCGACACACGGACACACCTTGAACTTCCAGCACCAAACACCAGGTTGCCAATTGGCGCCGTTCGCTGGATTTTCTTCACATACATTAGCTAATTATCGGATGCAAATGCTTGGCAACACTAGGCGGGATGCTGATTGGGCGGATCCAATTAGGTACTCGCGCTCCTATTGGCCAAGCGAGAGACGAGAGGTGGAGCTTATTGCAAGATCTTTGCTAAATATTGTATAAATCACGGTAAGGGGTACACACACCGCGGGTTTCTTATAAGTGGTTATTTATTATTTTCCAAGGCGAGCGTGATTGTGGAGATAAAGAGGGAGGGAGGCAACAGCGGGAGCCGGCACCAGAGTTATTGACCCCAGCCAGTGAATAAACGCAGGTGCTTCCAAACCAGTCCTCGAGGAAAAGATATCGAAAAACAATAACAAAGCTGTGCGTCTCTCACACGGTCACAGTTCGCGGTCGGTGGGTGCATGGGTGGGTGAGGCAGGGAAGGGGTTAGTTGGCTGGTTGGCAGGGAACAGAAAGAAGGCTGCCTCCCTCTTTATCTACCATCTCCAGAGTTATATGAAGCCTTCTTATGTTAAAATGATGTTTCTTGTCACTGGAGGGAAAATGCACCATGAAATATTCCCGCTCGATTAAGTTGGGATTCGGTCGTAAATTGAGCCTTGTCATGGGTTGCAGATCTGAACGGAATAATAAAGCAGACAGCAGACTCGTGTTAATCACCTAAGAAGAGGAGGGTACGATCAGCGCTGCTCTTTTCAATTGATCGGGTTGTTATCATCGGGGGATCGGCTATGTTTGTGCTGGTGATGAGGGTCGGGTCTGGCGGTGTTTCCGGGGAGAGGAACGCAGCGCCCTTGGCATTGTGAAGACCCAAAGAGGAGGAGATGGTTATCCCGACCTCAGCCCTCGGTGAAGGTGGACATGGCAGCCGTCCACCCGTATAAGTGGACGTGATGGGCGAGTCTTTTAATCAGCAGTACGAGGAACCTCCTGTCGAAGTAATAGATAACTTAGTTTGCGTTCCGAATTGATCTCGTCTGGTTTTGTTCGCTGTTGGACGCCTGGTGGCAAGAAGCACGCACCAGCACCAACACCACACTCCCTCCCTCCCTCCCTCCCCAGTAACACACTCCCTCCCCCCCTCCCCAGCACCACACTCCCTCCCCAACACCACACCCCCTCCCCAACACCACACCCCCTCCCCAACACCTCACTCCCTCCCCAACACCTCACTCCCTCCCCAACACCACACTCCCTCTAGCACCACACCCTCTCCCCGGCACCACACCCCCTCCCCAACACCTCCCTCCCTCCCCAACACCTCACTCCCTCCCCAACACCACACTCCCTCTAGCACCACACCCTCTCCCCGGCACCACACCCTCTCCCCGGCACCACACCACCTCCCTCCCTTCCTCCTCAAGACTGACACACAGCGAGAGACTGACGCAGGGTCTCGCCGGGACTGACGCAGGCACGGACCAAGACAGATAAAGCCAAGGAGAGCGAGGGAGCAGCGGCCATTACTATCCCAGATACTAATCAATTGTTGATATTTGTCTCTGTCCAGCGTTGAGCCTCAGGGACCCCAGCAGCCGTCCAGCCCAGTCTCATTACCGAGGGGGGAATCGAACTCTATAAGGCTGGGCAGTGAGTGGTTTGCCAAGGTCATATGGAAGTCAATATCTTGGGCTATGTCTCTTTATTTTTATCTATGTCTGTCCGTGTCTCTGTCTCTGCGTATCTCTGTCTCTCTGTCTTTGTCTGTGTGTCTGTCTGTCCCTGTCTGTGTGTCTGTCTGTCCCTGTCTGTGTGTCTGTCTGTCCCTGTCTCTGTCTGTCTGTCCCTTTCTGTGTGTGTCTGTCTGTTCTGTCTGTCTGTTTGTCTGTCTGTCTGGTGCACATTAAGGGGGACCTCCGTGATGTAGTAAAAAAAAAAAAATAGAAGTAAGGGTGTCCTTCAAACATTACCACGAAACACCATCTATATTGAAAGAGGCTGTTTCGTGGCATAGTCAGGAGGAATCAGAAGCCTCCAATTCTCGTACACAATCACAGGATCATTAAGGGATTACTGTACTCTATTAATGATAAAATGGAGGGCTACTGGTTCCTCCATACTGTGCCACGAAACTGGTCCCTTATTAATAAAGATGTATTTGTTTGTTTCGTGGTAGAGTTTGGAGGAATTAGTGGCCGTACACTTTATTATTAAAAGTCTATCCTTAATTAGTGTCCTCTGGGTTTGGTGTGAACTCTATCCACTTCCTCCCTCCACCTCTCCTTCCCTCCCTCCACCTCTCCACTCCTTCCTCCCTCCACATCTCCACTCCCTCCCTCCACATCTCCACTCCTTCCTCCCTCCACATCTCCACTCCCTCCACATCTCCACTCCTTCCTCCCTCCACATCTTCACTCCTTCCCTCCCTCCACCTCTTCATTCCTTCCTCCCTCCACCTCTTCACTCCTTTCCTCCACCTCTCCACTCCCTCCCTCCACCTCTCCACTCCTCCTCTTCATGCTTGTCCTCCCACTTCTTGCTTGTCCTCCCACTTCTTAAATAGAGATTCATTTGTTGGTGAATTGGAAAGTCTCTGATTCCTCCAAACTATGCCACGAAACAGATCCCCTATTGATACCAGTGAGGGTGTCTGTTTTCTGGTATAGTTAGGAGGAATCAATCAGTAGCCTTCCAGTTTAAAAAAAAAAAGATGAAATAAAAATCTGACTTAAATTAAATGCCACATTGTTTGACATTTTTTTTGCACAATTGATACAGCACGAAGAGTTACGTATATTATGAACTATTGTATATTATGAACTAACGAGGATTTAATACCACAACACACCATAGACCCATTACAAGACCTGGCCAAAGTAGTCGACCGTTCAGAGGAATGGTTTGTAAATTGGAGGCTTATTGATTCCTATAAAAGTCCTCCACCTCTCCACTCCCTCCCTCCACCTCTCCACTCCTTCCCTCCACCTCTCCACTCCTTCCCTCCCTCCACCTCTCGACTCCACTCCACCTCTCCACTCCCTCCCTCCACCTCTCCACTCCCTCCCTCCACCTCTCCACTCCCTCCCTCCACCTCTCCACTCCCTCCCTCCACCTCTCCACTCTTTCCCTCACTCCACCTCTCCACTCCCTCCCTCCACCTCTCCACTCCCTCCCTCCACCTCTCCACTCCTTCTCTCCCTCCACCTGTCGACTCCACTCCACCTCTCCACTCCCTCCCTCCACCTCTCCACTCCCTCCCTCCACCTCTCCACTCCCTCCATCAACCTCTCCACCTCTCCTCTCCCTCCCTCCCTCCACCTCTCCACTCCCTTCCTCCACCTCTCCACTCCTTCCCTCCACCTCTCCACTCATCTGCCAGGAAACAAGATGACGTCAGTTGTACCATTCATTATAAGGAGTCGCTATATAACTTTTGGGTTCAAAGTCTCACTCTCTTGGCTTGAAATTCACCTTGTTTTTTTTCCATTTCCTTCCTGCTTGCTTGCTGTCACACCTCTCTATCACCTTCTTCAGTCGCTATATGACCTCGCTGTTGCCGCGCCTAATATTAATCGATCGACAATCTTATAAGGAGTCTGTTTCATGGCATGGTCTGGAGGAATTAGCAGCCCTCCAACGTACCATTCAGAGATGTGATTAAGGGGGAAAGTTTGTGTTGGTAAATTTGTAGCAACTGAATCCTCCAAACTATTCCAAGCAACAGAACACCATTATTTTTGTTCATCTGGTTCTGTTTCCTGGCATACTTTGGAGGAATCAAGACACCCCAATGTAACCAAAATGAATTACCCCCTTAAGTGTGTCTAATGTGAGTGAAAGTGTGAATGGTAATTTTATGTATGAGTGTTCCAGCCTTACCCCTATAGGTATACCTCTTGGTCTGCCCTACACTGTGACTTGCATTCCTTTGTTACTGCCCTGCCCCTGCCCCTGCCCCTGCCCCTGCCCCTGCCCTGCCCTACCCTGCCCTGCCCTGCCCTGCCCCTGCCCCTGCCCTGCCCTGCCCTGCCCTGCCCTGCCCCTGCCCCTGCCCCTGTCCTGTCCTGTCCTGTCCTGCCCTGCCCTGCCCTGCCCTGCCCTGTCTTTCTTTAGGCATGCACTTTTTCACAAGCCTCCAGATTTACCTTACCCTTCCTCTTCCTGTTCCTCTTCCTCTTCCTCTTCCTCTTCCTCTTCCTCCTCATCCTCCTCCTCCTCCTCCTCCTCCCAAATAATTTTCATATGTATATACTGGTAAGATCTTTTAGCATGTATCCTTTGTATTAACTCCAGCTAATGTGTTTTACCCCCACAGAATGCGACTGCCTGCCTGGATCCTGAGGAGTGGTGTGAGATCAGCGACATGTAAGTACAACAATATACCAGCACCAGGAGACATGGATGGATGCAGTATATGGAAAGTGTCTGTCTATTTCTCTGTTTTTTTAGTTCTATATGCTGTGTTCTCTGTGTTTCCCTAGACGCTATCTATTGTTTGTTTTGTGCTGTTTATATTCTAGTTCCTGTTTCGTGTCAATTCTTGCTTGCTTCTCTGGCTAGATAAGACCCTGTTTTCTCCAGTCAGTTTAATCTGCTTATGAGTCTATTACACTGGCACAAATTTCCTTCGTTTTCCGTCCATCATCTTCGTTGTCCTCTACACCTCATAAAACGGGTTGGAGGACGTAGGAAGTCTTAGATTGGGGGCCACAGGACGGAGGAAAATAGGCCCGTGTGATGATAACCTGTTTAATTAAGAGCCCCTGTATACCTCCTCCTCCTCCTCCTGTCCTGCTCTGCATTAATATAAACACTGCCTCGTTCTGTTTTACCCTAGACCCTTCCTCTATTAAACTATCTACAGTGTGAGGAACGATTTAAACTATAGGAAGAATAACAAAAACTTCAATGGTATATTAATCTATCTAAAGTGTAAGTACCGATTTAAACTGTAGTAAAAACAACAAATAATTCAATGGTATATTAAACTATCTACAGTGTGAGGAAGACCGATTTAAACTATAGGAACAACAACAACCAAAAATATTCAATGGTGTTGGGTCCCGGTGTGGTTTGTGTTGGGGCTTGTAACGATCCAGTGACGAGTGACTTGCATATCCTAGTGGCAGAGAGGGTTAGTATGGATCCAACACTAATGGGAATTTTGGTGTGTAAGGGCTGAAATGAACTCAGTGGGTGGGAGGGGGGGGGGGAGTTTCTTTGTGGCCGGGGAAAGGGTGAGACGAAATTATGAGGGTGAAGTTGTGTGGAAGGAAGAGACAGATAAAAGATAGTTAGTTAGATAGTTAAGGGAGTGAAGTTGGCTGGAAGGAAGAGACAGATAAAAGATAGTTAGATAGTTAGTTAGATAGTTATGGGAGTGAAGTCGGCTGGAAGGAAGAGACAGATAAAAGATAGTTAGATAGTTAGTTAAATAGTTATGGGAGTGAAGTTGGCTGGAAGGAAGAGACAGATAGATAGTTAGATAGATAGTTATGGGAGTGAAGTTGGGTGGAAGGAAGAGATAGACAGATAGACTGATGAACGGGACTCTGATAGATTGATTGATTGATTGGTAGAGGAGTGGATAGATAGATAGATAGATAGATACACTGATGAACAGGACTTTGATAAATTGGCAGAGGAGTGGATGGACAGATAGATAGGTTGATTGGTGAAAAAACGAATGGATGAATAGAGATAGATAGATAGATAGATTAGTAGAAGAATTGATGGATGGATAGATAAATTGATAGGTGGATAAACGAATGGATGAATATAGATAGATAGATTAGAAGAGGAATTTATGAATAGAAGCATGGATAGATAGATAAATTGATAGGTGGATAGACTAATTGATAAATATAAATAGATAGATGGGTAGAAGAATGTATGAATATAAATAGATAAATAAATAGATGGGTAGAGGAACGTAGGAATATATCAATAGATAATGTTGATTCCTTCCTTCCTTCCTTCCTTCCTTCCTTCCTTCCTTCCTTCCTCCCTCCCTTCCTTCCTTCCTTCCTTCCTTCCTTCCTTCCTTCCTTCCTTCCTTCCTTCCTTCCTTCCTTCCTTCCTTCCTTCCTTCCTTCCTCCCTCCCTTCCTTCCTTCCTCCCTTCCTTCCTTCCTTCCTTCCTTCCTTCCTTCCTTCCTTCCTTTATTTTCTTCATTCTCTAATTGATTTCCTCCTTGCCACTCTCTTCTCTCCACTTCTATTTATTTATATATTCACTTAATTATTCATTCGTTCGTCCTCATTATTATTATTATTATGATTATTGTTAATGTTATTATTATCGTTATTATTTTTATTATTATTATTATTATTATTTTTATTATTATTATCATTATCATTATTATTATTATTTTTATTATTATTATTGTGATTATTATTATCATTATTATTATTATTATCATTATTATTATCATTATTATTATTATTATTATTTTTATTATTTTTATTATTATTATTATTATTTTTATTTTTATTATTATTATTATCATTATCAATATCATTATTATTATTAATCTAATCTTAGTGTAAATATTAAATAGTTTACAACCACATTCAATCTGTGTCCAGTTTATCAAGTTATCAAGCAGCTTAACTTGTATAAAAACTTGATGGTATAATTCTTCGTAATGGTCTATAATTGACTCTGTTTTTACTAGTGTCTGCTTAACGATCTTGTATTATATTATATACGTATAGTGAGAGTATTGGAGTTTGTCGAGTCCTCCAAACATTGCCACGAAACACCATCCATGCTGAGGGGGTTTTGTTTCGTGGCACAATCAGGAGGAATCAGTAGCCATCCATTTGCTTACACACGATCACATGACCTTTTATAGTGTCTTCTTCTTCTTCGATGTTGATGAAGTATGAGAGTAAAAACAAGTAGTGTGAGGAGATAGAAACACTGTATATAGTAAAAGGAAATGTTATGTGTATCTTAATGTAAACTTGTTGGTCACCATTATTCATCTCTACTCCCTCCCATCACATCCCTCTCTCCCCTCTCCCTTCTTCATCCCATTCCTCCCTAGCTCCTCCCTCCTCCCCCCCTTCCCCTCTTCATCCCATCCCTTCCTAGCTCCTCCCTCCCTCCCTCCCTCCCTCCCTTTTTTATTTCATTGCACCTTTCTCTTCTTTCCTCTCTTCCATTGTATTTTTCTCTTTTTCCCTCCCTCCCTTTCTCCACTCCCTCCATCCTCTCCTTCCTCCTCTCATCCCCTCCTCTCCTTCCTCCTCTCATCCCCTCCTCCTTCCTTCTCTTCTTTCCTTTCTCCCACCCCCTCTCCCAAAGTCCCTCCTACTCCCCCATTCCTGTCCCCCTCCTCTCACTTTCTACTCTCCCTTCCTTTCTTCCATCCCCTCTCCTTTACTCCCTTCCTTCTCTCCCTTCCTACCTCCCCTTTCTCCTCCTTCCTACCCTTTCTCCTTCTCCCATCCCCTCTCCTTCTCTGCCTTCCTACCTCCCCTTTCCTTTCTCCTCCTCTCTATACACTCCCTCCCATCCCCTCTCCTTCACTCTCTCCCTTCCCTATAACACACCTCATCACTCCCTCCTTCCCTCCCTCCACCATCACCACAACACAACACAAACATAACATGACCGTGAGAGCACCATTGCCGCCTCACACCTGCTTCTAAAAAAAAAAACTAACACACACGAAACAAAACAAAACAAAAATGAAGTTATTGTCTCACCCTCTAATGAGACGTAAGGTGACATTGCCAACCGAGAGAGAAAAGAACGTAATGAGGGTAAACTTTTAAAATACTGAACATACGTATTATTTATCGGTGTCTTTGTTGTCGTATACTTTGTGAAAACTGGACAATCCTTTCAGTACAAATAGTTCATTACCATTAATACCCCATATCAAAATTTTCGAGGGATGAGGGGGGGGGGGGTAGGGTGTTCCATGCAGGGCCAGTGATTATAAAAAGAAATTAAAAAAAAAAAAGATATAGAGAAGGGATGCAAAATGAATGTTGAAAGAATATATACAGTATAATTCTTTTTGGGACGGTGTGTCATAAAAGAAACGTAATAATATGAGTTTCGTGGGGTAATTATAGAGCATTAGAAGTCTTAGATTAATTCAGTTTAAAGAAATAAAAATGAGGCCATGAAAACACACACGTGGTCTTTGTAAACACGTGGCAGGTTGATGTGGAAACGAGAGAATTCACAAAGGGAGCATATTATCTTGTTTGTAAATTGGAAGGAGGGAGGGGGGGGGCTACTGATTCCTCCAAAATGTGCCAGGCCTGATACAAACGACATCACTGGTATTAATAGGAGATCCGTTTCGTGACACCGTTTGTAGGAATCAGCCACCCTTCAAGCTGACGTCACACCACAACACACTAACTATTATATCCACTTTATAATTAAGGACCCTGTGTTGTAGTCTGAAAATTGGAGGTAAACGAGTCCTTCAAATATTGCCACGAAACAACAACACCAATATTGAAGGACTTTGTTTCGTGGCATGGTCAGAATGAATCAGAAGCCTCCAATTCTCATACACGATCACAGGGTCCTTAATTAATGGCTTTAGAGAAACTCGAGATGGTAAATTGGAACTCTACTGAATCCTCCAAACTAGGTCACGAAACAGATCCCCCTATTAGTATCATTGAGGTGATCTGTTTCCTGGGGTAGTTTGGAGCCATCAGTAACCCCAACCCGACACTAACCCCAATTCACCAGAAAGAGGTTCTCTCCTTAATTAATCAAGACTTCAGCGACTCTGTCATTGATCGACTTGGCAAATTGATGTGTGGAATGAGTGGATGTGGATGGATGGATGGATTGTAGGTATTGTGATGACCACCACTCTGTAACCATGGCAACAAACACCACTACAACAACAGCAAGACTCCCCCCCCCCTAAACACTGACTTGAGAAGGCTTCTGGTTTTTTTTTTGGGGGGGGGGATTGCGTTTATTTATTTATTTATCTTTTTTATTAAGGATTTTTGCTTGGGGGACTTCTGTTTTGAGCGGGCTTCAGTTTTTTTTTTTTTTTTTTTTTTGGGGGGGGGGAGAGGCTTTGTATATTTTTCTTTTTAATTGAAGGGGGAATGGGAGGCTTCGATTCTCACCTACATGGGGCTTATAGAACCGGTGGATGCATTAACGGGGCTGTAGTGTTCTCCAAACTATGCCAATAAGAAAAAAAATCAGAACACATATATTGAGATAGACTGTTTCCTGACATGGTTTGGAAGAATCAGTAGCCTTCCAACTTCCCACAACGGAGTACACCCCTATACCCTGCCTTCCTATTTACTGTACTGTTTACTGTCCTATACCCTGCCTGTCTATTTACTGTCCTGTTTACTGTCCTATTCCCTGCCTGTCTATTTATTGTCCTATTTCCTGTCCTATTCACTGTCCTATTCCCTGTCCTATATGCTGTCATATTCCCTGCCTGTCTATTTACTGTCCTGTTTACTGTCCTATTCCCTGCTTGTCTATTTACTGTCCTATTTCCTGTTCTATTCCCTACTTGTCTGTTTACTGTCCTATTTCCTGTCATATTCCCTGCCTGTCTGTTTACTGTCCAATGTTCACGTTATTGATCATCCCGGTGAAACAGTTCTAATATCAACAAAGATGGAACCGAGGAGGGAGGCGGAGGGGGGCTGGCAGAGGATGGGAAAGGTGGGGGGGGGGGGGCATGGAGAGGATGGGGAAGGTGGAGGGGGACGTGGAGGGGGACATGGAGAGGATGAGAGAGGTGGAGGGGGGCATGGAGAGGATGAGAGAGGTGGAGGGGGGGCATAGAAAGGATGGGAGAGGTGGAGGGGGACATGAAGAGGATGGGAAAGGGGCGTAGAGGGAATGGAGAGGATGGGAAAGATGGATGGGGACATGGAAGAGGATGGGAGGGGGCGGAGGGGGGCTATATGAGGATGTGAGTAGGATGGAGAGAGGAGTGACCAGCTCTCTTTCTACACACACTGGAGTACTCGCATAAATTCCTGTAAGATATTCCGGAGTTGTCATGGGAAAAAGATGGGTCGTGAAGTAAGATGCGTTTGGAGTACTGTTGGAGTAGAATGGAGGGAGTGGAACGGTGGAAGGAGTTGGGAATGGAGTAAGGTGCGTTTGGAGTACTGGAGGAGAGGAAGTAGAATGGAGAGAGGAGTGGGGAATGGAGTAAGATGCGTTTGGAGTACTGGAAGGGAGGGAGTAGAATAGAGAGAGGAGTGATGAAGTGGGGAATGGAAAAAGGTTCGATTGGAGTACTGGAAGGGAGGGAGTAGACTGGAGAGAGGAGTGATGAAGTGGGGAGTGCAGTAAGGTGCGTTTGTAGTAGTGGAATAGAGGGAGTAGACTGGAGAGAGGAGTGATGAAGTGGGGAGTGGAGTAAGGTGCGTTTGGAGTACTAGGGGGAGGGAGCGGTCTGCCAGCTGTCGACCCTGCGTCAACGTCATTAGCAAAAGTGACGATGCATAAAGTTTGGCCACTGCTCTCACTGCCTGCCCAGGAAAGATTTGCATACGGGGTGGTAGTGGTAGTAGTGGTGGTGGTAGTGTTAATAGTGATACTTGTGGTGGTGGTGATGGTGATGGTGTTAGTATTGGTAGAAGTGGTGGTGGTAACAGTGATGGTGGTGGTATATTGGTAGTAGAAGTGGTGGTGGTAGTATTGGTGGTAACAGTGATGGTGGTGGTATATTCGTAGTAGAAGTGGTGGTATTGGTGTTTGTGTTAGTAGTAATTGTGTGAGTGGTGAAGGTAGTTATGATGGTATTAATTGTGTTACATAATGTGGTGGTGGTGGTGGTGGTGGTGGTGGTGGTATTAGTGGCGGTGTCGTGGTAGAAGTGGTAGTGGTGGTGGTAACAGTTGTGGTGGTAGTAGTGGTGATTGTACTGTAGTTGGTAGTAGTGGTCGGATGAGAGAATAAAATATAAGAAGAAAGGGATTGGGAGATGCTTCATTTATCATTTCAGTGGAGAGGTCTGTCTAATCCTGTGGTTGGTAAGAATGGACTGCACACTCTTACACATTTCCTACTACTACTATTATTATTATTATTATTTTTTTTTTTTTTTTTTTTTTTTTTTTTTGAGGGGGGTAGCTGCCTTGACTTGTGATAATATTATTGTTACGAAACTCGACATCACCGCAGATAGAAAAATGGATGAATAGATAGAAAACTGGATGGATAGATGGAAAAAATGGATGGATAGATCGAAAAAATGGATGCAGAGATAGAAAAAATGGATGGATAGATCGAAAAATGGATGGATGGATAGAAAAATGGAAGGAAAGATAGAAAAATAGATGGGAAGATAGAAAACTGGATGGATATATCGAAAAATGGATGGATGGATCGAAAAATAGAAGGAAATAATAATAGAAAAATAGGCTGATGGAAAGAATAATAGAAAGATAGGTTGATGGATAGTAATGATAGATATTCCTCACGATGGGTGGGAATTCGCACCATTAGATCATATTAAGGGGAGAGTACAATGTTGGTAAATCTGGAGCAACTGATTCCTCCATACAATTCCAAGCAACAGGAGACGCCAGTACTTTTGTTCCATTGGTCCTGTTTCCTGACATACTTTGGAGGAATCAAGGAACTCTAATGTACATTCCAAAAGTGTATCACCCCCTTCCCCCTTAAGGGATTAGTTGACGTTTGGACGCTGAGCACAAAGCCTTTATTATTATTATCCTTCATGATCGGTGGATCGGGTGAGGTGCCAACGCGTACCTTCTCTTGTTGTTTTGTTTGTTTATTCCCTTTTCAACGGCGCCTTGACGTGTGTACAAAAACTGGTGTCATCAATGAGGCATAGATTATATTTGTTGTTGACTGTGAACTAAATAACCTATGGATGGGATAACACACGTACACAGTATTGTTTAAAAAGCGAAAATGTGTTAGTCTGCGCATCAGTATTTCCAGAAACGAGGAAAACAGCGGGAGACATAGGGACCCATTCATTCATTTCTGTGGTGTGTGTGTGTGAGAGAGTGTGTGTGAGGGGGGGGGGTAGGGGGGTGAGAACGAGGGAGAAAAAAAAATGGGGACGAAAACCTGACAAAAAGGCAGTGTGGTAAAAACGTAGGATATAATAAGATGGGAACACAAAAGGGTCTGAGACGACTGGGTAAACCTCGACCTAAATCCTTCCTCCCACCTCCTATATAGAAATGGTGGCGAAAAGGACAAAAATTGAACCCCTGCTTGGTGATGCCATACGTGTAGCTTCGAATTATTATTGTTGTAATTTTATCTTTTTCATTTTATTATTTTTTTTGTGTGTTTGTTGTGATTACTTTTGTTTTTGTTTGTTATTACTTTTTGTTTTATTTTTACCCTTTCTGTTTCTGTTTTTATTAGATTTTTGTTTTGTTATTACTTTGGTTTTATTTATCCTTTATTGTTTTGTATTAATTTTTGTGTTTTATTTTTTTACGGGTTTTGTTGATACTTTTGTTATTACTAGCCGCACCTCCTCTAACCTCACAACGACTAACCAAGCCTCACCTAACCTAACCTAACCTCCATCGAACCTAACCTAACCTAACCACAACTAACCAAGCCACACCTCACCTAACCTAACCTAGCGTAACCTATCTAAGTTCACCTCGCCTATAGTGTACCCGTGACCTCCTTTACAAATACCCTCCAGCATGGTGGTGAAGAGGGGTTCCAATCACGCCTCTATGACAAGTATCCCCATCAAAATGCACTTGCTTATCACGCCTTCACCCTCGGCACAATAATCCGTACCTCTCCGACCCTTGCTTTTACTGTAGGGTCGTGCGTGCAGCTTATGTAATCTTTTATTCGGTGTTGTGTGCTTTAGTCGTGTATGGTTGACGCACACCAGTATATGAGGGGATAGTGTGGTCTCGTCCTCTAGTGCTACATGGAAAATGATATGTGGGTGATGTATAATTTTGTATGCATCGGTACCACTCACGCGTAATCACACACACACACACATATACATACATACATGAATGCATACTCCGTCCGACTCCTCTGACATTAGCATAAAATTTTATTACGAGATGTTAATTGCCATATATACTTTTCCACCGCCCTATTTTTATGCTTCTTTTTTTTCATCTACACATTCGTCTTATTCTGGTTAAGTAATTTTTTCAGCACTACTCCTTCCATGACTTTATCTTTTCCATACTCCGTTCATTTTACACACACACACACACACACACACACACACACACACACACACACACACACACACACACACACACACATACACACATACACATATCCCCTGTAACCTTTTGAAGTTAACTGCAGATTATATTACAGTCCCTATAACTTATATAATTAACTTAAGTTTTCATATCGGTAAATTTCCAGATAAATTAAAATATGCTAAAGCTATACCATTACACAAATCAGGTAGTAAAAATGATATGAATAACTATAGACTCGTTTCAATTCTACCGAGTTTTAGTAAAATTTTTGAAAAAGCCATACGTACACGACTAGTTTACTATTTGGAAAACAATAATTTACTGTCCACTTGCCAATATGGATTTAGGGAAAAAAGGTCAACCGAAACTGCTCTCTTAAATGTTGTCTCTAATATATACACAAATTTGGATAAAAAATTGTATGTAGCTGGTGTATTTTTGGACATTGCCAAGGCTTTTGACTCGCTGAACCATGCCATCTTGCTTGATAAACTTCCTTATTTTGGGATCAGGGGAACCCCACTTAAATTATTTAGGAGTTATTTATTGAATAGACAGCAGTGTGTTTACTGTAGTAACAAGTATTCTGATTTCGAAGTGATAAAAAATGGTGTTCCTCAGGGTTCTGTTTTGGGTCCAATACTGTTTTTAATTTATATTAATGATCTACCTAACATTAGTAACAATATAACCTTCACACTTTTTGCCGATGACACTAATTTTATAGCTACAGACAGAAATTTAGAATCCTTACACAGTAAATTGAACATTGAATTGCATAGTATAAATAAGTGGATTACAGTCAATAAATTAAAGCTTAATGTCAAGAAGACACACTTATTAGTATTCCAAAACAGATCCCTGAGTATTGATCTAGCGCCTATATATCTGGATGGAGTGGTGGTTGATCGTGTTCAGTCAACAACATTTTTAGGTGTGGTACTTGATGAACACATAAACTGGAAGCAGCATATCAGTGGGCTCTGTGTAAAGGTGTCAAAAATATGTGGTATTTTACATCGTATTCGTGATAAATTAACAACTGAAACCTTGATATTAATTTATTATACTTTATGTTATTCCAAACTCATTTATTGTGTCTCAGTGTGGGGTTGTACCTGGCCCTCGTTTCTTAATGATGTCTCCAAGGTTCAGAAGGCTGTTCTAAGGGTTATTACATACAAGGCAAAGTTTGATTCTACAGAATATATCTTTAAATCTTTAAAATTAATGAATTTTCACTCAGTGCATAAATATTTTGTAATACTCAGCATTTTTCGTTTGATTAGGAGTAACTTTAATAATGAATTATTTAAATTACAAAATCACAATATAAATACCAGAAGAAATCAACTAAATTTATTATGCCCTGCTTATAGAACAACATTATTCTATAACTGTATTTTGTGCATTGGCCCAAATATGTGGAATTCTCTACCATTTGATCTAAAAATGTGTTTGCAGTCAAGCTCTGTAGATAGCTTCAAGTTCAAATTAAAGAAATATATATTAAGTCTGCAAAATCTTTAGGCTATCTATAAAATTTTGCTATAAAATATAGGTGATGTTTTGAATGTTGTATTGTTGCCCGGTATTACATGGAAATGTATCATACTGTTTGGTAGTTTCTTTTTTTTTTTCTCTCTTTTTTTTTTTTTCTACTTTTGTTTCTGTGCTGTTTTGTTGATGTGATTGTGTGTTTTATTTGTTTTATATTACTAATTTTGCAGTTACATTTTTGGGGTATATATTGTTTGTTGGTGGTGATATGGTTCTGTTTTAGTGGTGTGTTTGAGTGTTGCTTGGTTTTATATTAAGTTTACTAATTTTGTTGATCCATTATTCTAAATGTTTATTACTGTTTTATTTTTTGCTACTTTACTGTACTCAATTTTAAAATATTATGTTTCTGGGTGGTGATATTATACTGTATTTGTATGTTTTTATTGTTGCATACCTGATATTGTAATAAATGAATGTGCAGGTACTGTGTATCTTACTAATTTGTTTGTGATATTGTCTTTGTTGATGGTTATATTTTCCTGAGTTGTGTATTCTTTGTTTCCTGTTAATACTATGACATAACCTTTATGTATATATTGTCTGGACAAGCTGTAAACTAAGTTTATTATCTAGATCTGCTAATGAGATTCGTCTCGGCAGACCTTACCATGCGTTTTATATACATAATTATAATCCAATTTTTTGTAAATACTATGGCAATAAATATTTGAACTTGAACTTGAACTTGAACACACACACACACACACACACACACACACACACACACATACATACATACATACATACATACATACACACACACACACACACACACACACACACACACACACACACACACTGACGCACACACACACACACACACACACACACACTCACTCACTCACTCACTCACTCACTCACTCACTCACTCACTCACTCACTCAATCACACACACACACACACACACACACACACACACACACACACACACACACACACACACACACACACACACACACACACATACACTGACGCACACACACACACACACACAACACACACACACACACACTAGCTCAGCATATCCATCTCTATTGCTCTCACTTTTGATTTTTCATATTCATGCCACTCCAACTTGGGGTGTCAGCACTCCTTCATGCAATCCTCTGGCAGCCTCTGTACTTAATCTTCTTGTTCTTATCGTGACTTTCATCACACCTGCCACTTTCTCTCTTGGTCTACTCTGTTTTCCACCTCCTTTGGATACTTTGCTCTCGGGTACAGCCACAATCAAAATTAATATCCTGCAACACTTTCCTTCCATGGTAGTAAATCACTTGGTAATAAAGTACAACACATGTATGATTTTGCAGCACCTCATAATAATAATTGAGGGGGTTGAGTTGACATATGGTGTTGTATAATTATATTTAGATATGATACTGATTCATTTGCACGATGGAAGGAAAATGTTGCAAGATATTTGATTGTGGCTGTACAGTGTTACCCGAAGGTCCTTTTGATTTTAAAGTGATTCGCCTTCCCTCGCCGCTATCATCATCATCATCCGGCTTTTACCTTCATTTTCACTCAAATCTTGATGCTCTCAAACCTTAGAAAATCTCTCCGCCTGTCTTCCTCGCTCGCCTTTACTGCATGTCGGCAAATCTGCATCATCTGCATACATCACATTTGAGACAGACCATTCTCTCTCTCTCTCTCTCTCTCTCTCTCTCTCTCTCTCTCTCTCTCTCTCTCTCCAGCCTTCACCATTGCCACTTCTGTTCCAACACTTGTCTTAAAAGGATGGTACACGGTTGGCAAATCGGGAGCAATTGATTCCTCCAAGCACACACACACTCACTCACTCACTCACTCACTCACTCACTCACTCACTCACTCACTCACTCACACACACACACACACACACACACACACACACACACACACACACACACACACACACACACACACACACACACACACACACACACACACCTTCCCAGTAGGTTACCAAAGTCTTTCAACTCACTGCGGCTTTACATTTAATAAACTTACCGAGGACCGTTAAAAAATTATACTGTACATTAGGTGATGAGGAAAAAAAGTGAGCAGTTTTTGGGCTTTCCCGTAAGTGCGAAAGGCGAGGTGGGGAGTGAAAGGGGGGGGGGGTAGGTAGAGGAGGGGGGAAGGAGATGGAGGGAGGGGAGAAGGAGATGGGGGTAGATGGAGGGAGGGGGGAAGGAGATGGGGGTAGATGGAGGGAGGGGGGAAGGAGATGGGGGTAGATGGAGGGAGGGGAGAAGGAGATGGGGGTAGATGGAGGGAGGGGGGAAGGAGATGGAGGGAGAGAGGGTGGAAGGAGATGGGGTAGATGGAGGGAGAGAGGGTGGAAGGAAGGAAGAAAAGAAGGGGAGTGGAGGGAAAGGGGAAAGGGTATAGCTAACTGGAGGGAGAAAGGGATTGATAGAAGGAGGAGAATGGTATATAGATGGAGAGATTGATTGATTGATACGTTGATTGATAATTTTATTGGGGATTAAATTTTCAGTAGTGAGGAGAGAAGGAAGGAAAGGAGAAATGAAGGAGAGTGAAAATAACAGAAGTGTGGGGGGGGGGGAGGGAGGAGTGGGATGTAAACAGGAGAGAATAATAGAGGGAGGAGAAGGAGAAAGAGAAAGGAGGGAGGAGAGGAAGGGAGAGGAGAGGGAGGGTCAAAGGAGAAAGAGAAAGGAGGAAGGAGAGGAAGGGAGAGGGGAGAGGGAGGGTCAAAGGAGAAAGAGAAAGGATGGAGGAGAGGAAGGGAGAGGGGAGAGGGAGGGTCAAAGGAGAAAGAGAAAGGAGGGAGGGAGAGAAGAGAGGAAGGAAGGGGTAGGTAACTGGAAAGGAGGGTCTGGGTCGCAGCCATAACCCGTTATTTGTAGAAAAAATGTCAACCCCTTCCATCTTGAGTGTGGGAGAATGTGACACTGGGAGGCTGAGTGAGGTGAGGTGAGGGGTCGGGTCGGTCTGAGGGGGAGGGAGGGGGAGAAATGAGGGAAGGGAGGATGAGTAGTGAGGGATCGGGTCGGTATGAGGGGGAGATATGAGGGGAGGGAGGATGAGTAGTGAGGGGTCGGGTCGGTACTGAGGTGTGAGGTGAGGTGAGGGGTCGGGTCGGTACTGAGGGGGAGATATGAGGGGAGGGAGGGTGAGTAGTGAGGGGTTGGGTCGGTACTGAGGGGGAGAGATGAGGGGAGGGAGGCTGAGTGAGGTGAGGTGTGGGGTTGGGTCGGTGCTGAGGTGTGAGGGAGGGGGAGATATGAGGGAAGGGAGGATGAGTAGTGAGGGATCGGGTCGGTACTGAGGGGGGAGGGAGGGGGAGAGATGAGGGGAGGGAGAGTGAGGGATCGGGTCGGTACTGAGGGGGAGAGATGAGGGGAGGGATCGGGTCGGTACTAAGGGGTGAGGGTGAGGGAGGCAGTAAGGAAGAGAAACCAGCAGCCAAAATTAATGTACAGTCACGAGCACTAATAAGTATACAGGTTTGGTTGATGCTTCGACCAGTTCAATTTCACCAACGAAGTAATTCCAATGGAGATCTTATTGTGCATTTATTTACTTTCTCCAGGTATTCGAAGCACACCTGGATACTTATTAGTGCTCGTGACTGTACTATTGGCCACAAGAATTCGTACACACGCTGTTGTATTCGAGGTTTACAACATATAGAAAATGTAAGACTATGTACACTCCCAATCCAAAATTTGTATCCAGGTCTTGTTGAAGTTTCGAATCGTTTGACATAGTAGTGACCCAATTACAACGCTTATCCTGTTTCATATTTTCTTGCGCTCGCTTAATACTCGATCAGGCTATTCGAAGCAAGCCTGGATACATATTTTGGATCACGAGTGTACTTGCAATGCTACATTATTATTAGGTATGTTGTTTTGCTAATTACCGAGTACTTCCAGAATAATGACCTCTCTTTCCATATAGCCTGTGTAAGAATTCCTGTGACCAACTGTACTATCCCAGTAACTTATACTATACATTTATATAATTATACTCTATCATTATCTTCAGTACTCCTTTCTGTCTATACCTTTGATTTAAAAGAAAAAGTACCTATCAACTGTAATTAATCTGTAGTCTCTCACGTCTCTCTCTAGATTATCCTTATTATTGTTTTACAATATTATAGTAGTAGTAGTAGTAGTAGTAGTAGTAGTAGTAGTAGTAGTAGCATATAGTAGTAGTAGTAGTAGCAAATATAGTAGTAGTAGAAGTAGTAGTAGCATATATAGTAGTAGTAGTAGAAGTAGTAGTAGCATATATAGTAGTAGTAGTAGTAGTAGTAGTAGTTCCCCAGTAGCAAATATATGCAATTTTCTTTAACCGATTGTCCACTTCTTCCCTTTTCGTCCCATCCCTCCAAACCCTCACTTCCACACTCAGTTTTTATCCTCCGTCCTGTTTGGTGTTTATTTACTTTTCCTTATTCCATTCTCTCCCCCTCCTCCCCTCCCTTCGTTCCATATCCCTCAACCTCCCTTCACTCCATATTCCCCCCCCCCCTTTGCTCCTTTTCCTAAATAATGACTAACTTTAATTCCTTATCAAATCTGTTTTCACTATCTTTCTAATTTATATTTATTCTTGGTATTCTATTTTTTAATCTGTCATAATTTATAACTTCCCCAAAAGTCATTATATGTACAGTACAGTAAGTATATCTCTGTATGTTTTATTCTCTTCTCCTGCCTTATAATACCCTGCCTGGTGATTCTCCTTGTCCTGCCTTTTCCTTGGAGATCTCCCATGCCCCTCCTCCCATACTTCCCTGATCCCTATTCGCCCCGCCTCGCCTTGCCTTTCCCTTATCTGCCTGATCCTTGTCTCCTTCCCAACATCAGCTCCTCTTCTCTCCCCGCCTCCCTACAGACAAAAGGAACCACCTGTTACCCATTGAGTGTTCAGTGGCTGGCCAGGTATACATCAGTGGGACCAATCTAGCGTAACTGGAGTGGTTCCTGACCAGGCGACACTGGCCTTCTCCTCCTTCCACTTTTAATCTATTTTATTATAGAGAAATTCTGTGCCCGATAATGCTGGTCATAATCTCACTGGCAGATAGTTTGGGTCATATTTGTTGATCATAGATAGCTCAGAGAATACTGATGAGTACATTAGTATGATCGAATATCAATTTTTGCCAAAATTTGCTACCCGTCTGGATTCACACCGTCTGGATTCACACCTGACACACTCATTGATCACTGCCGTAGCTTCTCTCACATACATTATACATATTCCAGTGTTGGATGGGACGGCTTCCCACACTTAGGTTGAGGCCATGAGCTGCTCTCTATATTATGCAGGAACCTTTTCCCTGGTAATTACGATTAAATTGACTGGAGAGATAATATCGTTTACTCTGAATGTATAAAGGCATTGAGGGAAGGATTCCAGAGTGACCCTAAGGGCCACCATCGACCTCTTTCCCAAAAGGGTTGAGAGCGATCCATTAAATATCGAACAATGAATTTTATTTTACAGTGGTTTTCATGTTGGTAAATTAAATTCCTCGCACTGGGTGTTAGTTGTGTCCTTATTTTTTCAATATTTTTTCTGTGTCATTAATATATTTGTAGGTTGTCAGACAGTGAAAAAAATGAAGTTTTAGTACGAATTTTAAAATATTACTCACGGGGATGAAAGATTGAATGGTGAAAGGACTGTGAGGACAGGAAAGGCATAAGGACTTGTCCCCCTCTCGAGACGGCCCCATTTTGCTCTCCAGTGGCCCAGGGAAAAGGGTTCACGCCATCATTAACATACAGAGAGGAGAACACGGTGGGAAAAAATGAAGACGAAAAAAAAAAAAGAAAGGAGGCCAGAATTCCGGATCTATACAAAGGGTGAAGAGGGAAGGAAAGTCGAACAAAAGCGAATCGTTGGGGAGGAGGAGGAGAAGCTGCTGCAGATGTGTTTGTAACCCTGAATCCTCCCTTACCCCTCCAAATGAATACTATGTAACCCTGAATCCTCTCTCACCCTTCTACACCAACATTTTGTAACCCCAAATCTTGGCGCACCAACACTTTTGTAACCCCAAATTTTGCCTCAATAACAAATATGTAACCATTTCCTCTGTGTCACCCTTCTACACCAACACTTTGTAATCTTGAATCCTCTCTCTCCCTTCTTGAATCGTTCCACCCTCACCCCTCTATATCAACACTTTGTAACCCTGATTCCCCTGGTCCCCCCCCCCCCTCGCTATCCCACACCAACGCTCTGTAATTTTAACTTGAAGGGGACGATATGCTGTATATCTCTCGAGCTAAACAAGCCCAGCGTTTTCTTCTTTCCCGGATGTTATGATAAGGTTTTTACAATATTAAAGGGAAAAGATCTCTGGTTGGCGAGTTGGAGGGCTATTGATTCCTCCAAACTATGCAAGGAAACAGACGACCTCAGAGGTACTAAATGGAGATCTGTTTCGTGGCATTAGGTTTGGAGAAAGTAACCAGAATCATAGAAATTAATAGGTAAAGAAAAGTGGATTATAATTATAGAGTAGTTGTTCCGTGTTTGTAATGCATAGATTTCCTTTTTCATCCTCATTGCCTCATATTTTTTTTCTCAAGCTCAGTGAACTCTTTTCATGTTGAAGCAAGCATTCAAGTTATGCTTCCAAAAAGTTATGTAAGGACACAAACGGAAATATTCATATTTTATAATTTTATTGAAATTGCACAATATTCATAGTAAATGCAAAGTTTATAGGATAATAAATAAGTTATAAACGATCTCATATTTCTATTACTATTTAAGACAACACCAAGAGTTCTATATACTTAGAAGGGTAAGGAAGCGGGAAACATTCAGTCAGGAGAAAATGGGGAGAAAGGAAGAAGTGAAAATTACAAAAAAGTGATAGACAGGGAAATACATGAAGTGAAGGTCAGCAGGGTATGTGGTTTGAAATGCATTATCCCAATCCACCTTTACCCAATTCCTACCTTTACTTTCCCTCACTTCCAATCTTCCCCTACCCACAGTTCTATTCCTAAAAGGAAACATTGATATCGGCAGTGCTACGTGAACTACAAATTTGATGGCAAAGATTAAATCTTAAAATGTATATTTTAGTATGTTAGTCCAAAGTGTTAGAACTATATAAGTACAATAAGTACAGCAGCATACATTACATATTTGTATCTATATAGTTCTTGGTTATGTGTGCATTTGTCAAATTACCTACAGAAAATACACAGTACATAAGGTTATACACCAATTAGTTTTTTCCTTGTGATAAATTTCGTATTGAAAATATTAACATGTACAAGCAAAACCATTGGCAGCAATTATAAAAGCTGCAAATCTAGAAACCATACACAATGTATGTAATGTTAGAACTTTAAATCTCGCATGATATTGAAACTAAGTAATTATGCACCTTCTATAGGTGACCTCTACAAAGTGAATTAATGAGACTGATAAAAAATACACAACTGTTTTTAAAGACAGAGCTACATAGCTACAGTACAGTGTCCTTCAAATACTTTACTTTAACATAATTATATATTCACAGCCTCTGAGGATATGTCAGTATAGCAACAAAGATAAGACAAGTTATCAGAGCAGGACAGAAAGGCTTGATGAATATTGTGTCCTTAGTTGCCTGTTACTGATATAGCACTACTGTATAGTATTGACACAGTGAGATAATCTAGATACAGTATGATGAAGAAATCAGAAATAACAGAACAGAATATCCAGTGGAATGGGGTTACGCTCACATTCACTCCCTCTTTCAAGCCCATCATATTCTCAGCCCCTACTCCACCACCTCCAGTTTTTGCATCCACAACAAAACTTCCTGAATTTTATTTAGACTTGGTCAAAACAATGCTTACAAATGTGGACAAAAACATGACAAATTTAAAATCTTGAAATTGATATATAAATTCTTCCAGCCCTGTCACTCAGTCACCTCACTTGTACAACAATGGTAATTAGCCATAGAAATTAGTATTGCTCCCTACATTATCAAAGGTGATAAATGTAAACTGAGATGCTATTGTGTCACATCCTCTTAGAGGCCAAAACCACATAAGTAAGAATTAAATATCTGGAGCAGGCTGTATACTGTAGTTAGAAGCACATGAATGAGAAACTGTTATTCCCACCTTTTAAGTACAGTACAGTGTGTAAAGGGAGATAAAAGGATTATGATGATAGCTTGTTCTCTCCCCTCCTAGGCTCCTACATAAGTATGGTAAAGCCACTGTATGTTTCTCCAAGTCCACCTTGGCTCTTATTCTCACACTACTGTAGTATTAACCACAATATGAACCACAAGTAGCTCTATAATACAAGATTCTGCCATATAAGAATCTATCCTATAACCACCCAACGGGAAATATGTACTATAATCTGTCGTTCACTCTGATGATCTTTACATTGTTATTAAGTTCAATTTGCCCTTGGCTGCCTAGCACAAGGACAGCAATATTGTTGTGTATATTGAAGGAATTGTAACTGATTGATAGTTTACAAAATGAATGATCCACCAAACGCAATACCAGCTACATGAAAACGTTCCTTCAACTAATGCCAAGTATTTCTGTAACTACATTACTCAGGTTGAACTATATTGTATATAAACCAGGTATGCACTTTCAAGAAAAAGAATCAGTCTCCTTTCAATAGAATAAATTTGGGAACAAGGGACAAAACATTCTGAACACTATTTGTGGTTAAGCTATTGTTAGTCATTTTGTTCATTTGTGAACACATTGGATCCAGGTAAGAACAACTTTTTTGCAAGTATACATTATCAACACAGATTTCTTTTACAACCTGGTAACAAAGAAACATTGTACAGTACACAAAATTTTTCTAGTTTTTGTATGCAAAGGATGAGGGTTTCTCATTCATATGATATTCAAGTTATTAACATTATCACAACACCTCAACAAACACAAAACTAAAATAAATTTTTTTTTATATACAGTACTTATGATTATGGAACAGAAACTGGTTTTTCAGTATAAAAGTACACGAAGATATAAAAATATAGGCCAAAATATATACCAGTACATTTTGGCAATACAATGTATTATTACAAAGGTTCTTAAAAAGTCTTGTTCCAATTCAGACCTTTGAAATGTACTCACTAGATTCAGCCCATTCATAAGATTATCCTGTGCATACATGGTCATACAAGAGAAAAAGCTAAGCAGCTCTAATTAGAAAATGCGGTAGTGTTATCAAATGCATACTGTAATTCAAACACCTAACTGGCATCATTCAAACTATGATCATTTATTTCTTAATAGTATTCAAGATTTCCACTACCAAAAACAACTACTATAAAAATTCTATTGAGCAAGAAACTTGGCAATGTTGTCGTTCCTTGAAACAGTACTCTGACATTATTAAAAATTTTCTCTAATCTACTGTATATTAAAAATTCTCTAATCTAATGTATATAGTTCTGTACAGTACATAGACAGATGTTTAGCTTCCCATTATGACTTTATAATGTGATTTTCATCCTGCTCTCTTTTATAGAACCATAATTATCAACTAATTTTCTTCCAATGAATCATATTGCTTTGCCACAGATTATTCAATGGATTGCTAATATTATTTGATACGGAATACATACATCGCTTCTCCCAAACGATATTTAAGTCTAATATCAAGAGCCAGCTTTATAAATACTGGTACATAAACCTAAACAAGTTATTGTCTGAGTAAAAACATAAACATTACAGTATAAAAAATTCCAATACAACATTCACAAATATTCAACACTGATCTTTCACAACGGAATTATTTAAAAAAATATTCTTTTAAATGTGCTCAAAGAAATAATACAATGATTTATTTTCACATTTTGATGAGCAAAGGGCAAATAAAATAAAGTACAGTAGCATACAGTCTGGTTCTTATTTTCTCAAGAACCTTCAGGATGAGGATTTCCCACAATGGGATGAAATTAACTACTAAAAAAATTGAAAGAACATAAGGAAGTAACTTTCCTGGATAATATAAGAGCATTTCATACTGAAAAGAACAACTGAAATATTTAATACAGAACTTAGTTCATAATAATATAATGTATGAAATGATATGTAAAATTGCAATGTATAATTTTCTTAGTTATTCAAATGAACTGTCAACTATAATTTCACTAACATTACTGCAATTAAAAAAAAAAATTATTTGTCAACTACAGTACAGTACTGTATTCATAAGAAAACAATATGCTATCCATGTGTACAGAACACTCCATTAAGCAAGTTGAAAGACATTTTTATTCAAATGTGTAATTTTTCACTAATGGCCAAAACATTCCACATCTACTTCAGGCTTGAAGTCTCACTCGTCGGCAGTTAATCTCAGTGCCACTGCACCAAATTCTCTATCCTTATTGACGTCAGGAGCATCTAAATCTGCGACAAGTTTGAAACCCCCAGCAACATCATCATCCATCCTAAATAACACCACAAGCTCAAATTCAGTATCATCTTTGAAATCGGCTTCATCCATATCGAGTGAGGCAGAGAAAAGTTTGAAGTACAAAAGGCCAGTGATGAGGAAGAGTGCACCCCTACGTGTGTTCCCTTCTAAAGTGACTCTAATTAAGACTGGCAAGACTGCTATGGTGCACCATCCTAATCCATATGCGGCCAGAAACATATACTATAATAACCGATGGGTGGAGAAGCAAGTGGCAGGGTTCACCAGATGGCTGAACTTCATTCTCACCCCACCTGAGGAAGAGGACACTGCCTCGAAAGTCAAAACTGTGGGTGTGGGAAAGCTGTGGTCTGAGGCCAGCAGGACACAGGGGCCCCAAGCTGCCCCAACAAAGGAAGTCATGTCTCTACGAGCCTACAGTGCCCGACGTAGGCTGAACCGTTTGCGAAGACAGGCATGCCGCTTCTACCAAACCAAGGAATTTGGTGAAGTGGTGGTGAAACTGGAGAGGGCCATAGATAAGCATAATCTCGCCATACGCAAAGATCGCTTGACTCACGTGGATCTCGGGCTGAAACAGGAGATGCTGCATCTTATGATGTGCTATAATCCACTTTGGCTGCGCATTGGCCTGGAGACAGTTTATGGGGAGCTACTGCACCTCTCTAGCAACAGTGACATCACAACACAACCATCACTCACTTCCTCATCAATAGACTGCTGAGCAACTCCAACATTGCTGCCAGATTTGCCCACCCAACAGTACCGCACTGCTATGGTGCTGGTTATGAGGATGCTCTCAAGGCATTCCAGCTCAAGAAATTCCTCATCCTGGTATTGTTCCTCGACCGTGCCAAGACATCCAGGCTCATAAACCGTGACCCCTGCCTCTTCAACAAGCAGGCAGAGTACAAATCAAGTCGGGACATCCTGATAGCATTTGCACGGGGATTTCTTTCTGGGGTTGGAGACGTAACCAAGCACCTGGGTTACCTGGGCTATTTTGTCACACACAAGCAGACTGTCTTAGAGGAATTTGATTATGCTGTCACCAACTTACCTGTCGACCTGCGCTGTGGAATCCGCCTCACACGTGTAATGGAGATGCTGACAAACCATTATTCATTAAGTGACCAGCTGCATGTGCCTGCCATTAGTAGGCTACAGAAGGTCCACAATGTAGTGTTGAAATCTTTGGAAGACTGTGGATACCCAAGAGTGAAAACCAATATCCTAGCTAAGGACATTATAGATGGCCACAGGGAGCAGACCCTGGCATTACTCTGGACTATCATTTTCAAGTTCCAGGTATCACTAATTGTGAGTGAGAAGCGACTGAAGGAGGAATTGGGACATCTGCAGCATTCCTTGGAGGTGCGGGCACAGCTGGATGAGGCTGCCCACATTGTCTCTTTGCTATTAAGGAGTCAGAGGCATTTGTGGAATTAGGTCAGCTGGCTAAGAAAAAAGAGGAGGCCAGTATGGAGGTACTACTAACTTACCTCCGACTCTGGACTCAGTTCACCTGCGCCCACTATGGCTTAGAGATTGAAAACCTGACTGTGTCCTTCTCTGATGGCCATGCTTTGTGTCTGTTGCTGCACCACTACTACCCCGACATCCTGCCCCTTGCAAATATCAAGTGGCAGACCACACAGAACCTCCCATCACAGAATGTAGACCTGGATGTGTCCATGGATGACTCCTTCAGTGAGATGACGTACACAGACACCTGCACATGGGAGGAGCACAATAACCGCCGTGCCAACGAGGACAACTTCACTCTTTTTCTGGATAAGGTATCCCAGTTGGATGGGATCCCAATTCTGATAAGAAGCGGAGACATGATCAACACCATCCCAGACGAAAAAGTCACTGCCACTTTCCTATCTGTGTGCCCGCCTCTTGGACCTCAGTGCAGAGATGAAGGCTGCCAGAGTTATTCAGGTGGCCTGGAGAAAATGTCTGGGCAAGAAGAGGCTTCAGCAGCTTAATGTAAAATATGGATAATTGTACTGTTGGTCTGATTCTTTAAGAGATGTACTGTATACATGACATTTTGAATTAAGAGGCCACATAAACTTAAGGTAAAGTTAGTCTGTTTCTTAGACAGTCTGGGGAACTACAACAACATTCCACTATTCATGACAACCACAGTAGGGTTGTAGTGATAAATGTCAATTTATTTATATATTATTTCAAATATAGATAAAAACAAGTTTCAATATTAAAACAGTACAGTACTTGAATTAGTTAATGAACTCAACAATATACCTTAAATAAATATAAGCACCAAATTATAACAAACTTAATTAACAAAATATACATTGTTCATTATGTAGAATATGATACAAAATAATATACAGTATAAACATATTAATATATGAATGTGCTATAATCTCAAATAATGCAAGCACCTTACTTGATTAATGGAATAGTAGGGTATGATTCTATGGAATGGATAACATTATGTGTTACCACCATATTAGTGTTGCAATAAGCCTATCTGTTATTCTATACCTATCTAAAGTTCTTTCAACCCCTTCCTTACCCCTGAAGAGGAAGCAATATCAGTCAACCACAACTTCATCTCCTCACACTTTATTTCCTTTCACTCTTAATTGATTTCTTCAATACCATAGGTGTGTTCTAGTAGCATTTGTTAAGTGTGAGCTCCTTGGTACCTAATAACTTTGTTTCTTACTTTCAAAGGGAGAGTCAACCCTTAGGTCCTTGCCACAGTAAATATTTGCTAAGAAAAAGAGCATTTATGTTAATATCATTACAATATGCTGTAAAGTAACCTAGCAAATGAAATGGCTCAAATATGTGGACTGCAAATGTTTAAAAATATATTATGTATCAATAACTGATACATTAATGGCAGTTCCCTTCTGAGCTGTACAATGTACAGTAATTGGTTTCATGTTCTCTCGTTTATCACTTGTCCAACCATAAAAGTGCTCACTGTAGCCCCAGCCTGTAGTATTGTTATACATTTTGCACCCACTAGCCATCCCAATTAAACCACTCGCAAAATTGGTGAACAAAAAATATACACACACACATACTCCCTCACAAAAGAAACCTAATGTATGAGTACTCCTATCAATACTAAATAATCTAACAGTATTCCAGGAATGTTGATTACTATATTCTACATGTTGGTATTCTTTAAGTTTCACTGCATAGTATATAAGACAATTACATGTATATTAAATAGCACCAAACTTATACTACACTGTACTAATCCTTCTTACAATGTTACTAAAAGATCCACCTGTCTTAAAATTGGATGCCTCATTTCCTGTGTGACCTCCCTTCAAGGGGGTGGCCCTGGGATAATATATTCTATTTATCCTTGCTCCAACACTCCCCTCTTAACTACCACATTTCTCGGACTCTAGTCTCTGTCTGTCTGAAGGGTTAATCATGAAAAAGCCTTTTCTTGAGGCATCAGAGCAATAGGTAAACCAAAAGATTCATCACCCCTTTAACGTGTTATTCACAATCCTTATACTCCCTCATTCTATCCGCTTTAATAACTATAATTTCTTTTCCACTGCATCCCTTATTGCAGTAAGATACCCAAGATAAAACATACTCAATATACTGTACACATAAATAGCATGAAGGCCTTGCAAAATATCACACTTACTTGTAAATGACCTCCATACAGTATATTCACCTAAACCATACTAATGAGCAAAATATGATCAGGATAGCAACCTTAACAGACTAGAATAAATATGTAAATCAATATTATTGTAAGACAGTTTTACCAATATATTCTATTCACAATGACTGATAATACTAGCATAAACAAAATTTTAAAAATTGGCAATGTATTACGCTGAGCTGTATGGATGGTTGGACGACTATACCCATTACAGGTACCCTGGAGTGGATTTTGGGCAGTGCTATGTAAGGTACTGTGGTCTGGTGATTATATCTACATATGTGCGGATTGTATATTAAGGTATGTTCTGGTGTCCTAAATGAAAAAAAGTGGAAGAAACATAACCTGCGACCAAAGTCCGGGTGACAGAAATCCAGACAAATCCTTGGGTCTTTTGACATCAAGGAATTGGCACCTACTTGTGCTGGAATATCAACCTCTCTTACCATTTGTTTATATCCATAAAACCCTGAACAAATGAAGAGATGAATAACTGGTTATATGGAAGACTGTTACCATAAAAAAAAGCATTAGACAACATACTCGTACCTACTATACAAGCAATAACCATTACAGTAGACTAAGAATTCATGATTTCTGAAGTTATTTGTGTACTGCTAACTTTTCCATGATTGTACTAAGTGTAAGTTTAAAAGCAAGACATACAAAATGAGTTTCTGATATGTTGTTCCTGATATCCAGTACTTGCCTTCATCAAATTCAGTGCTGCAACACCAAGTACTTTTTAAAAATTGGAAGCATATCTCATGTCATTTACCCTCTGGCAACTCCCCTTTGCTCAAGCAAATAGAGTGGACTTCTCCAGAACGTTCATCCATCTTCTAGGAGTTAGCATTTTCATCTCCAGGTTTGTAGTGTTTAATCTGACCACAGATAATGATTAACATCTTCAAAGCAATTATATGGCACTGTTCATAATCAAGTATATTAAGAAGTATGAAAAACCTACCTAGCTGTAAAATACAATCAAACACAATGTTAGGTAGATCAGTTTAAGTAAAACACCTTTTTGTAGTAAAGTAACCATTTACAAAACTACCAAGCTTGCCTGTACCTTTTATGGCACTCCTCTTCAAATGTTGAGAATGGTTAGTTAGTGTAAAGCATCAAGCAATCCTTGAGGCTGCTCCAAATGTGGCAGATGGTGGGAAAATGGCAGGCAAGTACGACGGGTGTGGAATTTGATGCCCACCTGCAAGGTCAGTCACAGATTAGATATCTACTGGTACTAAACAGCAAAAAATTAGTTCACTAAACTAGTATATTCATTGGTAAGCATGCTTAACGCTTTAGTAGTAATTCATTAACACAAACACCATGAGGAAAGCAAGCCTACTGCTAAGTTCTGTTTCTATGATACTGAAAATATAACCATACAGAAACAATATTGTCTATAAACTTAGTTTCAAATCAACATACCACTGGCATACGTCTGTAGGATAAAACTCCATCTTTAAAGTACAACGATAGGTTTTGTTTTGGCAATACCATTTGTAGGTTTTCTGATGGGCAATAACCTTTCAGAATACTTGTTACTTCCTGTAAGTTTCTCATTGTGGTAATGCGCATCCTTTGGTATGAGTCTTGAGGTTGTACTGGAACTTTCACAATTTTTACTTCCTCATCAGAATTGACAATTTCTAACTTTTTGTCATGCTTAACAGACTTCATTACACCTGCATCAAGCTCAGAGTATGAATCTTTAACACAGTCCAGTCTTTCTGGCTTGTGAGTAACCTCTGGCAATGACTCCTCACTTGCCACACGATGAACTGTGGCCTTGGCTCTCTCTTCAAGCAACTTCTGTAGCTGTGCTCTGCGGCGAAGCTTGTGCACTCTCCTACTCTCCTGGTTTGTTTCTCCATTAATGCTTTCAGTGTCAGTTTCAATGCCTGACTCCTCAGTTTCCTGAAGTCTCTTGTGATGTTCAGGAGACAAATAAGCTCTCAGTGACTCTCCTGATAAACCAAATCCCACATCACTGTTTGCACCACTACAAGGGCTCATATCAGCAATAGATGGATTTAAGCTATATACTGAAGTTGAAGCTGTTAGGCTATAATAGCCAAAACTATTCATAGATGCTACTGAATGCCTGGAGAATGGTCTCGTTATCATCTGCTGCAGCATTGTTTCATATTTTCTTCTGGCTTTCCAGCCTCTGAAATATCTTTCAATTGTTAATGCTGCCTTGCACAACTTCTTATATTGCATATATACAAGATATCTCTTGATGTTTTTTTGTATTTGCACAGCAGCATTTCTGATCTTCATATACCTATGTCTTGCAACCCATGCCTTTGCATATTTCTGGATTATACATGTTGCAGTTCGTAGTTTCTTATATGGTTTCCAACATTTATAACTTCTCCAATCTGTAAAGAATAACCTTTCTAAATAAACAAGCAATAACTAAGGCATTTGTGTACTGTATAGTTATTCTCTACACATACAGTATTTCTGAACTATATTGATAAATGGAAAGATGTTCTCAAGTAGAATAATACAGTATTGCAGTCTATAGTGAGTAACTGTAATCACACTCAGTTAACCCTAAACTGGGGCTATTGGAATCACAGAAGTAACATCCTATAAAAGGAAACAAATTACAGTACACTTACATTTCTGCAAGCACGTTGCTCCAAGTCGGTGTTTCTCCTTGCGTACTTCCTCTAACTTATACAGAGCACTCTCAGAAAGGAATATCCTTGTTTGACCAAATCTGAAAATATAGATATATATTACAGTAACTTCAAATTCCAGAAGAATAAATTGACTAGCAAACTGCTGTTACTCGCAGGTACACCACCATCAGCAACCTCTTGTGACAACATCAGTAACATACACCTTGGACCACAAGGCATACAAGCACTCACTAACATGGCAAACTATAGCTACTCACACAACACAGTACCCAACATATGGAAACACGGAAATATCACCACTATCCCCAAACCTAACAAAGACCCCACACTACCCTCATCACACAGTCCCATCACCCTCCTTTGCACACCCTCCAAAGTTACTGAGCGCTTCATCATCAGCTTAATTACACCACACATTCCCCTTGCATCCTCACAACATGGCTTCAGACCAATACACTAAACGTTCTTCTTACAGACCTCACACAAAGAACCTATGATGGCATCAACTCAGATAAACCCCCACACAGAACACTCCTAGTTACATTGTACATTAGTAAAGCATTTGATGCCAACCCCCACCACAACCTCACAAACAAAATATACAACACAAGCATGCACAATAATACCAAAAGATGGCTGGCCAGCTTCCTGGGAGGAAGAGTAGCTCATGTTACATTTGCCGGTCAGTCATCTAAGATTAAAAGTTTCACCAATGGTGTCCCCCAAGGTTCTGTACTCTCACCCACCCTTTTCAACCTATACATGCACAACCTACCAACACCCCAGACACCACAAATACAGATAGCCTCCTATGCAGACGACATAACACTCACATGTACACACAGAAATGCAGACACAGCCACTCACATCCACCAACCCTACCTGAACACTAAATGCCTGGTTCACCACAAACAGACTTAAAATAGCACCCACCAAGTCAACTGTCACCCTACTCACCAACTGGAATGCAGAACACCGCTACACACCGCACCTCACCATAAACAACACACACACACACCCAAAATACTTGGCATAACATACAATACATCAGTGACATTCAGACAACACATCACAGCCATCAAAAACAAATGCATGCAAAGCCTCAAGGCCCTCAGATCACTTGCCAGCACAACATTTGGACACAATAAAGAACCCACAACCACAGTATACAAACAATATATCCGATCAGTGATGGATTATGCAAGCCCTGCCTGGGCCACAAACCTCACTAAGACTCGTATCAACACCCTTCAGACCATTCAAAATAGAGCCCTAAAGATAACCACAGGCTGCACAGCTACCACACCTACAGACCACTTACACCATGAAACCAAAGTCCTCAAAATCAAGGACCATCCTGACATGAGAGGCACACAAACACTTGCTGCATCCTCCACAAACCCACACCATCCACTACACTACATGGCAAAACACCCACACATGCCAAGGAACATCAAAACAACACCCAGTACACGATACCATACACAAATACTATCATCTCTTACACCCTGCCCTCCCCAAACCAGTCTCCAGAAACACATCCATACTCAAAGCACTCATCAGTCCATCCAAACACTCAAAAACAACACCCAGCTGCATGCACGACCTCCTGACATCCACCCATCTGAATCATCCCTTCCCCGTGAGGACAGAGTCCACCTGGCCAGGCTGCGGTGTGGCCACCACCCGGCCCTTCTGACATATCAGAAGAAGCTGGAGGGAGCCATTGTAGATACCTGTCCAGGATGCAACACAGCATCTCATTCTATTAAACACATTATGGAAGATTGCAATACACACAACCACACTCGCCAACAACACAACATACACTCTGAGGGCACTGTAGGAGAGCCCGGTTCAGGCCATGGCCTTCCTCAGGAGCTCGGGGCTGTTCGACCAGACAGCTTGAGGAACTTCAACAACAACCTCTTATTCGATCCTGCCTAGTTTTGGCCTCTATTTGATCCCAATATAGATGGGAATGAAATATGAGTGGCTCTGACCAGAGACTTTAAAATAATCTTTTGCAGTTTATATTTGCTATGATCTGCAGATGGTACCCTGTTTTTACATATATTGTACTACGATTTCAGGGTTACCCCCATTCATGCATACTGAATTTGTATCCTAATTTTATACCCAGGCTTCAATTCAGCTATACATAATGATTAAATTACTGATAACATACTGATTAACATTGAAATAAGCAGCATCCAATCAGCTGTATTCAGTAATAATATAAAATTTCTTACCAAAGTATTTCTCATACCTGCTTGGAACACTAGTGAAATAATTTTTCATTCTTCAGTTTGTTATTGAGTAAGATTATCATATGTAAGTCAAATTGTGACACATAACTATATAAATCTACTGAAATTTTCCCAATAATGATCTTCAGGCATGGGATCATATGTTTTAATAATTACTGGGTGTATTGTGCCTTTCCCAAGTTCTCTCAGATCTAAAGTCCTCTGGACAAATAATTTCACTTCAGAGATTGAACTGCATATTTTACATGGTACAGTATAGGTCATTGCAGTTAAAAAATACCTGCATAAACTTGTAGCAACTTCTTCAGATGATGGTGATGAAAGTACAGATTTTGCAACTGCAATGCTGGCTGTAGTTGCATCAACCCCAGCACGTGTATGTCCATACCTCATGATGAAATCCTCATACGAAATTCTGAAACAATAACCATCATTAAAGTAATTTTGTTCTATTTATGTTCATTGTTTAAGGTTGCTAACAAAGAGGCCAAGTTTGCCATTTCAACTTATTTGTTCAAATACATGCTGATAAGTACTTCATTAATGGACTAAAAACTTTTATATAATGAACAATAGCAGAGAATAGTACTCAACAGTATGAAGTCCAATGATATTCAACATATTAATATCAAAACAAGGTCTGATTATCTTTGTAGTTTTCACAATCCATGACGATTAAATTGATGAGAAGCTTGCACAAGCTATGTACTTGGCAAAAAGTTTTTTTTTTTTTTATAAAAGTAACATGCACAGCATATTTAAACTTGTATTGCTTCACCTATTCATACTAGCAGGGTTAGATTTTAAGGCTCATGAAAATTAATTGAGAAAATTCTCACCTGACAGGATATCCAGCTTGGCTAATAGATACAGTTTCAATAACTCCACATGCCTTGAGTTGGTGCAGCATGTATTCACGCTCAACCACACCTGCAGAGGAAAATTTTAAAATACTGTAGCTCTAATAAATTTCTACATTAAAATGTAAAAATATCATTTAAGAAATTTAAGAAATTCCTGTAGTTTCATGAATGGATGGCCTTATGAAAATGCTTAAAAAGTACACAGTGGTACATTGTACAACAGCTCAAATTTTAACTATCACAAAAATAGGGTTATGTTTGGTCATCACATAAATGTACAATACTGTACTGTACAGTATACAGTACAGTCACAGGGCACTTTAAGGTGAGTTACAACTAAGTCTACTGCCAGGGGAGAGCAAGCTTTGGAACAGTATAGAATGCTGTAATGCCACAAAAATATTACCTATAGCACACTAATGTTTTAATTTATATTAGTAACTCAAAATTGTAAATACCAGTTAATTTGAATATTATAGAACACAATTTGAAAATGTTTAAGAAGCTCAACGCTTCAACATTAACTATTTGAAAGACACATGCTTACACAAAGACAGTTGGATTGTTGGAACCTGTACACCTTCAAAATGATGGCTAAAACAAGAGCTGTGCCTACCATAGAATACCTAAACCCAACACTGCTACGAGATTGTAGCTAAGACAGCAAGTGCATCACAACAAACACATAATTGCTTAAGCATTTTATACCAATAAATTATATAAAAAAAGCACAAGAGGTGTAAAGTGTGGTTTGCAGTGTTAGATCTACATTTATTTATCTTTATTACTGGAAGCCAGGCTAGTGGAGTAGGTGACCAGCTTTGTCTTTGCACAGAGGTTTCCTCGGGTTCAAGTACATAGAGTACCAAGCCTTGCAATCAGGAGGTATGGCCAGGGTAGGGTTTAGTACAGCCAGCTGTCACTATGTGTAGAGCACCTTGCCAGTATGTAGGAAGGGCAGGATTGGGTAGTATACAGGCCACTCAAGCTAGGTCATGGGAAAGTTAATCATAATTTGTCACCTCAGTAGCCAAGACTGCTACAGCCGAGGTGGTTTCATATGTACTGGTCTCCACTACAGACTGGTTGATGCTGTTACCACTGGTTCTGCCATCACTGCTACTGCTGGAGGCCAGGGAGATGTTCCCAAATGAATAGCTGGTACAAGAGTACTGCTGACTGGGGCTACTGCAGCTGCTTTTATCACAGTTGCAGTGTTGAGACCAAAATGCTGCACTGAATGGTCAGTAACAAGTGTGTTAGTGTCCTCTTGATTTTACTGACCCAGGCCAGGTGTTAGGTTAGGTCAATCAGCAATGGGAAAGCTAGCGAGCCACCTAAAGGGCCCAATGCTGCCCACCAAACCAATAATCATTCCTATACCATTCACATTACTTCACATGTTTCCTCCCAGTACCCAAATATGTCACATCTCAAGCATCCATTCAACCACTGCTTATAGAGGGGTTGCATCAAGTTACTCCAGGAGAATTAAGCATTAAATAATCAAGTATATATAATATACACTAACATCATATCTATTATCTATACAGGTAATAGTTGCGAATGTGTGTATTGTACTTGTGAGTGAGAAAGGGTTGACTGAGTATTATGTAAACTTAAAAATGGGAGTGAATGTGAGTGTGGTTCATTTCACTGGATATTCTGTCTGTCTGTCTTTTCCGATTGTTTGCCCTCTTTGGACCTGAAATCCCGATTCGATTGGGGAGAAAAAGGAAAGTAGAGCTTTGATGATGATGATGACTTTGGTTAAATCTCCACCCAAACAAAAAATATGCGTGCTAAATGTCTCACCTGTTACTGTTCCTGCATTAGGTTTTATACAGCGTACATAATGCAGGTCACATAATTGTAGAGTTTTCATCAGAAGATCTAAGGAAGATTTGAACTTTGAGAGTGTGGTAATTTTGCGTGTTGTTCGTCTGCCCTTTTCCTGGTCTGTAGATTCACTGTTTTCCACGACGTTCCTCATGAAACTGCAACTGCTTTCTGTTAACAATCCCCAAACTTCCAGCGGTACCTGTAATGATGAAGTCACACATTCAATTATCACATCACCCACTACAGTAGATATGAACAGAAATTTGTACAGTATATGAATATTCCCTTCTGATTTGCATCTTAAACATACTGTAGTTATGAAGTGTCCACTATATTATGGATAAATGGAGTTAAGAGTAATACAAAAATGGTCAGGAGTATGGACTCAACATACTGTACTGTATGAGACCTAAGTTCAACATGTAATAATAATACTTACTTCATCCTTATTTTTATGCAGTAATCCCTGGGCATCATATTTGACAGGTCCAGCATAGTGCCTGATAACAAATCCAGCTGTATGACCAGGCGTGGCTGGGGCAGACACCATGCCTGTGTGCTCCAAGGCCTTGCACACTCGCTCACATGCTTCACTCTCCCTTACTGCTCGCTTCAATTGACATTCCTGGATGATTAATAAATACGACATTAATCAAATATTTCTTGTAATATGAACAGCAAATTTATATTGGAAAGAAGGTTAAAAGCTACTGAACTTATCCCATGACCTCAGGAAGAATACACCTGCTAAGAATGGGTTTTGGCATCCCATTGAAACTGTGCCATTCCCTTTAATTTTTTTTTCAACTATCCTTTGTGCTTGCTGTCCCACCTCTTTATCACCTTCTCCCTTGTCCTCCAGGGTCTTCCATCCTATATGTGAAGGAATGCATGTGTTGTTAGCATGTACTGTATATGAAGTGTAGTTGATGGAGTTCCTGCACGAAGAGGGTAACATCTATGAGTCGTACGTACAGTCCTGACTTTTGCATTGTCCTCTCAAATAAACTGCTAAATAAACTAGCCCTTAGGGCAAAAGAGAAAATAGACTTTTCTTAACCTGTTTGTGCTGTAGACTATTTCCTTTAAGTACAGTGTACACTATACTTACCTCATATTCAGCTAGGGCCTTGAAGCATGAAATAATATAAAGAAATGCAATGAATGTTCACATACTGAGATGACTGCAACATATGCATAATCATGTGATATTGTTTCATTAATATATTTCCCACTATTCGGTAACTACTCTTGAAACAGTACTCTAAAGCATTGTACCCCTGTTCACTGCACTCCCTGGAGGCTAAAATATTACAGCTTCATAACATGCTGTTCTCTGGGCTCTATAAAATTTACAAAAGGCTTATTTTATTAACCATGTAGAGAAAATTAGCAAATGAAGAAACTAACCTCATTCAAAATGGTAAATACAGAAATCTTAGAATCCAAAGCAAGGACACAGTTGGAGTTGTCTGTGTATGGGATGTCCACTCCAAGAAAACCTTCCTCTTTCATCACCTGCAACCCAAATGCATGTAATTCTAAGTTAAATAATTTGCTGAGTGAAATTACAATGATATGAACTACAGTATTTTGTACCTCATATTCATAATTATAATTTTTCAAGACTTGTATCTAACTTTTTTTCAAACACAAGAGGCTACAATTAATTACTATGTAATTCAGAATGGAATTACCTGATGTTCTGCTGAAAGATATTTCAGCATAAATGCTTGCTGCAATCTTTCATTTGCATAATTAATGCATAGTTGCTCTAAACTATTTCTTTCAAATGTTTCAAATCCATACACATCAAGGATTCCTGCAAACAAAAGCAAGCAATGATGATTTATAACAGAACACAAAAGCAAGCAATGATTTATAATATGCATAAGCAAGCAATGAGGATATCTTTGTATCAAAATTTTAAAACATAAGCACCGCTATATATTTTCTCACAACTTCTTGAGCATTAATTATGTTACACCAAATTTTATACTTCATAATCATTCGTTACTTAAACTGTATAATACTGTACCCTGTTTTCCAAGAACAGCAAAATAATCTTGTAACCACCGGCTACTTACCTATGAAATGGGACCATATTGTTCTGTGTGCACTGATCTTGGCATTGATGTAGTGGACAATGTGCAAAAACAGCCGATGATATAGAAGCTGCATCATGGCATCTCTACGTTCAGTACACTGGCCGACACGCTCTAATGGCTTGTGGAATACACTAGTCTGAAAGACAAATGTGTTACTATAGTGGGAAGCAATATTTGCTACATAGTGTTTGCTACATAAAATATTCTAACCTCTAATGAGCAGAAACTTGGCAGTCTCTGCCTACCTGCTATACTGCACTGTATTCCACAATACTTAGCCTACCAGCAAGTTCTAACCTTATGTGCACTGTTGACACTGATGGTATGGATGGTAAGGGACTCAGCCAAGTGGTCCTCACTCAGTCCCAGCAGCCCACATACTGCTTTCTGGCTTGCAACACTCTCTAAAAACAAGTATTTCAATCATAATTAAGAATAAGAACACTTGTCATTTATTTTATGCAAAACATCAGGTTAATACAAAGCCACTATGTACAGACAGACACCAATAAAACAGGGAAGGTAGAAGATTAGACGGAAAGTAGCATGCAGTGCAACCATGATAGAAAAGTTATGCAACTTTTCATCAAAGAGAGATAGAATGCAGTGACAATAAAAGGTGGGGAACTAATGAAATGAAAGGCCATAAACTCCACCCTGTTCAGAAGTGCTATGCAGATTTAGCTGCCCCACACATGTGAGCCACATCCCATACAGTAAAGGTTGAAAAAGGAATATGAAAAATGGCAGTGGAAGAGATAGAGAAAGTTGGTACAGGAGGGAATGTATAAATTAAATAAAGAATTACAGAATTTCATCTGTAACTCTATAATGGGTATATGAATTAACCTTACCCTCATTTATATTCCAGTTTCCTTTATCTCCCTGAATGAAGGAGATATTTCCTAATTGAAGTAAAGCTGCCAGTATCTGCAACAAGGTGTTAGGACAGATCAAACATTTGACATCTCGCTTATTAAAAGAATAATAAATACCCTCACTAAATATGCTCTTATATCCTGTCCCTGTCCAAGGCTATATCCATTATTTACAATAACTGTAAAAAATCTGTAATAAATATGTAATGGTATGAGTTATTTCTAATGAGAATTAAATCATTTTTGTATTATATTACTGTGGATATGCCAGATGTATGACATTTTGTCTTTAAATAACAATCATGAATGGCACACTAGGCAATAATATTTGGAACAAGGAAATTATGAGGGATAAATGTGTATTATGAATCTTTATCTCAAAATAACTGCTTTGCTTGACAGAAACAGACCTATTCACAATACTGTATAAGAGAAACATACTGTACCTCAAAAATTTGTTGCTGGTGATTTTCTGAAAATTCCAGCAGCCTGAAAGCACTTAAAGTTACTCTGAGGTTTTGGAGATCTGATGAAGTAACTTCCCTTGGTAAAATAGCAAAATTCTGCTCTTTAATTATTGCTAGATTTTTTAATACTCCAGCTTTGATTCCAGCTACAACCTGAAAGTAAATAGTACAGTGTATTGAAAAGTCCTCCACACACAGTATCATGCATTGTACTGTGCCTATAGTTTTCTGCTATTAGTGTAATATTTATCTTATTACAGGTACTATATTAATTTATTCTTAACTGATCACCAGGAGAGGTGGTAGTTCCCTAATCACAGTATAATATTTCATGTGATTTGTGAGTAAAATGGTAATAATGGTTTCATACCTGATAAAATATGTGAAAATTTCTCTCTCTCTCAGGTTGGTGGGTAACTCTTGTCTTTTCTAAAAGGTAAGTGTCAATTTCAGCCCCACGCAACTGGCAACCGCCATACTGCAAGCGAAGCAACTTCCCAAACCTGTGATACATGATAATTACAGCTTTAGAATATCAGGAAACAATGAAAATCAGAGTGCAGTAATTTAGATAGGCCATCAGTATTTCCTGTCAACTCTGCATAAATAGTGCAAAATGATGCACCTCTCTCAGTTGTAAAGAGACACTGGTTACAGATTATATCTGATAGTACTGATTTGTACTCTTTATCCGAGATGAGCAGTAGTAAAAGACATTGGCAAAGAAATATATATATATATATAGCTTAATAATAAACCTCCCTATTAACGGGAGAAACTCTTGACATAACTTGGAGCTTTACCAAAACCTCCAAAATATGTCACAAAACAGACCCCCATTAGTAACATTGAGGTGATTTATTTCTTGGCATTCTAATGAAGAATAAGCCTACCCATTAAATTACTCCATTTCATACCTGCTAGAGTTGTGATTGCGAAGTGTTGCTGCATTGCCAAAAGCTTCAAGGATTGGGTTTGATGCCAAAATTTTATCTTGAATATCCTTTGGCTGTTTGTCTCTCCACACTCCTCTCAAAGGAGATTTTGGCATCTGCTGCAGTTCCGTTTCAGTGTGTGTTAAATATCCTAACATGTAACGTGCTGACTCAGTCTGTAAACAGATTAATAAATCACTTACATACTGTACTGTATTAACTAGAAGGATAAATGGCCATATATACCATAAACCTGAATAGTAGTGGTGGACTAGTGCTGGAAAATAAGAAATTATTTAAGTATTTAGAGAGCTTGTTGGACAAATATGGGGCCATGCAGGAGTTACAGGAGAGAGTGCAGAATGTTACAAGTGTAACAAGGATAATCAGGGCTGTGACAGTACAACATAATGATTCCTATACATAAAATAAGGAAATGAAATATAGATGCTGTTTGTGAGACTGGTCAGGTATCTATGAAGTGCAAGTAGAGTTGCATGGAGGGATGGCCATTGTCTCTCTTACTATAACTTTAGTAGGTGATCCGATATGAAATTAACATGGTAATCAAAATACAGCAAAAGCAAAAACTCTTTACTGTACTGTACTTACCTTGCCAGCTCCACTTTCCCCAGACACTAAGACAGCCTGATTGACAGAGCCCAAGTGGTGAGTGAGGCGGTGATGAGCTACACCAGCTACACTGTATACATGTGCATCACGATGGTCAACACCATTCTGTTTAAATAGGATTACATATTGAAACAAAAATAATAAATTTTTGTGTTATATCATCTCCAACCTCAAAGGTTGGAGCCACTTATTCTTCTCTTGTTTATGCCAAGTTACCCATGTGGATCAATTCTTAGCCTTCTGGGTTTATCCGGTTAGGCTATCTGGATTTATCCAATTAGCACAGAATTTAACTTCTACAGATAGCTACAAATTCAAATATTTCACAACTTTTAGTTCTAGTAACTGTAATGTGGCATGACAGAACAAGGCTTTGTGCTTTTCTAACCTTGACTTGCTGATGATGGTGCTCAATGAGGGTAGGAGTGTAAAGCTGGGGCACAGGACGGCAAGGATTACAGGCCACCAAGGTTGGCCCAGCCCACGTGTAGAACTGTCTGGAGCTATACCGTTCAAACACACATTCTACAACTGATGGGTCAAATACTGTATTAGAATTCTGATAAGTACGGTACCAGTAAAAATGTGTTGAAGTCATTAAAACCATGTCTGTATCTCGCCATGAAATAAAATACAGTGTAATTTTTACACAATTTACTCCTTCAATAAAATTACAGTATTTCAACTTATGAGTAAATTATGCTTTTGGTTGACAGAATGGATAATGAACAACAGAGTATGAGGACGAAGCTTCACCACCCCTTTGATCCGAGGAAACAGTAGCGAAATGATGTAATTAAAGACTCCTCCTCATACCATGTTACATATCCATTTCCACTAAGTAAAATACGCCGGTTCAATAACCTATGTAATCAATATATATACAGAAAAACTTTTGCTTTCTGAAGCTTGAGTAAGAAGCAACTTGCAAGTTATCAGCAAACTACGGTAGGCTACATCTATGTGACTATAAGGGTATATAAAACATTAAAACTAAAACAATGTACAAACCTATATCATCATATAAGACCGGTAATCTTGTTAAATCTTCACAGGACAGCAATTTCTCTCTTGGTACCGAATAAACAGATTCAGATGATGACAATTCCTGACTGCTTCCACCACTCCCATCATCATTATTTACCCTGGGTTTTTTTGGAGGCACAGGAGGAGGAACTTTATGAATCTGTCTCCGTGACTTAGAGCTATTGCCATCCTGATTCTGTAGGGGAAAGAAACAGTAAAATTATACATCATTACCAAAAACATATTTTGTTTTTCTTTCTCCAGCCACAATAAAAGTCCTGTTATGCATCAGCCTGTTTTAATTTAAATTTACGGTAAATTTACAGAAGAACTGGGTTCACTAGGCAATATTGCATATTTTAGTATCATTACCCACTATTTTGGACCATTCTAACACACTTTTCATCTATGGTGTTTCTCTCGGAGATGCCCCGTTTTACAAACATAATTTGGAAATTAGTCAGACCTAACCTAGACCACCGCAGACTACCGGGACCTAACTTGGGCAAACTACCGGTACCTAACCAGTGTAAACTATCATAAAGTGACCGGGGCAAATTCCCGGGACCTAGCCGGATGTGGTAACACTGCACGATCCTAGCCAAAAACCCAGTTATTCTGTAATACCAAATTTACTTACAACAATTACTTTGTAATTACAATATTGTATTGTGACAAACTAAAAACAGAATGTTAACTAGACACTGGAACCAGAATCATGGCTACCTTTGAGACCAAATTCAAGTATATATACAATATACGTTATTTATTGAAAGAATTACCGTTTTGTAGCAGTGTTGCCAGATCCGGCTAGGTCCCAGTATTTTGCACCGGTCATTTCCTGTACTTTACCACGGTTATTTACCGGTAGTTTGCCCAGGTTAGATCCCGGTAGTCTGTTGTGGTCTAGGTTAGGTAAGGTCAGGCTAATTTCAAAATGGAAATGGGGAATTTGCGGAGGAAATGCCATAGAAGAAAATAATAGTCTTAGAATGGTCTAAATAAGTGGGTAATGAAGGCAGAAAAACCGTACGCAATAACGGTAATTCTTTCAATATTTACCCAATATACAATATAGTAAACTCGGTACTTCTCTCCTTTTACCATAAATACTAGTAGGTCAGTAGCAATCATGTCGTACATAATAATAATAAACCTTGGAAAAGCAACCTTAAGGGGGTACTACAATATTTGGTAAATCTGGGGCAACTGATTCCTCCTAACTATTTCGAGCAACTGACCACCATAATTTGTTGTCAATTTGGTCCTGTTTCCTAGCAAAGCCTACTTTGGAGGAATCAAGATGCTCCAATGTACCAAGAGGGTATTTATTGAAAGAATTACCGTTTTGTAGCAGTGTTGCCAGATCCGGCTAGGTCCCAGTATTTTGCCCCGGTCATTTTCTGTACTTTACCACGGTTATTTCCCGGTAGTTTGCCCAGGTTAGGTCCCGGTAGTCTGATGCAGTCTAGGTTAGGTCAGGTCAGGTAAGGTCAGGCTAATTTCAAAATGCCCCATTTGAATATGCCCTATCTTGTAAATGGGGCATTTGCGGAGAAAATGCCATAGAAGAAAATAGTCTTAGAATGGTCTAAATAAGTAGGTAATGAAGGTAGAAAAACCGTACCCAATAACGGTAATTCATTCAATATTTACCACCAAGGTAGTACCGTATTAATTAGTTACAACTTTCACAATTCATAATTATCAATGTGTATGTAAGTTAGTTCAGACAATAACGTGACAGATTAAATGCATAAATTACACCATGAGCACTAAACACAAGCATAAAATGGTAGTGAATTATGCTATAGAAATTTACCTAGCATAATATCAATCACAAAACCTCTCGACATACAGGGAAATGGAACATCTAAGTTAGCGTATATTTAGAGGTTAATAAAAGTGTTTTCGTGTTATTAAAAGTTACCATTTACTTACCATACTAATGACTGAAGGTGAAATGTACAATGAGCCTGTTTCAGGAAGTATTCACCACATAATATTCATAAAACAACCTAGCAAACCTACAAATTCACTCCATGCCACTCACACACACACTCGTAAAACAATATTGAACATTATTTTCATCTCGGTATTTTTTAAGGATAAATAATAGTTGTATATATTATTGAGACGTAGTAACGTAAATAAAGGGCTGTTTTACTTAGGAAATATATTATAATGCTTATTTTGAATTAATGTTAGATTTTCATTTGATTGTATCAGCTGATTGTTCATTCTAAATATTCCATCCTCTTCAGCCATTTGCTAACCTACTGCATATCAAAGAAGTATGAATGCTTATAGCATACTGATTGCCGTCCATGCCTTAAATTTCATGAAACGGACACAAAAACATCATTAGATAATTACATGGTTCCACAATATAAATAGCTTTCTGAAAGCATAAGATAGCTTTTGCATAACAATTCGAAGGGAAGGACTGGCACTGCTGCAGTCACAGTGGGAGCCAGCCTGCAGCCTGCAGATCTCAAAATGCACGATATTTCTTTAATAACAGTACCATTTTGTCATGAAAACAATAATTTTGAGGTCCCTGTACGATAATATTGTGTTCAGAATCTGGCAACCCTGCTGCTACACCGGCTATAAAAAAAAAAAATAGTTCCCAGTATTTTGCCCCGGTCATTTCCTGTACTTTACCATGGTTATTTGCCTAGGTTAGGTCCCGCTGGTTTGCCCAGGTTAGGCCCAGGTAGTCTGCTGTGGTCTAGGTTAGGTTAGGTAAGGTCAGGCTAATTTCATAATGCCCCATTTTGAATATCTTGGAAATGGGGCATTTGCGGAGGAAATGCCATAGAAGAAAATAGTCTTATAATTGTCTAAATAAGTGGGTAATTCTATCAATATTTACCGCAGATTTTTAGGGTCAATCTATAGTTGAAAATTTTAAGAGCTTTACTTACTTACTTACTTGTTGCTTGTTGGATATTCTATTGCCCCGCTCAATATTATTAAACACTATAATCACTTGTAATATTACAGGGAAAAGGGATTGCTTTAAACTACATAAAGAAATGACAATAACAAAGGCTAATAATCTAGCAAATCAAGTTCCTTCTATCATAGCCAGAAGTTGTAATAAAATGATTATTGGAAAAACATATTGAAAAAATGTTGCTCTGCCCTCTATCCTGTATGGTACCAATGTAATCCACTACAATAAGTCAGAAATCCAAAACCTTCAAAGAATAGAAAATAAGGTTTACCGAATCATATTAGGTGCCCCTTCCTATACACCTGTCTGTGTGTTACGAGGTGAGGTGGGCGCCTCAACAATGTATTCAAGAATGATGAGGGCAAGAGTTTCATATGTGAAATACTTATTAAACAACGAAGAAAATCTTATTGGACATGTGTGGAGAAACTTGCGAGAGAATCACAAAGAAGACAAGTGGCTAGCGGAGATCATAAAATTTACAAAAGAAACAGGTCTTAGTAAATGCAATCTGAAAAAGATAAACTGTGAAAAAATCAAGAAAATAGTAAATGACTGGGACCATAAAAATTGGAAAAATAAACTTCAATCCAAGTCAAGTGTTAGCATATATGCAACATACAAAAGTGAAATTAAAGAAACTACTTTTTATGATAACAATTCATCATCAATAATATTTTTCAGATGCCGGTCAAATACCCTCAAACTACAAAATAGAAATAGATTCGTAAACCAAGATACAAAGTGTATTTGTTGCAGTGAACAATGTGAAGACTTACAGCATTTTGTATTGCATTGCCCACAATATCAAAATATAAGAAATAATTACAATCTCTTTCAACAACCATATAAAGAAAACTGGTTGGGAGATTTACTCTTTGATGAAAATATAGATAAGGAAGAAGTGAAAATCATTATATACAATTTTTGGAGAGAGAGAGAGAGAATAAGAAAAGCAACCACATAAAGAAAAACAAAACTCAACCACAATATTATTAAAACTCAAAGGGGAGGCCGATGAAAAGGCTATCTCCCCGCCCAACATCTGATCTGATCTGATTCATATCATCCGTGTCGTAACACTCAGCGAACAGATGTGTTTTCAGTCTTTTCTTAAAAATCGTGCAATTTTCACTAATCCGGACATTTAATGGCAATCCATAATTTAGCGAATGTTTTCGACGAACTTAGCACCTTTAGAGAAATATTAATTGGCAACACTGTTTGTTGTTGTTGTGGCCGGGAGAAGTGACTGACTGTGTTATCTAATAGTTTTGTTATTCATTCCTATTCCTATATAATATAAAAATGGATAATACTAAAGAGACATCCAATAACAAGCGACCAGCAGACACCACCACGGAAGAGGAAGACGTGAGGAAAGGCAAGAAGAAGAGAGGAAAGGTGAGTAAAGAGGGAAGAAAGGAAAGGCGAGTAAAGAGGAAAGGTGAGTAAAGAGGAAGAAAGGAAAAAGTAGCGAGGAAAAGTGAGAAAAGGCAAGAAGAGAGGAAGGGTGAGTAAAGAGGAGGAAAAGGCAAGAAGAGAGGAAGGGTGAGTAAAGAGGAGGAAAAGCAAAAAGAGAGGAAAGGCGAGTAAAAAGGGAAGAGAGGAAAGGCAAGTAAAGGAAAGGAGAAAAGAGGTTAATATTGAAAGAATTACCGTTATTGCGTACGTTTTTTCCACCTTCAATACCCACTTATTTAGACCATTCTAAGACTATTTTCTTCTATGGCATTTCCTCCAAAAATGCCCCATTTCCAAGATAGGGCATATTCAAATGGGGCATTTTGAAATTAGCCTGACCTTACCTGACTTGACCTAACCTAACCTAGACCGCATCAGACTACCGGGACCTAACCTGGGCAAACTACCGGGAAATAATCGTGATAAAGTACAATAAATGACAGGGGTAAAATACTGGGACCCAGCCGGATCTGGCAACACTGCTGCAAAACGGTAATTCTTTCAATAAATACCGAATTACCATTATTGCGTACGGTTTTTCTACCTTCATTACCCACTTATTTAGACCATTCTAAGAATTTCTTCTACGGCATTTCCTCCGCAAATGCCCCATTTCCAAGATATTCAAATGGGGATTTTGATTTTAGCCTGACCTTACCTGACCTTACCTAACCTAAACTAGACTGCATCATACTACCGGGACCTAACCTGGGCAAACTACCGGGAAATAACCATGGTAAAGTACAAGAAATGACCGGGGCAAAATACTGGGACCTAGCTGGATCTGGCAACACTGCAACAAAACGGTAATTCTTTCAATAAATACTGAAATGAGGAAAGGTGACTAAAGAGGAGGAAAGAAGAGAGTAAAGAGGAAGAAAGGAAAGGTGAGTAAAGAGGCAAGAAGAAGAAGAGAGGAAAGGTGAGTAAAAAGGAGAAAAGAAGAGAAGGTAAATATCTACCCTATTGCCATTTTCTATTACAATGTTTTTACCTTCTTTACCCACTAATTTATATAATTCTAAGACACTTTTCTTCTATGGTATTTTCTTTGGCAATGCCCCATTTCCAAGATAGGGCATATTCAAATGGGGCATTTTGAAATTAGCCTGACCTAACCTAACCTAGACCGCAGCAGACTATCGGGACCTAACCTGGGCAAACTACAGGGATTTAACTGTGGTAAAGTAACAGGACCTGACATATATATATATATAGGTAATAGCTGCTGTTTAGATACAAAATTTTCCTGCATTAGAGGTGTACAGTACCATAAAATTATGATCCTACTACACTTGTACAGGTTGAGGTAGAGGAAGAGGAGCCAGCAGTAGAGCCAAAGGAAGAAGTGAAGACTGAGAAGACAGAGAAGGATGAAGAAACAGCAGAGGCAGAACAAGATGACCCTACAGGTAATGCATGCTGATGTATGACTAACAGAAAAATATATTAACGAGATCATAACAACCATCATAGTTACTTACTACAAATCTACTGGTACGGTACAGCAATAATGAATTTTATATTGTTGAATACAATACTGTTAAAGTATAGGCTACTTGGGAATATTTTGGGATATGCAGGATTCAGTTCAACAGAACTTTTAATATTGTATACTGAACACCATCTAGTATATAAAACTATCCATTATGGTTACTCTGTGAATTCTGACTGTAGGTACCGTACAGACTTTTGTTGTTTTCATGCATTTCTAGTACCTTTTTTCAGGGAAAATACAGATATTTTTGGAATCTCATATCCAAATTTGGCAGTATTTAAAAAGAGCCCAGAGAAAATACTTTGAAAACCCAAGGAGTAAAGTCATTTAGAAAATATATGGTGCTGTTCTGGATAAAAGAGTACAGTACATGCATAATAATTGCTCTGGATAAATGACAAAAGTGACATAAAATATATTAAAGCCATGTGATTATTTTGTCATTCTTCTCTCTTCAGTTGGCTTGGAGGGTTCTGCATTCCAGAGTCGGATGCCAGCTGACAAACTTACCACACTGGAAGGGTCCCTGTTCTCTGATATAGTCAAGAGTCCTCCTCCCACACACAGGCTCTTCCTCCACATCAGAAACAAGATTGTATGTTATCGTCAGTTTTCTAATAATTTTTCATGTGTGGATTTGTATACATTGCAGTATTATAATATTTTATTTATGCATATTTAATACCGGTAAGTTATGTTTATTTTACTGGATATCCTTTCAGTCATATCTCTATAGTCATTCACCTGGTGTCTCCTTTGTATATTATAGCTACAGATGTGGCTGGAGTCTCCACTGCAAGAACTGACATATGAAAGTGTCATGGCAGGACTAGAAGCACCCTTCAACTCTGAGGGTGTTCTGGTTGCCCGCATCCATACTTACCTCCAACGCCATGGTTACATCAACTTTGGTATCTTTAAGCGAGCCAAGGTACAGCTGAAATGATGCTTAAAAAGTCTATTGTTATGGAGAATAATATGTTATTACAGTATTGATAAAATATTTAATACAGGATTGATCATCTTTCTCATAGTTGCATGAAAAATAATTGATGTGATTATGGGTAAAGTTAAAATACTGACTTTTCCTTCAACGATGCAGTAAAATTTTTGTGGTCACTGTCTCCTTATTGTTACTTATTCCTGCAGTAGTATTCTTATATTTTCTTATACTTGTAGCTATTATAAAAATGTTAAATGCAACTACTACTGTTGTTGTTGTTGTTGTTGTTCTTGACATTCTCCCGGGGCAGAATGGCCTCCTGCCCCACAGACCCCTGGTACTACTGTAATGTTTACCTAATATAATTGGTTGCCTGTTTACTTTTAATAGTACATGCTTAGCTTACCATTAGCACAAAGGCAAAAAAGAGGAAAATAACTTACTTTTTTTAACATAATTCTACATTGTATTAAGTACTGTTCTTATATTGTTCTCTCAAGCCACTGCCCCAGAAGAAGTATGGGAGTGTAATTGTCATCGGTGCTGGCATCGCAGGTTTGGCAGCAGCACAGCAGCTTAATTCTTTTGGATTTGAGGTCATCGTCTTAGAGTCCAGGGTAAGTTATAGGCTAAGTGCTTTCTTTCTGAGCAAAATTCTAACTAGCTTTTAATTGCTATATTAACATCAATCATTAGATCACTTTGTGGAAGCAATTGTGGGCACATGAAAGAGAACTTATGAGTTCAAAATTTGCCTTCTTTTTGGGAATTCAAGCAGAGTATGGGATTCACTGAACTTGGAATATGTTTACCAGTAAAGTGGCCACTAATATGCTTGTTTAATTATGCTCACGCATAATAAAGAGCATTAATGTAATGTTCTTGATTGTACTGTACAGGGTGCAAAAGGCAAAAGATATGAAACCTCAAAACAGGTGACAATGAGTAACTGTCTATAAGTCAAGTCTGTATTGTAATACTGTACCATTTGAGTGACTGGTAGCAAGATTCTGTGGTGCTCTTGTTTCAGAGTAGTGTTTAGAAGTAATGTACAGTACTATTTATCTCTCTAGACTCTAGAGGCAGGTCAGTTGTCAAAATGGTTGTTGCTAAGGAGAGAGCTTCACAAATTTTAGATGATTGAAACAGTTATAATGATACAGATGACAGATATTGGGAATGGGGTATCATCTGTGGGTGAGCATAAATATATATAGTTTGAAACTCATCAATCTACTGTTATGAACTAGCCAATTGTGTTTGATACTGTCTTGTAGTTTTATTAATGATAATTTTGTAGTGTTACTCATTATCTAAACTAAGTGCTGCTGATTATTATGTTTTAATTTTTTCATCCCTGCAGGACAGAGTTGGTGGAAGGATTGCAACATTCCGCAAGGGTCCATACATTGCAGACTTGGGAGCTATGGTGGTGACTGGGCTTGGGGGCAACCCAGTCAATGTACTGTCCAAGCAGATCAATATGGAACTAGTGCGCATCAAGCAGAAATGCCCACTCTATGAATCTAATGGTAACACTGTGAGTATTTGGTTTGTTTCGTGTTTAAATGAATTTACCATGAAAGTTATTTGGTGATGACATCCCTCCTTCATTCTCTCCATGTGCCCAAGCCATCTCAGCAACACCATCCAAATACTTTTGATACCAAAATTGGTAATCGGTGTTTCACCATCCTCTCTGTCATTCTGGGAAGTACCAGACATTCATCTGGCCATCCGCATCTTCATCCTTTCCAGTCTCTTTACATCTTCCAAGGCAAATTTCACTCCTGTACAGCATCACACTTCTGACACAAGCAGCATAAATTCTACCCTTTGTTTGATGAGAAAGGCTTGCCATGATTAGAAGGGGCAACAGCTCCTGGAATATTTTCCACCCTCTTGACCTAGCAATGGAACATACCTCTTCACCACCTCTTGCACTAATCATATCATGTAGGTAACAGTATTCCTCAACACGTCCAGTGTCTCATAATTAAATTTAACTCTTTCCAGTCCAGCTGCTACATTATTGTCCCTACATATGAGACCTTAAAGCTAGCCACATCTTGCAGCCTATAGGGCACACCACTACAGCTATGAACTACTTCCATTATACAGTACTGTACTAGCACTGCCATACTTCTCCCAGATTTCTTTGTTTCTCTGCTTGTTTCTCCCCCATCACATCTTTAATGTAGATAAATTTATCACTCTGACAATCCACATGCCCATTACAGGTACTGAAGGACAAGGATGAGATGGTGGAGCGAGAGTTCAACCGACTGTTGGAAGCTACCAGTTTCCTATCCCACCAACTGGACTTCAACTACATTGACAACCGACCCATCAGCCTGGGCGAGGGGCTGGAATGGGTCATAAAGTGAGTCCCATCTATCTATCTATCTATCTATAGCTCTGATGCCTCGTTCCCTCCGGGAACTCCCCCCAAGGGGGTGGCCACGGCAGAAGTGTCTCCAGTTCTCCCTGTTCCAACACTCCCTCCTTACTTGTTCAAGCCCTCCTTTGCCCCTCATGTTTCTCTCCTTTACATACTCTTCCACTCTGTTCTGCCATCTAACCGGCGGTCTGCCTCTCACACCAGGTCCCACAACTTCACTTCCATACACCTTTACAAATTCCTCGCCTTGCATTCTCTCTACATGTCCAAGCCATCTTAGTGTATTACGCTTCACTCTCTCAACCACTCCACACTCAATACCAATTGCCTTCTCACTCATACCACATCTCTCGTACACACTCTCATTATTTTCTCCATCCCACCTAGTAAGTCCACATGCTCCTCTCAAGTAACTCATTTCCACAGCACCTATTCTAGACTGATGCACCCTACTCCATGTCCATGTCTCTGATGCATATGTCAGTGTCGGCAGGATTATACTATTTCTCAGTCCCCTTTTCACCTCCATACTCACACTTCTACCCTTCATAATCTTTCCCAATGATCCTATGACCTGTCTACCCTTCACTGCCCTCTCCCTAATTTCTCCTTCCATACTTCCATGTTTACACAGAACTGTACCCAGGTACTTAAACTCCTTCACTTCCTCCATCCTCTCACCCCTCAGAGTTATCTCACATTTAGTCCCAGTTGGTACTCCCACTCTGTAAGGTGTAGCAAAGTCAATCACTTCAGTTTCTGCTCTCTCAAACACCAGCACTTTACTTTTGCCAACATTCACCTTCAGTTTCCTTCGTTTACACACAGACTGAAATTCGTCTACCACTCTCTGTAACTCCCTTTCACTCTCAGCCATCAACACAGTGTCATCCGCAAATAAACTTGCCACCAAGGACCAATTTGCTTCATTCAGCCTCAACTTCACCCCCAGACCATTCACTTTGGCATTCATCTCTCTCATACAACCATCCATATATATATTGAACAACCATGGTGACATAACACATCCCTGTCTCAGCCCTACACTAATATTAAAACTCTCACTTAGATCACCCTCTACCCGTACACATGCTGTTGCCTCTGCATAAAAGGCCTCAATGCCTTTCAGCAAAGACCCCCCAACACCATAAATTCTCAACACCTCTGACATAGCTTGATAAATATGAACTGGACAGAGAAGATTGGTGATTAAGAATGGACAGAATAGAGAAAGGCATTGATATGAGGGATATTGACTGAGACTAACAGATTAACTTTGCAGCTTTGTAGGTAAAAAAAAAGCATTATTAACCAGATAAAGTATGTGATCTATCTGGTTGTAAATTTATTGACCATTGGAATAATCATGCATGGTCTTTTTTTCATAAGAGATTATGTTACTGTTTTCTGTCCTCCATTTTTAGCTTGCAGGAAAAGCATGTGAAGGAGAAGCAGGTGACACACTGGAAGACTGTGGTCAAACTGCAGGAGAAACTGAAGACTGTTTTGAACAAGGTGAGAGCAATGTAGAGAATGTTAAATAACAGTGCTTTACAAGCAATATACTGTAATACTATAGACAATTATTGATGAGAGGAAATGCAGCCAGTATTACCAGGGCACACTTGAGATTTGTGTGTTACTATTCGACGATGGAGGTTTTCCAATTTCCTAAAGTTTCTGTAAAATAGCACTCAGGCATCTCTTTTTCCTTGGTACTCACTTAAATCTGAACTATCTCCTACAGCTGTTAGCACTCCGTGACCAGATTGAGGTGCTACACAAAGAGCATGGACAGTTGGCAGAGAAGCGTAATCCTCGGAACATAACCAACGAATTTGTGTATCGTGTCAAGCTCCGTGAGTTGCAGAATGCCTGCAAGGTAGGTCATTGTGAATGTACAATATATACTAACTACTTAAACTTCTTGTGTTTTCTTAGGAAGGACATAACTGTACTGTAATTTTAATAACAATTGAAGTACTTGTACAGTACTCTGTACTTCTCGGTCACTTACAGTCAGCTCTTTTGTTATCCCTTTTGTCCTTGTTCTTTGTTTATTTTGCACCACCCTTGTAACAAGCTTGAAAGTAGTAACTCTTACACAAAACTGACTTGCCAATTTTGGGTAGTAACTTACTGTAATGATTTTACTTACTGCAGGGACAGTTTTGGGCTAGTGGTGTAAATAAGTTTTGGAAAAGTTGAATGTTTGTTTCATTATTATTTTTATATTTTGACTACTTTATTTAAGCTTATGTTCCAATTAATCATTACCACTCATTTCTTTATCATATATTATAGAATTTGAGAAACATGGGGAAAGATGGTAATCTGTGCCTAAATGAATGCCATATACTAGCAAGGTGCCAGAAGATGAAAATACTGTACCATATTAATTTTAGCATATCATCACATTAGAATTTCAGTAATGTATTGCCATTACAATATAATGCAGGAGTGGGACTTGCTGGTGGAGCAGCAGCGTGAGATAGAAGAAAAGCTGCAAGAACTAGAAGCTGGAAGTCCCAGTGATGTGTACCTCTCCTCACGTGACCGTCAGATTCTGGACTGGCACTTTGCTAACCTGGAATTTGCCAATGCCACCCCACTTAGCAACCTCTCCCTCAAGCACTGGGACCAAGATGATGACTTTGAGTTTTCTGGCAGCCACCTTACTGGTACGGTACTTGTAACTATTATGTTTAGTTTGGAAATCAAATTAGTACCTGCCTGCTTAATTTTAGGCAATATCTTTACATTTTAAAACCATGTACCGGGTACTTAGGCAGTAGTTAGGCAGTAGTGGGATTAAAGTACAGTACACTTTTGTACACTATTATCAGTGGGAGGGAGGAGGCATACTGAACTTATGATGAATGAACCTGGAAGTTGCATGGTCACAGCCACTCCACTTGGGATACAGTATTTTGCCAAACAATAAGTACCAGTAGAAAAATTTCAATTTGTTTCCTGTTCAAGATGAAACTATTGGTCAGTAGAAGTTCCTGCAACCTTCATCCCCAATTGCTTGTCTTTTCTTTTGCAGTGCGCAATGGTTACTCATGCGTGCCAGTTGGTCTGAGTGAAGGACTGGACATCAGGCTCAACACAGCTGTACGTAAAATCTCCTATTCTGGTCAGGGTGCTGAAGTCACTGTCTCCAATGCCCGCAATCATTCAAATCCAGCAACACTCAAAGGTACAATATATACATTTTGCATAACAGTAATAGATAGTTGGATCAGCATCATGCCTCTTTCACCTAATGTATCCTGCAAATCAAAGCCACAAATTGAATGTAAACATTCGTTGACATGTTAATGGCAACCATTTCAAATAATATCATATATTCTGTCATATTGTATGGTACATTATTTTAAAGTGAGCTTTGGGAATTACTGTGCTGTAGGAGTTACTACTTCACCTGACTTGTCTCTAGCGGATGCCGTGTTGTGTACACTTCCTCTGGGGGTGCTGAAGCAGTCTGTGGCTGGTGGACAGTCCCTTCCTACTACTGTTGTCTTTAATCCACCCCTTCCACAGTGGAAGGTTGATGCTATAAACAGACTTGGATTTGGAAATCTCAACAAGGTATCAATATATTTGCTTTTTTTAGTTATTATTTGGTTAAGAGTTATTGTGTAACTAAATTTTATTACTCAAACTTTGTGAGTAAGCATCATTAGTGTTACTGTGTGCAAAATTCTGCTGAATCTGTATGTGATATAGTAAACAAAAATGCAGGCATGGTAATTTTTTTTTTTTTTTTTTAATCGGCTTTAAGATTTAATCAAATTTATCTGCAAAAAAAGTGGTATATAAATGTGTTTGTAAGGAAGGCAGTCGAGATTTGTTTGTGACAATTTTATCGTTTCTTCAGGTTGTGTTGTGTTTCGACCGAGTGTTTTGGGACCCCAATTCCAACCTCTTTGGTCATGTTGGATCCACCACTGCTAGTCGAGGTGTGTGTAAATTTCATAATCATATTACATGCTTGCTACAATAAAAAGACTTACTGTACTAACTGTGGCCTCTGCTAATACCAGTCAAATAATAGGATGCTCTCATCGCATAGGTTGGATGCACACCTAAATCCAAGACCTTTCTTCATTACAAGTCTGAAAACTGTTCATTTTGATTTTTCACTGTGGAATGTTTTGAATTAACATGTGAGTACTGTTGTAACGCGTGGTTCACTCCGGGGTCACCAATGTAACGCATGGTTACTATGTATTGAAGATGTTATGTTATCTTCACTTAGGGTCAATGGCAAACAAGTTTGTGTTGGTCTAGTCTCGTCTGTTTATTCTGTTCGTTTTTGTGTGTTACATATAAAGTTTCCTAGCTAACCTATATACATAAATAGCTAACCTCGAATATGTTCAACTATATACATAAAGGTTGCGTGCTACACTGTAACATAAATAATTTTACTTTATTATCTGTGGTCCATATTTTCTTTAGGTGAGCTCTTCCTGTTCTGGAACTTATACCGAGCACCTGTGTTGTTGGCACTGGTGGCAGGAGAAGCAGCAGCCATCATGGAGAATGTCAGTGATGATGTTATAGTTGGACGCTGTATTGCTGTTCTCAAAGGAATTTTTGGCAACTCAGCTGTCCCACAGGTCTGTAACAGTTTTTAGCTCTAACTGCTTAAGTACAGTCACGGTCAATAATAATCATCCACATATGGGTATCTCAAACAATTTACTGTTTAATGTTTTCACGTTCACATATGATGTTATTGTTTTAAGTAGTGCGTAACTGCTTGTATTAAATTAAAAGATGGTAATTAACCTATTTATTGGAAAGTTTATCCTCTAAGGAACACAGGGAAGCTGTCAAACTCTTACGTGATTTACCCCTATATGGATGTTTATATTTGACCGTGACTGTACAGTAGTCATCTTTGAGTACCCTTTCATAAAATTATGCATAAATCTTGCATACATTGTTTTGCATACATTATTACTATTCGTAACTCAAATGAAATTGAAATTCAGCATCTGGCTATACCGTGCAAGATATTATATTTAGTAATAATAGTATCGTAGTGGTATTAGAACTAGTAGGAGTAATGGTAGAAGAGAGGCACTGGTAGTAGCTTATCATGACCCAGTTGGCCAGACAAAATGGCTTCACACAAAGTTTCATGAACTGCCAGGCCTCCCAAATGAAGCAACATCGTAAGTAGTATACAATATTGGAATTAAGGAAACTAGGTTTCAATGTTGATTCATTATTAATGTTTATTTTTTTATTTGTGTGTGTAACAGCCAAAGGAGACTGTGGTGACACGATGGCGAGCAGACCCATGGTCCCGGGGTTCGTACTCCTTTGTTTCAACGGGCGCCTCAGGAAACGACTATGATATCTTGGCCACTCCCATCTCACCCCAAACACCTTCACCACCCACCACACAAACTACACCAACTGCTAATACTCCAACTACCAGTAACAACACTAATAGTAACAGCAATAACAACAGTAACAATAATAACAACAGCAATAATAATAATAATAACAATAATAATAACAATAATAATAATAGTAATAATAACACAAATAGCAACAGCCAAGGCAGTCAACCCAACCCACTGGAACCACCTCCCATACCACCAAGGTAATGCTGTGTCAACAATTTAGGCTTAAGTACCATTATGTAATATAGTACAGGTACCAATAATTATACTTTAATATCTATACAGTAATGGTTCATATTTTCCGTATTATATATGTGATTTTGTATCTGTTCATTAACAGTATTGTATAACTGAATGTAGGCTTCAAATCTACTGGTATATCATGGTCTACTATTACATAGGGGCTTGTTGTATTTTCTAGGCAAAACTACAACTGTAATGGCAACTGCAGGCTTTCTTATTTCCTCCTACAGGTTGTTCTTCGGTGGTGAACACACCATCAGGAATTATCCAGCCACAGTGCATGGAGCATTCCTCAGTGGACTACGAGAGGCAGGCAGAATTGCTGACCAGTTCCTTGGCTGTCCTTATGCTGCCCCACCTCCCCCAGCCTCTTCCACACCCCCTGCAAATGGAACTCCAAATGTTGAGGTTTCTTCATGAGGGGACGCCAAAGTCAGGCAGGAAGAAAGCAAAAAAGATAAAAAATCTTAATCTAGTTTTCCTCTCTGTGTTGACTATAGGAGTCTATATGGCTGAGGTACTAGTGATGCTTTTGTCCTGATCTGACTAACAAAAGATGATGAGCATGAACACATGCATTATGGAAGATTTCACTGCCAAGGTCCCATCATACACTGGAATGATGATATTGCTGTCCAAATGAAGCAAACAAAATAATATTTAAGTAAAAAATGAAATATATGTGAACAAGTATGCTATGTCAGTTAATATGCAATGAAGCTGTGCAAAGCAACTTAAGATCTACTTGCCATTTGGATTAGTTCTTGAAAAGAGTGTATTAAAAGATGATAGAAATACTTCCTGTATAATGTTGAAAAATGTTGTGAAGGAAAATGGTTCCCCATGGAAGAATAGAATTTACTTCTTTGTTGTCTTAATATTCACATCATTTAGTCATCAATCTCAGTGGATATAAAAGAAACTTCACTTTCCAGCCTATTGAAAAGTAAAATAATGTAATCAGGCCTTTAATTCAGTATCAGAACACACAGACATGTTTTACAAAATCTGGAGACCTCTGTTAGAAAATTTGTCATGGCCTTGTGGTAGTGGTACACTCTGAAATCATGTGACAGGAAATTCAGAGACTTAATCCAAACTTAAGATTATGTACAGAAACAGGATTATCTAAAATAATTATTTTGAGGTATGCATCTCTCATCATGAAAGCAAGTAGTAAATAATGGCAACTACAGTAAAACTTGTACTGGTAAGTAAACCTTGGTTTATATTAAACCCACCATTCATCATTGACTAAACCATCCAGAGTGAGCGTTTACAATGCAGTGTTAGACTTTTGCTCTAATATTGCCAATATTGTTTGGCATTAAATTATCATTACAAGAATGGACGAAGTTGGTAGAATGTTACTCAGAATTTGAGTAGCTCTCTCTGACTATTTTTTTTATTAAAAAGGATCAAAGTACAATTTAATAGTTTATAAGTCAGCACTTATTTGAGAATGGGTAAAGGAGTACACTGCTGCACTTTAGGGTTTTCTATCTTTTAATTTATTCTGTTGAATGAAAGTTCCTTTCACAATATTTTTTTTTTTTTTTTTCCTTCTATACCTCAACCTCGGGGCTGTAGGCTATCAGTAGCCCGTGACTCATGCGAGGCCCCGAGATTATTGGGTGTTGGACCAGATGAGACAGTGGAGCTTTGTGGTGATGTTGGTACCGTAGCTTCTCTTCTGCCCCACTAGATGTCGACACCTTATTTATACACGTCACTATCAGTTAGCTACTGTATTATTTATTGGTGTGTTGTAGCAGATTAGTGCAACAGTTTTGCACATATTTATAACTACCAGTTAAATCATGTCTGACATTATTTATAGCTTTGAGGAGTGTTACTTTCAATCTTTAACAGATTACTTGAATATACAGGTAAAAGCTATTGATACAGTTGTATTCACTGCTCCCTGAATATAGAGACATTTGACAACTAAGAGCTGAGTTTCAAATGTTGACAAGGACTGCTAACAGCACAGGCTGCTATTTTAGTAACTATCCACAAATGAAGAGGAGATAACACTCGACTATCTCAACCAGTCACAAATTACACTCTCCTTCATTCAGTAATGTTCAGTGCACTGTACATAATAAGCAGATAGGTCAGGGACTGTCCTATAGATCCTATTAATAGCATACACTCTGTAATAGATACAGTACTGTTCTGTAGTGACAGTTTCCATACATTCCTTTGGGAGTAATAAAATTGAATGTCAAATATCTACCATATTATATGGGTGGATATAGTAGCTTTAGAAATTACCATAGCTGTTTGTGTAATACATTTGTACTGCAGTCCTGTTGGTGTAGTCTGTATCTCAGATGTTTTAGTAGTACAGTACTTGTATTTTGTATTTCTTTGTGGTTCCAGTAATAATAATTGTATTTAGCCTGTTGGGAAGGTAGTGTTATCGATACATTACTGGGCTGGCTGCTGTAAACTCACCTTGAAAGAGGTGATCAGGACAAGAGAAGTGTCTGGTATTAAGTAGTGGTTAAAAGACATATTGTACAATAGATAACAAGCCTACATTAATGACATTAACCTAATGCATCAACAAATCATCATCAGTAAATGAGCTCGAACAAGTAATAAGCTTTTTGTTGTGGCACATACAGGCATCCACCATTTTTTTTCCACATTGCAATAAGGTGTGTCACTCATTTGTTCTTTGTCATTAATAATCAGTAATCAGTGTGTATCTTCTCCCAGTTTTAAATTTTTTTTTATTTCTCCATCTTTTCCCCCATGATTCACAACACCACTACACAACTCAGATGTTTCAAAAGTAGCATACTGTATAGGCTGTACTATACTGTACTGTACATCTTTAAGTTACTATATGTACAGGTCATATTCATGCCAGTTGCTGTCTCAGTTAATTCCCTTTATTACTTGTTTTATACCTTTATTACTTGTAGTTCACTAACATACTGTATGGCTCAGTGTTGAGTCACACTTACTCATTTAATTTTTTATATCTAACTTCTTTTCCTCACAAAATATTTTCCTGCTCTCCTCTCACTTTACTTCTTGTAAAATGTAGTTTTCTAAAAAAAGAAAGGTAATTGTATATTGTAATATAAAATTGTACTGTAATATTGAGAAAACTGTTCAATATAATCATGGACAGTACATGTACTTTCTCAAAATTATGAAACTGTGAACATTTATGTAAGACTGTAAGTCATTTAAGAGTTAGATAATTAGGTTTGTTTAATTATACAAATAAATATTGTGTGTTTAACAATATACTGTAACTGTATCACCATTATACTTTGTGCACCTGTAATCACGCATTTCTTACCTATCCCTAGAGTTACTCATACACTACTAATATACTGTACGTGTGATGTAGTCTCAATTTTTTCTCATTATATCACTGCACACTCTTCTCCATGTGTGTAGTTTTTCCACAAGTAAATAGTGTCAATAGAACAGTCTTATTCTGTACCAGTACAATGATCCTAAATTGGTCTTATACCTTGTGTTGAGATTAGATATGCAGTCCCGGACAATAAAGCGTTATGTACCAGTAACTTGTAATGCAATGTATCTTCATTATTGAACAGAAAGAACAAAATCTGCTGGAATTCCTATGCTGATAAGGAACTGAAAGAATATAAGATACAGAAAACTACCTGTATAGTAATTTTGTTTGTGACTGTACAGTACTGTATATAAGTACTGCTCATCCCCCAAGTTGTTGTTGTTGTTGTTGTTGTTGTTGTAGTTCCCCAGACTGTCTGGCCGAGCAGTCCCGAGTCTGGTTGACTGAAGCCGTGCAGATGCCCAGGCCCCCAAAAGGGAGCCAGGGAGATATTGAGATCTGTTTCTTTGAAAGCAACAGAAGAGGGGACAACTTGCTCACTGTCATGTACCCCTGAGCCAACAAACCCATCAACAATTGCCTCCCTTGTTGTGCCACCCAATCAGGCGATCTCACCAACTACCCAAAAGGAATGAGAAATAGTGAGAGAGACAGAGAACAGGCCAGGGTGTGGTAGAGGATGCCAAATTCCTCATTTCCGGATAGAACCAGCCCTCACCAGTAGGAAAAGGTATTAGAGATGTGGGACAGCAAGCACAAAGGAAACAGTTGGAATGGAGAGACAGTTGAAGACCTGAAAAGGGTTGGCTGGGGCTGAAGGGGCGCCAAAACCCTTGGAAGTACTGCCCACATCAACACAGGCAATACTTCCCCTACGGGGTCATTCCTCAAACGATATGAAGCACCTTTGTTGTGGATGAACTATATAGTGTTGGGAGGAAGCTGAAAACTTTGGATGTTTAAAATAATTTTTAATATGAATGTGGCTCATTTCATTTGATATTCTCTCTTTATCCATTTTTTTCTGTGCCTAAAGCTCCCCCATGGGTTTATTTTATTAATTAAATATGCTTCTTTCAACAATACTGTACTGTAGCTAATATTACAGTACAGTATAGCAGGTTCAGTGTCTCAGGATACAGAGTGGCTGCCAGTGGGATGTGGAGTGGAATTTGTCATGCCCAAGAAGGATGAAATGTACCTTCTATAAGAGAGTAATGGTTGGTAAGGTCACTGAGGTCTGTTGTTAGTAGAAGAATGGTGAAGTCTTATAAATATTTGTACACTCCATCTCCTTTGTCATGGGTTTCATTATCGCATTTCACAGTTATCTGGTTGGAAAGGCAGGAATCTTGAGGTTGGTAGTAGAGCCAGAGGGGCAGCATACCACTAATAACGACATTGTGTCATTATTACTTTGTTTGCAGATTGGGATTTTGTATAATGCAGATACAATACAGCAATGCAAAAAAGGCATGATTCTTGAATTAATTGGAAGGGACATCCAAGTTGATGCAGTGGTAGTGGTCTCGCCTTGCATCCGAGCTTGAGACGTGACACTCCTCACAATTCATGTGTAGAGAGGTAGCACCCTCCTGCAACTAAGAGAGTTCTTAGACATTCGTTATGCGGAAAAGAAAAAGCAATGTATTAGTGGTGAGACTTATAGCAATGATACTGGAATAATTAAGTAGTGTATTACTGTACAGTAGTTAGAAGTATACTTACCACAGTTTTCACTAAGACTTGAGTAGTGGTGGAGTAGATTTAGTTTGTGGCTTGTGATGGCATGGATAGTAGAGTTCTTTTAGTAGTGATGAAAATGTAATGATGGAATTGATGGTGTAGGAGAGGAGTAGATTGAGGTTAATAGTACAGTACTGTATGGTGAAAATTGGTGGAGTTAGTTATGTAGTGGTGGAGCAAATTGCATAAGTTTGCAATGTTGTGATGAAATAAGTTTTGTAGTAGTGGTGGTGGTGTGATGAGGTTGGGTGGGGGTAATGTACTGGAAGAGTAATTAAGTGGTGTAGTGTTGGTGAAGTAGGTGGTGTAGATGGTTATATCGTAGTGGTGGAGTGTGTGGTATAGTGGAGGGCTAGGTATTGTAGAGGTGGAATAGGAGGTTTAATAGTGCTGATAGTGTTGGGATGGAGTAGGTGATATGTTGATAGTTTAAGCGGTATAGGAGTGAAATATTTGGATCCACTGGAGTGTTCATGAATTTGATATGGTGTCTTTGTTCGTTTGTGAAGAGTGAAGGGAATTTTTGGTATTTATTGAAAGAATTACCGTTTTGCAGCAGTGTTGCCAGATCCGGTTGGGTCCCAGTATTTAGCCCCAGTCATTTATTGTACTTTATCACGATTATTTCCCGGTAGTTTGCCCAGGTTAGGTCCCGGTAGTCTGATGCGGTCTAGGTTAGGTTAGGTCAGGTCAGGTAAGGTCAGGTTAATTTCAAAATGCCCCATTTGAATATGCCCTATCTTGGAAATGGGGCATTTGCGGAGAAAATGCCATAGAAGAAAATAGTCTTAGAACTGTCTATATAAGTGGGTAATGAAGGTAGAAAAACCGTACCCAATAACGGTAATTCATTCAATATTTACCGATTTTTTTTTTTTTTTTATAAACGCTACTTAATACAGTGATCCAAAGAGGCCTTCCAATTTTTTTTCCAAGGATGGACAGTGTAGTATACATCTGGCAGGAAGATTGGAGCAGTCTGTGGAGGAATAGTCTTGAGGGGAGAGGTGGTACTGTCGGAATGTTACCCTGATATCATACAAGTGTGGGGAAGTGCCAGTGTCGACTCCAGGTGGTACTACAAAATGCCAAGAGTGCAATAGTCACTGGTAAGCAGAATGAAACGAATTTTAATGTTTATTATTATATTATAGTTACCTTGCTATTATTATCTTTCTTACCCTTTTCCTTATCTTACTCAAATAATCATTTCATTTGGATGTACGGTGGTGTATATAACTATAATTAAGGCACATCATATTTGACCAATGTCTAGTGATCAATATGTATTTCCCATTCTATATGCACTTGTTTTGAACTATAGCCCATTTAAGTGAAAATTTCATAAATTTTCCAGCAAGGAAGGATAAGAGATAATATATTTATTCTATGTTTATTGTAATCTATGTATGTACAGAAAGATAACATTCCCGGTATATTTATCAGATTGACAGTAGGTACAGTACACTACCTACCTAATTCCAAATCCCCTCATCAGTTGAATTAATATTTTATTTTGCTACACCCAGCAACTTAAATACGAGTAAATTGTGTGGTGGGAGACTGGGACTGGGAATAGGTCTAGTGGATTTCACTGGTGAGGTTTGACTCAATCTGAGCTACTGGCAAACCAACAATACCACTTGCTTTGGATGATATTTAATTGTTCTACGTAAGCCAGTTGGATACAATGATCCGGAATGAAACAGGAGAAGGGCCAGAATGTGGGTAGGTAGCACTCGGTGTCCATGTACTCCATTACGTCCTCAAATAAACGGTGCGTCAACCACAGGATCTCTACGACTGAACCGGCAGATCCCAAGCCTTCAAGTCCTACTTGCTTTAGCAATATCTCTACCCCTGTCCCCACGGCCACGTACAAGGTCCCTCGGCTGCGGTTCCTTGACAGCCGTGACCAAAATGATGACATGAAAAACTTCTGTAAGACGAGCTTCATCTCACTTGCTGCGTTGTCTTCTCCCCGGCTCAGCCTGACACCGGGTCTGTGCCTGTGGTATGCTGCCTCTATCTCCCTCCAAGCCTCCGTTGTGTTGTAGCCAGACTTGTGTTTGAAGAGCACTGCAGCCCTCAAGGCTCGAGCCAGGGCCTGTTCTTTGGCATTATATTGTCGTTTCTCTGTCCCCGGCGGCACATTCAACATCACCACCAACATTGCTTCTAGTGCATACTTTTCCCTAATGCTCAGACCCTTGAAAGCATCTTCAGGAGTCTCATCAACATAGTATGCCAGCACACTGTCCAGTCCTTCCACTGCTCTTGGGCTTCTTGGCAAAAACTTTGGTATGGCGATGAGATCAGAGGGGATGCCACATACCAATGCCACCACCGCCACCATCATCAAAAACATCAGGAGAGAGAGAGATGACATCTTGACATCGTCGCCACAGAGTACAGTATATTATACAGTGTGATTCTCACCGCGGCAAGTTCTGTAGTGTTTTCCAGTGTCGCTTGGCTGGCCTTTATTACCTGCCTTGCTGCCCGCCCATATATACATACATGCAGTGGGAGGAGACACACTGTCACTCAAGACTCCTTCACGACGTTCACGTACTGTACAGTCGGCGGCAAAAGTCCTGTACCTTTTCTATAGGAAGGTTGTAGAGATCGGGATGGGGGTGGTTGGTGTTGGTGATGAAGGTGATGGCTATGTGGGTGTAGATTACACTTTACCACTTTACGGTTGCACTGTTAATATGGCTAACCGTATAATTATGTGGCCTCGCAGTGCATTGTTCCCTCATCAGTATATATAAGGAGACCTTAAATGTCTCTGGGGGCCACTGCACTGTTATAGTGTGGCTGCTAGCAACAGCTATAAATAAAGAAAATTATTCCTCATATTACTTTGTAAATAATAAAGTATTGCCAACATCACGTGAGAAAAGGAAGAGGGAGAACAGAGATGGAGGGCGGTGCGTCAGGTTGATTTGGTAGGCCTAATGATCAGAAAAATGAACTGGATGTAGGGGAAGGCGGGAAAGACGGCTATTAACAAGTCAAACAACGATAAACATCTGATGAGAGAAAGGCATTACAATGTATCAGGAAGGAAAGAACAAGACATGGTGAGATGTTGAATATTTACAAGCACAAAACATATAACGTTAGGTGGTTTGTCAATACTGCTGATTCTCCCTTTTTTTTTCAGATGTATAAAATTATCCAGTAAGCATGTGAGAAGACCATTATGGTGCCATTTGTCGGATATATCACACCTATCTTGGAAGATGAATCGACGTTTAAGTAAGGTAAATTGCATGCAGTCATTATGGTATATTATCTCAGAATCTATAAATATTTCGGGATGTCTTTATCTATGCCAAAATATATACTATAAAAAAAAGTCTTTTTGAAATATACTGAGCGCTCTTGAGGCGTTGGCCACTTCCGAGATTTACCTGACTACTACGTTGCCACAGATCTCTTCTAGACAATTATGGGATTAGATCCTCATTAAAAATGACAGCCAGCCCTCACTAACCCACCGCCTGTTCTCTCTCTCTCTCTCATCTGTTGCCTATATATCGCTTGCCGTTAACAACAAAACGTAAAAGTAAATCTTTCCTTTTCTGTTGACACATTATGTTGTATTATAAATGCGACACTTTTCTGAGGATATAACATAATTTTTCGTTTGTTTCGACTTTTATTCCTCACCACCACTGCTCGTGATGGTGCAGTGATAGGTCCTCTATTTGCTTTCTCTTCTAAAAAGTACTTATTTACATTATAAATAAGTTCTCTCTTTCTCGGTTATGTAAACCATGATAGCGAGTAGCAGAGGTGCCACTCCATCTTGAGTGGCAGCCAGAGGAAAAGTGACGGTAGTGACCTGAGTTGACAGGTGGAAGTTACGAACTTATCCCTGAATACACTCACCTTAGGTGCACTGGCAGAGTCGGAAGAATTTTTTGCCCAGTGGTGTGATACATATATATATTATCATTGTTAATATGAGAAGTGAATGATACTTTCATATACCTACATGGCCTTAGAAGTGAAGTAAATGTATACGCAGTAATTTAGATTAATTTAGCATTAGTAAATAGCTGATATGAGAGGGTGAGTGAAGTGTATTGTTGTGATTTGGCAGCATTGCGGGAGGGAAAAATATCCCAACAGCCAACGCCTCAGCGCTCAGTATATTTCAAGAAGACTATAGCTTCCCTGCTATAATAGAACGGCCACGTGTTGATTTTAGTCATTACACTTGAGTATGCAACCACTCGTATTAATGAAGGTATGGCAGTGATTATTATATTCTAATCTGAGAATTGCATTATGCGGTAAAATTTCATGTCCACCAATTAAAGAGGCGCAACTCAAGGGGGGCGTGCAGCCTCTCTCCTCCTTCTCTTCAACTGTCCCACCTTTCCTTCCTGGTTTCTGTCCCTTCTCTTATCTTTTCCCTTTTGATTACAAGGTCTTTCTGGTCCACTGCAGCCTTCATTTTCCTACTTTACATCATCTTAAGTAATTTGCTACAGTACACAATATCTCGGAAAGATTCATACACCTGCAGGGACTCGTGAGCTTTTGGCCCCGCCCCGTTGAGTTCCCCAGGGAGGTGAATGAAACTCCAGCAGGCCGAGAAACTAACAGTTTCTCGGCCTGGAATGAAACCAAGCCATTTCTCAAACCAACAGCTACAGTATAGTTTCACATCACTAGGGAAATGACTAAAGACGATAGAGGAAAGACAGAATCAGTTTAAAGGGGCTTCTGATTTGAAGTACTTTGTTGCCTCGGAAACACGGGAAGAGGAATGGTGGGCGAGGGGCGGGGAGCCAGACACACCGATACTGCTGATCGGAAAGAGGAGAGGCAGCGGGGGAGGGGAGAGAACAAACATTTAGAAGTAATTTACAGAAGACAATATAGAACCGAGAGTAAGCAAATGGTAGATGAAAGAGGTCATTTTTAACTAAATGTTTATTGATGTTGTGCATGGGAAAGTGAGGGGATCGAGGCATTGAGAACATTTTATCTTAGTGACAATATATCGGATTAATTTCTAGATTTTTTTAAGGCAATGCAGCAAAAAGAAAATTAGAGAGAGAGAGAGAGAGAGAGAGAGAGAGAGAGAGAGAGAGAGAGAACATTTTCTTAGTGACAATATATCGGATTAATTTCTAGATTTTTTCAGCAAAAAGAAAATGAGAGAGAGAGAGAGAGAGATATGGGAGTGCTGGGGGGGGGGGGGTGCCCAAAGAGAGGGAGGTAGAAACGGGTATAAATGAGAGGTGGAGGGTATGGGAGGGAAAGGTAAATAATTAAATGACGTGGGATAAGAGGTTTGGTTAAGGGATTAAGGGTGTGTTTGGAGGGGGGGGGGAGGAGTAATGGTACGTGAGAGAAGGAAAAATAGAATAAAACGTGTGAGGAGGAGTTGGGGATGAGTTAAACCAAGGCCAAGAGATATATCTCTTGGCCTTGAGTGAAACGATAAAGAAAATCAAACTAGCGTATGATGAGAGGAGAGATGCGAGGTGTAAGTGTGGAAAAAAGAGGAGAGAGAGAGAGAGAGACAAAATAAAAGTTGAAAGTTGGAAAAAGAGGGAGAAAGTAGTGTTTGAGAAAGGAAAGATAACAAGTGAGTGTAAAGGATGTGGGAAGGAGAAGAGAAAAGATTCACTATATAATATAAAAGGAGTACAGTACAGCTTAAAGTGAATTTACATTTATCAGAAAAATCCGTTTGCTAAGAACATGCCTTTCTTTATACACAATTGAATTAGTCATAAGGTGTCATTAATAATATACCCCTCATTTCTATAATCCCACTGTGTCTCAAAACAGCTTCTTTCACAACTTACTGAAGTGATTTTCTCACACAGCATCTTTCCTGGAGTTCATGATCACTTGCCCCGTCAGTTTTCCCGAATTTTCACATACAGCACACCTTAGCATATATTCCCTCCTCCTTTATTCCACAATCATGAGTGTGAGCATCGGCATTCCTTATGGAAATGCACTTGCAATCATTTCTAAACAAAAGAATGCAGAATTTTATCAGCTTTTGAATGGTTTCTAAAATCTGATTTACCAAGAATGTGCAAATAAACGTGACATATCCCTAGTAAGTTATCCGGCATACAACTAATTTACACAAAGACAAAACTAGATGTGCAAATGATGTCAGTGTATAGTAAAAACTGCATCAGAATGACCAATATAATCCAAGATTGTATTGGAAAGTAAAAAACTAACTTAAATTAAATTTTAATTAAAATACTTAACAGCTATGAAAGTGGTCCATCACATCTCACTACCCGAGGCTACATAAGATACAGTATACACAAATTAATACAGCACAAAACCTTTCATAATACCAATACTACAAATAATAAATGCTACCAGTTGTGTATACTATTGTACCAAGGAACAAAAATGACTTTTTAATTTTGTTTACTGGTGTACAACCAGTGATGCCACAAACTATTTACCAGACTTGTTGTCATCACCTTAAACTGTATTATTTTTATTGTAACTTGGAGTCCTTGTAAATATGAAAAATTAGGATGTTTGAGGTCAACTTGATAACAGTTTTCTTATCTGTCTAACCACACAATGCATTGCAATAATTGCAGTACTCAATTTTCGAGATCCGTTGAGAAATCTACACAAATAAGAAAGTCTTTCTCCCCAACATAACATTAATTTAACTTACCAAAAGTTTGTGTTAATTTGAGTTCTTTGTGCCATACTATGTTTGAAACTCGGAACTTTTTCAGTTGATGCAACATAACACTTAACAAAGAGATGCAAGTAGGAAAAACAACAAGCCATTCACTCTTGAGTAGTTAGAATAGGAAAAAAGAATTTGCATTCTACAGCTGTACAACTTGTGTTCTTTTCTCTTGCCATGATCAATTCACATTACTGACCTGGACTAAAGGTTAGGAGATCTTGCACAGTTCAGCATTCAATAAACTGTACCACACATTAGCTTGACTAAAACATTTGGTGATTAGAGTACTGTGGATGTGAGGGTTAACAGTAGTATTCAAGGTCTTTTAAGATATGTTTACACAAGCATAAAAATACCAGGTATTAACATTAACACAATAACCTGGTATGTAATTTATAATTTATTCTTCCCCTTACCATGTAAAACTGCACCATTCTATATAATTATCTCATAGATGAAATAACATACATTCCATTTTAGTTATTTTTTTAGAATAAAACAAACTCCAAAGAATAAGGTTGAATAGCCTCGTGAATTCAATTTTATAGAAGGGTATTTGCCCTATTGTACGATACCAGAGTCAGACTGTATGCTACATAAAGCTCTTGGCTCATTAGCACATGTTGTGGCACATAGTACAAGGGTCATGGATCAGGGGTACGCAGGTTTGAATCCAGGTCATGAGAGGGTTTTGTGCTACATTGTCTTTCCAGCTTAGAACAGCAAAGAATCCACTACCAATGGATGATTAATCTTTTATGATACAAATACACAAGATTATTCAAACTTATTCTTCACTCTCAAAGCTTGGACCACCCTGGTAACATGCAAGTTTTCACATGTTACTACTAAAAATGCAACCTGGGCTAGAAACAATATCATACATAACTTACAGGGAAATCTGGCCACTTCATCCTAAGGCAGTGGTTCTCAACCCTGAAAATTTTCAGAGTCCAGGGTAATTCTATTTTTATAATACCACATCACTGGAATTAGTCCTCACCTGGATGCAGGACTTGTGATGTTTGAATGTACATGTATGTATGTATTTGTCACAGAAATGGCTGCTATCAGTATTGCCAGCTTGATCTACATTATTGTAGGGATCTACAAGAATGAGTAAGATAATAATGAGGGAGTAAGACATCGTTAGGAACCACCGTCCTAAAGGCATCCACATAACCAGAGGAATAGCTTACTTCATTGGCATAAAACTAATATATTGCAATGAGGACATTTTAGGGATAATTTAATATTTCAGTCTCCTTTTGACACCACACTTTTAGAAATTAAGATATTTGCAGCAGGTCTTGACATATTCATTTAGTTATACTGTACAATTAATAATAGAAAATGTGTATTCATATTTTTAAATACCTGTCAAACCATAAAAAAAAAAAAAAAAAAAAAAATGTATAAAAATAAATACCAATAACATCCCACAAAAGGTTCTACACTATATTGCCTCACTGCTTTTGTCTGGCAGGGTAATGAATAGTAAAACATAAAAGGCTCATGATTTTACAAGGGGAAAAGAAAAGGGAGATAAAATGATGACCACATTTTCACATCTATACTAGCGATACCCATTTGTACAGAAATCACACAACTGAGGATTCAAAGCAAAGCTTTGCAGAACCATTCTGTAGTTCTAAACTGATTACAAACCAAAATTATACATCAATCGGTACAACATAACCAGTTTTTGGGAGGATTTTAGTACAAAGTCAACAAAGGTATAGGATACTCTACAAATTAAATATTCATTACATTCGCTGCACATCAACATTTACTCACACTGTATAAAACAAATTAATTTCATGATATAATAATTCTGTAAGTCTTGGCCGTCCTCAAATTGAGCATGGTGAATTATACAGTGCTTGCATAATTTTAACACACCCACTTATGCTGAATGGCACACCCAAACTGACATTACACACAACTTTCACACCTTCCACAGCCAATGGAACGAGTCAGTTAATCTTTATGTGCTCCCGGTACATCAACTTTTCTAATTCCCTTCCCCTACCATGGAGCTCCTCACTGATCACTTTTGAATTGTCTAGAAACACAATGGTCTGGAAAGTACCATTTTAGCAGCACTGATTTGCTTCCAACCGTAGCACTCCACTATGAAAACACTTAACTGGAGTCTGCCGCACCTTCTCCCTCCTCCTTCTTCTTCTTCTTCTTCTTTTTCTTCTTCTTCTCACCAGTCTGAAATAAAAAATAAATTTTTTTTTTTACCTATATGATCAACTACCTATCTCAGATTTCTATATTCATCCACTATTAGCTTTCCTGTATTTGTGACCATCCATGATCAGACTTTTTCAAAACATGTCCTGCTCAAATCCATCACCATATGCATTGTCAGTTTCCCCATTAAACTGATCCATGATGCACAACATTTTCTTCTTCACTTCTTTATGTAAAGTTCAGTAAGTATTTTGTATCTCACTGCAATTGCTATCAATGCCTACGGTATCAAATTAAGAGTATCAAGAATAACCTAAAGCATCCCTCCAGAGTGGATCACTGAGGAATTATTAACTATAGTAAAAGGTTGTGACATATTTTATGTGGGGACCACCATTACTCCAAAGCATAGAGGCTACCTACTTTCCTGCTCCAGGAGCAATGGTGCCAATGTACAGCCACAGTCAAATAATCACCGACACTTTCCTTCCATCAGTATCATATCAAAAGCAACACCAAAGATATTACGGGATGACACAATGAAATCCACACTGGTTCACAAGCTGAACCAAATCAATTCTAAGAGAGATACACCCATTTTACCAAGTTTAAAATCTGAAGGAATAAACAATAATACTCACTTCCTCAGTGGGTGCTTCCTCAATAGGCTCTACCTTTACTGTTACCATTTCTTCACCCTCTTCTTGCTTCCTCTTCTTCTTCTTCTTCTTTTTGCTAGTGGTACCAGCATCATCAACAGTGTTATCTACTCCACCTGATGCCTCAGATCCACCACTCAATTTTCTCTAGAAAAATCAGGTAAAATATTTCTGTTAGGCTGAAATTTAGAAAACTACAAGTTTATAAAATAATAAGCATCACCACTAAACTAAACAAAAACATAAATAAGAGTTATCATCAATTATCATCTGACTAAGCCTGTAACTTGGTGGACTCCTACCTTTCGCTCTTCCTGTGGTTGCTGTGTTGCAATAGCAGCACTTGCAGTTGTTTCTTCTTGAGGCTCTTTCTTGATACCTTTGGAACTGTAATCTACATAACCTTCAAGCCATGTAGCAGGGGTGTTTTCATTGGGCTTCCCATATTTATCTAGTGTCCCACCCTTGATCATGCTCTTCTTCATTGTTGCCTAAAGTGGGAAAGCAGAAGTTTTTAAGCTACCTGACAATATGAATTTTGAAAAGACATAAAAATGAGTCACCAGACAGATGCTCTTCCTTTCCCCTCACCAAATTTTGCACTTACCACAAAGTATACAAGATAATATTATGCCACCTTTGTCCTTATATCAAGGGGGTTAATCTGATAGCTCGTGAATTGAGTTTAAATGCTTCATGTATGTTTTGAATAAGTGTTCTGGATGAGGTAAATGAAAGATAATTGTATGATTAAAAAAAATGGCAGGTACAGTTGAGAAAGTAGAAAGTGCAAGTAAAATATGAGTGTATATGGCCACACCTGGCTACCACTTATAAATTTCAGTCAGTCACATTCCACTTTACATTGGTTCTGGAGTCTTAGTGATTCTCTGATAAAAATTCCAGGGTTTATTAGTATTGAAAGATATTGCCATATACACTCATATTTTTCTTGCATTTTCTACTTGCTCAACTGTACATTAAGAACATAAAACGACAGAAGTGGTGAAAGATATTATTCAAATGAAATTGAATTATTTCTCTCCTGTTGTTGCCATCTCTTGATAAGGCATTACCAGAAGAGAACAAGACATCAACAATAAACTGATGATTGAAATTTAACATGAAAATAAAACTAGGATGTTGCTTACATTATAAGACCAATTAACAAGATATTTTGTACAAAGTAACTAAAGAGCTTTCTTTCACAACATGTGTGTCTCAGGATTCTGTGGCAAGGAGAGCTAATGGAAAAACACTAAAATGTATGAGTTGAATAATTAAAATATCAAAGCTTATTAAAACAATTTCCAAGCAGCCATCATCTCACCTTGGGTCCAAGCCCCCACTTGCGTGGATATGTATCCCGTTCCATGATGACTCGTTTAATTTTGGCCACAACTCCATGGTCACACGTTGACATGGTTGATGTTGTCATTAGTGCCAAAGCTGCAAAAAGAAAGCCATCATTATACTCAATATAAGCCACTGTTGATGGTAAGCAGCAGGGTGAATTAATAGCATCTTTCTTTGGATATAAAGCCGGATTCATCACAATGATCAACTGCAAAACTTTCCACTTTCATGATCCATTGTAGTTTCTTTTAGTTCTTACCGAATACAAAGTTAAATATCTGTTATATCAATGAAATAAGTCGCATTACAGGCAGGCATACTCACCAAGACAAACGGCTTCACCCTTTGTGGTACAGATAACAATCTCCTCATTCATTTCTATTCCATTCTCATAACGCAGGACTCCAGGCAACATGATCTTGGCACCATAGCATACAGCATTTACAGCAGAGTCCTGTCACAATTAAACAATTACTGAAAAACTGTTTTTGAATTACAGGAATTTATGAACCCACCAATCATACATCACATAAGAAGTAATGCAAGAATAAACTAAGAGAGGTCATATCTATTTAGGAGGAAATAATGGCAACATACTATTTCTAGTAGAGATATAAGCACCTACACATATAAAACAGCTTAATTTGGATGTTTGCAAGCAAGATTAGTAGGCCACTTTGGTAATACCTTCATGATAATGCGTTTGTGAGCCACAAGCATGGCCTCCAGCGGCTTAATGGCTCGGCGAAGATATGTTTCGTCCTTGTTATTGTCGTACAGCCACTGGGCATCAATGACATCATGCATTGTTACCAGGTTATCCTGTTCACCCTGGATGCCTGAAATGTGAGACAGTGAAATAATAGCATTAAGTGGTCATAGGTTTCACTACTGATGGAACAACCTCAATATAAGCTAGCCAAACTCATGACACCCTTTCTGCTATGTCACATGCAGGGAAAAGCTGCCATGGTATAAACTATGCTATAAATGAAAGAATCAATGTGTGATTTTCTCTTTCTTTCAGGTTATCCCAATTTCTTTTACTTTTTATCTTTCACACTAAGGAGGGAATGTCTTGTTGGTAAATTGGAGGGCTACTGATTCCTCCAAACTATACCAGGAAACAGATGGCCCCAGTGTTACTAATAGGGGATCCATTTTGTGGCATAATTTGGAGGAATCACTAGTCCATTACTATATCAACAACAGATTCCTCCCTTAAGGACCCTCTGCTCATGTATGAAAATTGGAGGCTTCCGACTCCTCCTAACCATGCCATGAAACCAGCTCCTTTCATATAGGCGGTGTTTCACAGCATTATTGAAAGACACATTTATCTTCAATTTTCTGACTGCATCACAGAGTCCCTTAATTCCTTTACAAACTATGCATTCTCTTATTCATGTATTCCCCTCATAACCACAGAGTTATAATATACAGTACAGTAGAGTACATGCTACAAGTGAATAAACATATAACTAACCTGACCGTACTCGACGAAGCTCCTGCATCTGTCCACCGGTACCCAAGTGGAGACCCAAATGTACACACATGGTCCGGATGTATGTGCCAGCCTCACAGCTCACCCAGAATATCCCTGATGTAGAAGGTGGAAAGATAAATGATACGGCACGATTTGGCTATACAGGATCAAAAGACTTATCATACAAGTTGTATTAATAGTCTTCTGCAAGGATAAATGGATTCTTTTTTCTTTTTCTTTCAGAAATACCTGTACCAACCAAAAAGTTCCAAACTGTTTATTGTACATTTGCCATAGGAATGTAAGCTTTCTTCATACCCATGTTTCTCTCTGCGTCGTACTCCAGTAATTTGTTGTTGTACACGGTTCTAACTCGCAGCTGCCTCTTGACGGCAGAGATAAGGGGAGGCCGCTGGAACTGTGCCCCTTTGAGCTTCTCCAGGGTCTATTAAATGAAAGAACAGTGGAGATAGCAGCTCACATTAGGGAAAAGCAACTAATAATGTTACCCAACTTGGAAGAATGTAGCCAACTGGGATAAGGCAAGAAATGTGCAAGAGAAATCAGAGTAGACAGACGAAATATTGCATCTGTTCAGGCAGAAAATATCATCACTATATCAATATTGTCTGAAGGTGACTTGGAAATGAAAGTGATAATGGTTGGATATATGAATCAATCAAACAAACTTCTTTTTCTTAATTTGTGTCTCGCAATCAGTCCTATTAAAAAAAATGAAGTTTCAAAAATATATCTTTTGATATATATGTATATATATGTTGAAGTTTCCCATTGGCGGTTATAAAAGGCAACCTTCTGGCCAAATATCTCTAAATGAAACCAACTTCTTTCCTTAACATTTTTTCTGCATCTCGCACTAAGATCTAACTTTGCGACTTATCATATATCTTTCACAACCTGCTCGACCTGAATACTTTCACAATTCTGTATCATATGAATGACACCTACTCTAACACTGATACCCTGACTAAACTCACCTGTCTGATGCGTTGTATATTTTCTACATTCTCATGGATTCTGAAGATGCAGACATACTCCTTGCCAGCACCCTGCTGAGATTTTACGAGTCTTGTAGACCGTTCAAGGCACACTATCAAACACCCTGCAGCAAAAGTTAAAGAAATATACTTTGCTATTTCAAGAAAGATATTATCCTCACATATATATAAATATGAATGCATGAAAAAAAAAAATTAAGGGTGAGGTACAGTTGGCGGCAAATGTCCTGTCGCCTCACTCAGGGGCACTTGAAGGATAACACAAAGGCTAACAATCGAACAATACATTCACCAATACAGAATTACACTATCCATGAGGTATATTAATAAACATCTCTAATTTTTTTTAGTTTACGAGCCTATGAAGCTTATATTTCCATACTTAAAATATGACTTGGCAGATTTGGCGACAGGACATTTGTCGCCGGCTGTCCAGTACTACAGTAAAGGAAAGGACTGCCTGTGCAATAAGTTGTAGAATAACAGCCAGGGAGTACTACATCTAGAATACACTTGGAGTGAAGAGAAATATAAATGGTGGTAACAGAGCTACAGCCCTGCACTCTAGAGATACATTTATGTGAAAACCCAATTATAGAATACTTTAATAATACTGAAAGAGGGCATTACCCAAAATACATAACCTCTGCTAAAACTGACCTGTAACTTTAGGATCGAGCGTGCCAGAGTGACCTGTCTTCTGAAGTCGCAGGATACGTTTGACCCAGGCCACAACCTCGTGTGATGAAGGGTTGGATGGCTTATCAAGGTTTATAAAGCCTGCATTAAGATAGTCAGCTATGCTTCTTTTGAGAGGTGAGCAGCCATGAGGAAGTGGTGTGTAGTGACTTGTACGTACATTCAGTTTGTCAAAATTCTGAAAAGTTACAAACAAGTTGCCATTATATAAGTGTATTCCAAGAAAATTAATTAGTCAATTCACTGAACTAATTATATCTTAGCTACTTTGCAACTAACTTTTTGACACCTTGGCACTATACCAGTCTATACTGTATACAATATCATTACTAAATCCCTTGGACCAAAATTTAAAAATATATAGTTATTTTTTTCTGTCTTTCCTTTTATCAACACTCCACCCCTTCAACATTACACGGTCTCCTTCAGGATTAACTTCTGCCTTAAAACATTTTAAAAGGCATTACAGAATTACGTCAGTTATCCTATGTACTATTGCGGACAGGAGTTCTTCACCACCCTCCTCTGGCCAACCCTAGGATGTGGCAGCGTCGCATTTCATGGATATACGAGTTGCCTACTAGATCTTTTCTGTTAGTCATATCTCCTACGGACCTAATCAATGATGTTTTCCTTAATGTTTACATTTATCTAGGCCTACATATGTAAATCCAGACTGTGATTTATCGAAACATCTACATATGTAAATCCAGACTGTGATTTATCGAAACATCTACATATGTCAATCAAAGATTGACTGAATACCATATAAACACATATAATAACTTAGGCCCCATCTACACTGGCGAACTGCTCGGTAGTCTTTGCCTGGTGTAACGTCAGAAATGGAGAAACAGCGAGCAAAGCTTCGTAAAGGTTTTCCTCTTGCTTATCGAAGTAACGAGGCTTTGCCTATTGGTTGACAAGGTGGGGTTGAAGTTCTCTGCCTCATGGTCATATCTTGTTTGCTAGAATAACTGTCCGTCGTAAACACAGACAAAAACGAGGGTTTGCTCGCTTGCATATGGTGGTTCACTTTTGCCAAGTGTCTATTGCAGACAGTGTTGGAAGGGGCCTCAAGGTCCATTTTTATGTTTTCACAAGACTTACTATGTTTGCTTCTCTTTATAGGCACTTTTAACATCATATCTCCTCATGGACTTTCCTTTTTTATCTTTGAACACATTGCTTTAATAATACACAGCGCAATGTTTCACTTCTTGTGTGTCATGTGACCCATATTGTGAAACACCACTCGATTCTATTTTAGTTACTGCCAGGCTCTGACAACCTAAACAACCGTTTCGACAGCAACATAAATGCGTACGACAAGCTTTGCCCGCAAAGAAGCAAATTTTGCTACGTAAACCTTATGCTAGCTAAATTATTCATAGGAGTCTGGGAGTTGTGAACCACTGAAATACAGTACACTGTATTGTTTGTTTAGTCTCAGAAGACACAGTGCAGTCAAGATGAGGATCTTCTATCCTATGGAATGCACCACAAGGAAATACAATATTAAAGCATATCCACAGAAACCAATATATTTGAATGTTGCATAAATATTATGCACATAAAACATGTTACAAAAACAATAAGTACAAGCAAGCCATCAGAACAGTGAAGTTGCAGAGGTGGGAGGAATTGGGAAATTTACTAGACTTGCCAAGGTGTGGAGGACCACGAAAAACAACTGCCAACTGCCGAACATATATTTTACGTATTTGATTACATGAACCATGTGAATAAACAAAATTCACATTGCTATTACAACCAAGTATAGTTTAACGAATGCCCATTCCATTATTAAAGATATTATTTATCTGGCAAATTCTCTTTGTATTTGTTACCATGCAGATCAATCTATTCGAGGTCATGCACCATGTTTTGGGGTTCACTCCTCATTGGAGGAGATGAAAATAATAGTCTGCAGCTGGTTTTCTTCTGTGCTGCATGCTTAAATGTCAATGTAGTATATAGGAAGTGGCTTCCGATATAATTTACATTTCCTCTGATACATCAGTCAAACATTCAGCTCGAGCATAACCATTAGGATTACTGATGAAAGATTAATCAATTAATCTTGGTAATACTCCAACGCATGCCAGCATGTAAGATGGACGTTAAACCGAATATGATGATGATGATTAAAAATAATGATGTAGTTGGCTACTCATATATCCAAGAATGTGACGGTGCCACATCATAGGGTTGGCCAGAGGAGGGTAGTGAAGAACTTCTGTCCGCAATAGTACATGTACATTCTTGAAAGCTCCACTGTTTACAATCTCACATAACACAAATATTACAGATTTATATATCCAGGGAATGTAATGGAAACAAAATAAAGCTAACCTTCAACAGTAGTGGCCATTCTGAGGTATCAATAGGCTGGACTTTAGCCTGTGACGGTTCGATTTTGAAAGTCTCCTCCAACTGCACCTCACCCAGAGACTTGCGGTGCTTCTTCTTTTTACCCTCAGATTTCAACTCGTCCATTGTTCCGTGTATACCTGTGAGTAGATATTAAGTCATGAATGAAATTACTGATTATTTTCTCAACATATGTAAATTATGGCTGACAAATCGTTTTCCCTCGCACTGGATTATTTTTTGGTCCGAGGGAAGAAAATTTCTTATCTAAAAAATAAAAACTTCCTTAATTAAACACAATCTGGGAAACATTCATGACTGTCATCATTTCCGTTTAACATCAGATTTTCCCGTACACATGAAGTTAAAAAAATTATTTTGAGTTGCCAATGAAATTTTCTAGTTTGAAAATTGGAGCACTACAGAATCCTCCAAGCTAACTAACAGAGATTCCATTCCGTGGCATCATTGACAGCAAAACGTAGCCCTCCAATTTGCTGTCAAAAGAATGTTCCCTTAAATTGAAAGCTTAATATAACCCATTTAGACATGCCTTAATATATGCTGACTAAAATTAATATATGGTACCTTCCCATACCACTCTAGCAATTATTAAAATTGGCCTACAAACATGAGTATATACCATAACTACTGGTATGGGTGAAACTATTGGCCCCTTAACTTGGCTTCATCCACTGGCAGCTACCTATGCAAGTTAACTCCATACTCTCCTCCATACAAGTGAGTATTTACACATATTCTAAGTTGTTTCTTACAGTTTTGACAATAACATGAAGAAATAACCTTTAACCTAAGCAATCTAGTTAAGTTAGGCCTTATTAGAACTGAAGCAATCTCCTGGAGGTTACATTCACAGAGCACTAAGATCAACAGTGTGGAATAACAATAAGGAAGGAAAACATGGTAAATATTGAAAGAATTACCGTTATTGTGTACGGTTTTTCTACCTTCATTACCCACTTATTTAGACCATTCTAAGACTTTTTTCTATGGCATTTCCTCCACAAATGCCCCATTTCCAAGATAGGGCATATTCAAATGGGGCATTTTGAAATTAGTCTGACCTTACCTAACCTAGACCGCATCAGACTACCGGGACCTAACCTGGGCAAATTACCGGGACCTAACCTGGGCAAACTACCGGGAAATAACTGTGGTAAAGTACCGAAAATGACCGGGGCAAAATACTGGGACCTAGCCGGATCTGGCAACACTGCTACAAAACGGTAATTCTTTCAATAAATACCGAAAACATTAAACACAACTTATCCAGCCACATACTTTTTTTTTTTAATGAAACTCGATTAATACTCCATTAGGCTATTCGTAGGAATCCTGGATACTTAACCTATGCCTCATGACGGACTCTAACATTACACTAAGGGACATATTCAAGAACATCCGTGGTGCATACGATGGTGTGGTACCGGTGCGATGGCTCAATTGATTGTCTATGGAGCCGTCGTATCGGTATCATGCCATCGTATGCACCACAAAAAATGTACTTGAATATGACCCCTAATATTCTAACCACAGTACCGGTATGTAATGTATGTACACAACAAACCACGTGGTATTAACAAAACCTGATAACCTAATATATGTACCAAAACCTTCCCTAAGTGTTAAATTATGGTAAAATGGACAATTATAGAGTAATCACTTTGTACTAGCAAGCCTAAACTACTAAAATAAAATCACCCGCCAACCTTCCTTTCCCACACACGTTGCTGTCTCAAGTTGCCTTCCTCATATTTATATCATTTTAATCTATTTACCTTTACCGAGGACCAATTATTCACACCCACAAACACACCTAACCTGTTACAACACGTGAGCACTAAACCACCACCACCTGTTCACAATACAATACCCCGAAACCCCTGAAGAACTGTTCGAGAAACGTGTAATAAAGTTTGAGGGAGCCGCACCGTTTTCAGCCATGTTGTTTGTTGCTGGACAAGAGGAGGGGGAGCACGTGTGTGTCCTATGGGTTACATTTATTTTTATTAGCTTACTCTATTTCCCCTATTATTATATTTTTAGTCATTTGTTATTTTTCGTTTGCTAATTTTATCATTTTTGTAGCCTTGTTTAAGTTATTTATACTTTGTTATAAAGCTGACTTCGTTTGGGTACATTCATTTTCAGCAGCGATCCGTTTCATCAGCGAATACTTTCTGCCCCTGCTGCAATAATAGAGCCTTCTGCAGAATTCAATAAATTATAAAGGTATTGACATAATGTGAATGCAGTTGTAGGCATGGTGAGCATACAGATAAACATTAAACTCAATATTAGACTCAAGAAAAACAGATAACATTTTGATATAAGATCATAAAAAAACAATCAGTGTTCAAATTATTGGCTCATTTGTACCCGTTATGAATTGGAGGAAATAAATACTTTCATGTGATAATTCTTTCATTTAAAAAATGAATTATTGTTTTTAACACAGGACAATTCTATTTAAACTTCAAAGGAAATAAGCCTAAAGCTTGCTAAAATAAAAACAAGAAGGAAAACACAGAAAGTAAGAATGGATATATTTTAGATTTTCGTTCAGTATATTCCTATATAATTATATATGAAACAATTGGAAACTTTGATTTATATAGACATGCATTAATGTATTATAGCGTTATCGAAGAAAAAAATGTAATACATAGCAGAGGAAGTTGTGTCTCTTCAGCAAACTTTATCCTAGTTATTCAGCCAGGATGCAATAATGTTACAAAGAGTATACATATCAGGCTGTATATAAGGTTAAGGTTAAATTATGGTTTATTTATAAGGTGGGTAAAGTGTTATCCCTGATATGTTATTGCCAGATTCTCTAGCTTAGACCAACATTTTTATCATCATAGACGAAATAACAGGCGGCGAGGCCAATATGGGACTGGTGATGGAGGACGAGTGAGCACCCTACACATAGGTTCAAGAGCTTTATGATCCTCTTTCAATCCCCTCACGCCCGCCCCTCAAACCCTCTTGTAGTGGAGTTGTAGACCATGTGTGCGCCATCTATAAAAGTTCGTAGGTAAACAAATCAGGGAAATAGTCTGTCTATACGTTGACTTATTTGAGAAGTAAGGACGAGGTTATAGGGAGAAATGTATGTATTTAGGAAGGTGATGGAAGGACTGTGAGAGCCTCCAACACTACCTACATCACCGCCATGCTTCAGAGGTGTTAATATGACATGGATCCACTAAGTGCTCAAGTGCTGCCTTTGAGATAAGTGTCACTCAAAGTAATTCCGTCTAGTTAGCCAGCGAGGCAGATTGGACTAGGTGTGTGATTGTTATAAAAATTCAATATGGCATCCAATATGAGTGATCCTAGTGTTCAGGTAAATGATAAATCATTGGGCAGTAACAGTGTGATCAATATGACGACCAGTGAAACCCTCAGGCTCCAGGATAGTGACCGGACCAACCTGCACCTTCAGGCTGGGGGGGTTGGGGGGGGCCAGGCCTTCCAGAAGAAGAAGAATTCCTCCTTCCAGATTACCAGTATCACATCTCGCTTGAGTAATGATGGAGGTGAAGACAGTGCTGATGATACTGAGGATATCTCTGATACCATGGATACATCAAAGGTAACGGATCTTGATCAAGAAACGCCAAGTTTCTCAGAGGATTACTCCAAGTCTGAAGAAGTGTTTCTAGGTCCAGCACCAGTGATTCCTACCAGCTCTCAGTACGGAATTACAGCTCTGGTACAGCAGTCGGGGTCAGGTGGACTTATGACAGCCATGTTACCTCAGGGTGTAACTGTCAATGTTACGGAAGGAGGTATTGCCTTAGCTAAGGCTGATGTGGAGTCTGATGATGTAAACCATTGGCAAAATAGGTTTAAAATAGTTAAGATTGACTCCAACGAACCATTTAAACGTGGTCGCTGGATATGTCTAGATTTTATGGATTCTCCAGCAGTGGTTGCAGCCTCATCAGTCAGGAAAGATGATGCCTCAGCAGTTGTGGTGAACAGCAGTAATCTGAAGGATGGAGAAATAGAAAATCCACCTCAAACCGTGGTACAGATGCAAGTACCATCACAGCCACAGCAACAACAGCAACAGCAGCCTGGACAGGGCCACACGATGACAATGCAACTACAATATCAGATGCAAAACCCTTCCCAGGCATCAACACCAATGATGTCAGTTTCGCAGGCGAATCAGGGGGGTGTGGTGCTTCCACCGGCACCTCATATGTCTGGCCCACCCCCCAACCAGGCACCCCTTTCATATCAAGCTCAGACATCTCACCCTGGCCCAATGCCAACCCCAATTTCCCAGGGCTTCCCTACTTCCCAAGCGCCATCAAGTCAGCAACAAATCCACCCTTCTCCTCCAGCCCAGACACCCCCTCAAGCCCAGCCTTCTTTACAGCCTCCTTTACAACAGCCTCAGGTGACTCCAGGTGTACCAGCATCTGTTCCACAGGGTGTCAGTGCAACTCCTGGCACTGTCCCGGGCATGGTTCCCCTTTCTTCCCTAGCCCAGCACCAGCCTGGACCACCCCAATCCAACCTTACAACACAAAACCTCCAGCAGCAACAACAGACCCAGCAGCAAGTAATACCTATGAGCCAGGGATCTATGGGTGGACAGCCCATGCCACCAGGTGTGATAGGAACCATAGGAGCTCCTACCATGGCTAATCCTGTGGTGGGACACCCAACCACCTCACAGTCAACTGGAGTAATGGGTCAGCCTCAGCCTGGCCTTGTGCAACAGAAGCCCCTCACCCAGCAATCTGTGGTACAACCCAGCTCAGCACCTCAGCCAATTCCACAGTCATTACCTTCTAAGCCATTGCCTGGTACCCAACCACCACAGACTGGTACAGGGCAGCTACCAGTCACACAACAGATGGTGACAGGACATGTTGCTACACCTGCTGCTGCTCCTGTCAAAACATCAGGCGTGGCTCCGGTAACTCATCCCAGTAATGTCACTGCTCCGGGTCAGCCTCCAAGTCACCATGTTATGGCTGCAGCTCCAGGAACCACAGTGCAGGCTACCTCTGTTCCAGATTCACAGCCACCCCAGTCTCAGTCCCAGCTGCCACCTACCAATCTTGAGGGCATTCCTCTGGCTCAACCTCTCGATGATGCCTCTAACGCGACTCCTCCAGCTGCAGCTGGCCAGGACGACTCAGAAAGGTAGGCCAACCTTACTCTCATTATTGTTTACAGCTCTATTACTGTGGTAATGTACTTTACGAAATTTATCTTATTTTTGTATATTTTAATACAGTACAGGCTGTACTGTAATTCTATCTATCTATCTATAGCTCTGACGCCTCGTTCCCTCCGGGAACTCCCCCCAAGGGGGTGGCCACGGCAGAAGTGCCTCCAGTTCTCCCTGTTCCAACACTCCCTCTTTACTCGGTCAAGCTGTCCTCTGCCCCTCACGTTTCTCTCCCTTACATACTCTTCCACTCTGTTCTGCCATCTAACCGGTGGTCTGCCTCTCACACCACGTCCCACAACTTCACTTCCATACACCTTCTTTACAAATTCCTCACCTTGTATTCTCTCTACATGTCCAAACCACCTCAAAGTATTACGTTTCACTCTCTCAACCACTCCACACTCAATACCGATTGCCTTCTCACTCATACCACATCTCTCATACACACTCTCATTACTTTCTCCATCCCACCTAGTAAGTCCACATGCTCCTCTCAAGTAACTCATTTCCACTGCACCTATTCTAGACTGATGAACCCTACTCCATGTCCATTTCTCTGACGCATATGTCAGTGTTGGCAGGATTATACTATTTCGTAGTCCCCTTTTCACTTCCATACTCACACTTCTACCCTTCATAATCCTCCCCAGTGATCCTATGACCTGTCTACCCCTCACTGCTCTCTCCCTAATTTCTCCTTCCATACTTCCATGTTTACACAGAACTGTACCCAGGTACTTAAACTCCTTCATATCCTCCATCCTCACTGTAATTATAAATTGTTATTTTTCTTTACCAGTATTTATTTTCTAACTGTACCGTACACAATTTTTTATACTGTACCGTACACCAAAGGAATGTTGTAGCTGGTTATACAATAATTGCAAGCCTTCACAGATAACACATAAAATTGTCTTAAGTTGTGTTATGTACCGGTAAGTAAAATGAAGAGAATAGGCTTGGGTCATTAGGCCTATGTTAAAAGATTGAGGCCAATAGGGCAAGGGAGAGCTACCGTTCAGTCAGACCTTATATTATAACAATTGTAGATGACTATGGAATTATTTTGTAGATATTAGTTTTGGCAATTTTCAGAAATGCTAAAGAGAAGAAGAAATCCATGTTCATATATTATGCTATACGTATGGCTTTTATATCTTATTGTTGTAAGGTACCTGTACCATACTTATTTTTCTATTTTGATATTTCTGTCAAGTTTACAATATGGTACTATACTGGTACATTATTTCAATTCATAGTATAGTACGGTAATTACTGTGTACAGTATACTTTATGCAGTTGATTATACAATACAGTACTGTTACATATCCTTTAACACATAGGCCTACTGTATTTCCAGCTGAGTACAGTACTGTACATTGGGCTATTGCACATTCACCTAAAAGATTTAAATTGGTATAATTTTGCCAGTCTTCATGCCCATGGATGAATATCATTTGTCTGATTGAATCTATACCAAACCACAGTTGATATTTTATGCTGAAGAACAGATACCCGGTATGCTTTTAACTTTATTTTTTCATTTTTTCAAACATATTGTAGGTTCTATTCATTTTGTCTTTAATATTGTTAAGAAAACACCTTAATCTTAAATTTAAATTATCCTACCTCAGAGGTTGCCACATACCAAATAATGCCTCATTCAGTTGGTTCATTTGGGTTAAAGTTTATTTCCGGTTCATGTTCGGTAATGGATGTGAAAAACTATGGTACCGGTAGCTATGTATAAATAACTAAAAAAGTTGGATGAAAACATTTCACCTGAGTCAGTAAAGTGGGTGGCAGAGCAGGATAGAGAAATATCTGATGATGTGAGATAGGAGATTTAACACACTTGAGCTTGCCATGGAAGGCATATAGCCAGTACATTACTGAGGCACCTAAGAGTGGTTTACCGTTACCTCCCCTCAGGCAAGATTTGTACTGTAGCCTATACCTTATTGAGCCTCAAGTCCGGTGAGATTGACAAGTTGAGAAGTAGCAAATAGCCTATAGGGGAGAAAGTGGGTTGAGGCTGCTCTTTCATGTGGACTCAGTTTACTGAAGGATTTTTTTAATTATTATTATTACTATTGTTATTAGGCCTATTAAAGGGATGGTCATAATACAGTAAAGGCTTGTCGTATATTATGTAGTTAAGAGTTTCTTGGGATTTTGAGTGATATATTAGTCTTGATTCTAGGATCAAATGGTCAAACTTGAGTAATGAATGTTCTGAATCCTAGAATTTTATTAATAATTTTTCATTTGGGGGGACAAGGACTTTTTAAGAGATTACACTCCAATATATTTACAGGTTATAAATGTCATACTGGAACCGTCATATCTATTGTGGAGTAAAGATATTGCTCTGAAGCCTCTGATGTTCCCTTATTGTAAATAGCATATCAGATTTGATAGATGTTGACTTTGTCTGATGTTTTCAAATCCAATGAAAGAATGAAATATATGAAAATAATATATTTAATTGTTTGTATTTCATATCTTTACCATAATTACAATAAAGGAAAATAGTGGCCTGTCATCATCTGTGCTGGCACTGGCACTACTATACATCAACACACAGTGAATGATAGGCTATATCAGTAACTGGTCCACCAAATGCTGAGCAACTTTACTCACAGATGATTAATGGTCATGGTCGGATCAGTTGATTTTCAAGGTTTTCACTCTCCCTGTTCACCCATGGTCCACTTTCAGTTTTTTGGGTTGTGCTGGTGAAAGGACTAGTTAGCTGGCTGCAGGTGATTACGTTATCATATCAGCATATTTTTTCCTTGTCCTTTGGTCAAAGACCTCAGTAGCCATACTATTCTACATGATTTTGTTTGTTTGTTTGTGAAGTATAACTACAGTATTGGTACAATACTGTACTAAATTTGTACATCACTTGATGTACAGGGTTTATTGTTGTATTGTAAAAAGAAATAATAATTTCTGGTATAGGTTATTAGTATCTGGTGATATGTATTGGTGTCCACACCGCTGCACGGTTAAATGAAATTAATTCACTTGGGAAGTAAAATATAGAACACACACATCCCCACACAATCCACGGAAAAGGTGTGTCTCTAACCTGGCTAGTTAGGCTCCATGGTAGATCTGTATTCTTCAGGGCTAGGGTTGATTCTTGTTAACTAAGCTGAGGTCCATGACTTGACTCTTTCAGATTCCTTTCAGATGATGATGTAAAGTCATCCTGCTCATAATGATGGTGTTAATACAGTAAATGGCATAGGCTGGCAAACAGACACATACAGACAGAACAGTTGGTTACCGCAATTGATTGAACTGAGGAGTTGTGAATGCAGTCAAATAAGAGGAAGAACAACAAGAGGACAGACAGCCAGATTGAAGAGAATGAAAAGAAGATTGGGTGCTTACGAGGGGAACGAAGGGCTGAGTAGAAAATTATCTAGAGTGACAGGTGAGGAGGGGAAGGAGAGTCGCATGTAGGAAGGGGAAAGGGAAGAAAAGAAGAGGGCTACAAGGCAAGGGAAGGACGTCGGGGTAAAGCGAGAAAAAATTGCGTGTAATGTAACTAGAGAGGGACAGAGAAAGGAAGGGAAGACGGGAAGAGTAGACCATTGTTGTTGGGAAGGGGATATACAAGGACGAATTGGTGAGGTGAGTAGGGACAATGTCATAAAGGAAAGGAAGGAGGGTGGGATTGCCTGATAAAAAAAGAAGAAGGGGAAAGGTGGAAATAGAGGTATGGGACGAGGACAGGAAGAGCGTGCATATGGTAGTGAAGGTCTGAAGGGAAGAGTAGTACAGAGTGAAGATCAGAATGAGATGGGGAATATAAGTGCGAGAGTAGGAAGTGACGTAGAAATGAAAGTGATAGGATATTAGAGAAGGCGGGAAGGAAAAGGTGTCTTCAGGCAGAGTGGGAAAGCTATATAGGAAAGATTTTTATAGGAAGGAAATGGTAGTGGGAGGGGAAGTGATGAAGAGTTATAAAAGAAGAAAGGCAGGAAGAAAAGAGGGAAAGTAACTGTCATCGGGGACAAGTGATGAACGCGTATAATAGATAAAGCTTCCTGGTACGTTAAAAATAAGTGACGATGACAAGTAACTAGGAAACCATATTAGGGATACCCGTGATGTATAGTAAGAAAATTGTGGGTTTGAGAATACTTCAAACATTGCCACGAAACACCACCTACATTAAAGGAGCTTGTTTCGTGGCATAATCAGGAGGAATCAGAAGCCACCAGGTCTCATACACAATCACAGGGTCCCTTAATGACAGGAAGACTGAAATTATTCTGGAGGCTGACCTTGAGAATGGATAGAAAGGAAATATGATTGGGTGAGAAGGATGTTAATTGAAAGTAGGAGGAGGACGTGAAAAGGATGAGATGGAGAGGGGGTGCCTGCAGATGGGGAGTAGGCTAGAATGAGATAGAGGAAGAATGAGGGTAGGCAAAGGGAGGAAGAGAGAGGAGAGCAGTTGGAAGGGGGTGGGGGAGTAAGGAAGGGATGATGCAGACCTCAGTAATAGGCAATATCCTTCTCTGTAGTGTGTGTGTATGTATGTGAGGGCCAGACCCCTTGCAGTGCACCACCACTCAACTCTTCAGAATAGGAGCAGTGTTGCATCTCACATCGTAGCTTACACACCGGTGCACGTTGTTTACACTCCCCATAACACCTTGTAATTGTGTCGTATCCTCACCGTATATGAAAGGACGCATCAAATCTTCCTAACTTTGGTTAACCTGCTGTAAAACTGCATTGAACTTAACTGTTTCGTGTCTGTTTCACCAGCGTCATATCCTTCCACTCGAGGTTAACCTGAATGTGTTTAATCTTTCCCTGACTTACTGTTCTTGTCGTGAGCTGCTTGATTCCATAGTCCATACTAACAGTCTTGCCACCCAACACTCGAGTCTGGCCATCCTGTAAAACCTGTACACTTCATCCACACCTTTCTAGTAGTCCTGCCATCTGAACCTTTATTTACTCATTGTCCCACTTACTTGTTGATTTATCTCTCACTGGGCCTTACATTCCCGGACCTCACTCTCTTAACCCTTAGAGTAGTGAACACCATTCTGATACAGTGATGGAGTTCCTCACCACTAATCACAGAACGACCATCAACTCAAATCCAACAACCACCACCATCAATTCTACTCCTGCCAAACCCTTAACTTCCAATTCATCTCAGCCTCGGAATACTTCCTCTCCATCTCAATCAATGAACTCCACACCATCTGTGCCCTCATATTCCCCTTCATCTTCTGGATCAACCAACTCCAACCCATATACAGTCAGGCCTTCCAATCTTATCACAGCCCCTCCAACTTTACCGTCCACTCCTATCAATTCCACATCCTCTCCATCCTTAACTTCCCCTCCATCTGGACCGACGAACTTGACTACATCTGCATTTGTACCCTCCACTCCAATTAGATCCACTCCAGCTATAATACTAACTTCCACTCCCGTCAACTCCACTCTATCTCCATCCATGCATTATTCTCCAGCTAGTCCTATCAACTCTATTCCATTTCCATCCATGCCTTCCACTCCACCTAAATCAGTGGCCTCCGCTCCCGTTTCACCCGTGAGTTCTCCCGCCACCAAGCGTTCTGGTCTTCCTGCGGCAAGAACCCCAAACAACCCGACCCATTATCTCACCGCTCCTATGTCCCAGCAGAATTATCTCACCGTGCCACCACACTACTACAGTAGGGTCTTAACCAAACCCACGTCAACTTCTGCTGATAATCTCGTGGCATCTCCTGCTTTGACACATTCGACTTCCCCAGCCAGCACACCCATGTCATCTCCCACTGCTCAACCCATGAATTCCTCTATAAGTGGTAAACACGCGACATCACCCACTGGGCCCTCCTCCCCCACCACCAAGACCTGGCAGGACGTGCCTCACCTCCCCTTCCATTATCTCCACCACTACTACCACTCTGTTCCCCACACCTTCACCTGGCCTCGGTCCCCACCTTCACCCCCCCGCTTGCTGTGTCTGGATCACGACCGTTGCTGGCCTGTGTGCTGGGCGGCCAAGACCCACCCACCCATCTGCTGTTCCGTCTGGCCACACAACACCCACACTAAGACATGGTAGGGCAAAGAAAATAATATATATAGAAGTAGATTTGCTTATGAGGATGTCATGTGAGGTTAGGCTACCTGTACCATATAACGAGTAGGCTATATTCATCTTTTTAGAGTGAAAGAAATATTACTGTAGCCTGTAGGTCATCCGTTACTGAAGGGATAACATATTCCGTGGTGCCATGGGAATGCCAAGTCCATTAGGTCGGCATTGTGAGCTTCCTTTGTGTTACCTGTAATCTTAATTGTTAATGCATCATGTTCCGTTTTGTTATAGCTGTTCGACTACTATGAAATGCAGTATATGCTCGTCTAGTTCATATAGGCCTATTATATTTACCAAGTATATGTGTAATAAGAGAGTCTGGTTCCGGTGTAGGCTATAGTGTCCTGACGAGTGACACCCGACACTAACAACCTTCCGTCTACAACTCGAGCCTATTGTAGTGTTTCCTTAAAATGACTGGCGATATTGTCAGTCGCCTAGAATATTTCCTCGTGATTGTATACAGGCTCTAGAAAATTATTGGTCACCCCCCATGCTCCGATAATATTTAGCAACGACCACTGTTACAAACGACTTGAATACGTGGTTCAAAATGCCTCGTGTGATGTGGTATTATGTATCGTGCCTTATGGGTGTAGAAAATAGTTTTATGCATGGCCTGTACAGTATGGTTAGAGTGGACTCAGGAAGCTTACAAGGGCCAGGGAAAGAGTGATAAAGTGACGACCTTGGATGGGTAAGGGACTATCAGTGACTATTGCGGAAGTCCTGTCAGGCTTAGGCTATATACATCCCTGGATTCATTCATAGGCTACACACTCCAGACTTATCATGTTACTGCAAAGTTTTGTGTGTCGCGAGGAGTCAAATCTGTAAAAAATTGTATTAGTTACCTACAAATTTGGTACCTACTTCATTAGGCTCAATTGTCCAATTGACGCAAACTATTTGTGTAGTGAATCACAATCGGAATATTGATCAATGAAAATTTTGAGGAAAAATGTGCCGTGCAGCGGTAAATTAATGCGCATATATGTTGGGGTACATTATAATTGTGTTTGTTTACTGTGTACAGATTCATTGTGAGGGAGGGTCAGTTTAAGGTCACCTACATGATGTTTATAATATAGAGGGTTGGAATCCATTATCGGGTATTATACGACCTGTTAAAGTATTATCGGGTATTATACGACCTGTTAAAGTATTATCGGGTATTATACGACCTGTTAAAGTATTGTGCAAGGCCAGAAAGAATGATACAGGATGTGCTACCGGTATAATGTGGTAACTACAAACATAGCCTTAGTGGGTTCGAACAAGATAGGGTTACTCACATATATACAATCAGTTAGTTACACAATTACGGCCAAAAGTTTCTACACATATAAAAGAGTGACCCAATCATATATTTAACACTTGTTTTCATAATTATATTCTCGTGACTGTTTTGCTATCTATAAATAAAAACCTGCTTTTAACCAACTAGAAAATGCTGTTACTATTAAGGGGGTGCGGGAATAGGGGGACAGGCTTGGGGGGGTTTAGGGGGGTGCGGGAGTAGGGGACAGGCTTGGGGGGGTGCGGGAGTAGGGGGGGAGGTTAGGGGGGTGCGGGAATAGGGGACGGGCTTTCTACCCACCCCAAGCCTGTCCCCCTATTCCCGCACCCCCCAAACCCCCCCAAGCCTGTCCCCTACTCCCGCACCCCCTTAATCAAATGAATCCGGTCCTCCTTTTTACTACCAGAGAGAAGCTGTCATAATTATGTTTCCCCAAGACACCTTAATGTGTATCGAAAGTCTAGCCCACTACTGTACAAATGGATGGCTTAATTAAGGGGGTATATAGCACATTGTTTTGGGTGGTAAATCTGGAGTAAAGAATTCCTCCAAACTATTCCAGGCAACAGGATACCATTATTTTTTCTTCATCTGGGTCTGTTTCCTGGCATACTTTGGAGGAATTAAGGCGCTCCAATCCTTCAAAAGTATAGCCTCCTATCACCTTATATACGCACTTGGCTTATCTTGTGAAATGGGTACCTGTGTCTGCCTGCATGTGTTACCCCACTCTCAGACCCCACCCCACCCCCCTGACACCATTAATTAAGGGACCCTGTGATCGTGTATGAGACCTGGTGGCTTGTGTTTCCTCCTGACTATACCACGAAACAAGCTGCTTCAATGTAGGTGGTGTTTCGTGGCAATGTTTGAAGGACTCACTAAACTCCAATTTTCTGACTACATAACGTGGGTCCTTAAATTTGTACCCTCATGTGACTGACTGACTTGTTTGTTAGGTGTCGTGTGGTTGTATTATTATTATTATGTGGGTTGCTCTCGTTGGTCTCCCTTGGTGCTGTGTGTGTGTTTTGTTTGTATGGATTGTGTGGTTTCCTTGCAATAATTTAGCTGGTCTTGTTTGTTTGTTTGCGCTGGTACCTTTCCTCCTTTACCATACCATTATATTTTTGTCGTTGTACACTCTCCTTAGCCTAATCATTTTATCGCATCGTTAGACCAGTAATGCTCACCCCTCCTCTTCCCCGGACAAGCACCCGGATGTAGAGTACAGTAAATATATAGCCACCTTAAAAGTCATATTCTAACGTCACTCCTAATAAAGATGGAGTTTGTTCAGGATGTGCAGAGAGAGAGAGAGAGAGAGAGAGAGAGAGAGAGAGAGAGAGAGAGAGAGAGAGATAGAGATGAAAATAGATCCGTGAAAGAATTAGTGAGTTATGTATTTTTTGTATTCACTGTGTACGGAATGTATGTATTTAGGTGAGTGTGTTTTTATTATTTTAAACGAACCCCAGAGATTGACTCAACGTATTATTTATGTTCTGGCAAGAAGGACAACTGGTGATTTAATTAAGGGGACCCTGTGATGATGTCTGAAAATTGAAGGTAAATGAGGCCTTCAAATAATTGCCACGAAGCATCACCTATATGGAAGGAGTTTGTTTCGTGGCATGGTCAGGGGGAATCAGAAGCCTCCAATTTCAGGGTCCTTAAGGGGAAATAATTCAGTACCGTATATATGTAAGGTTAGGAGTTAGTTGATGTTTAAGGGGGTAATACACTTTAGGTACATTGGAACTCATTGATTCCTCCTAATTATGCCAAGAAACAAGGCTAGGTTAACAAAAATAATGGTGGTCTGTTGGTTGGAATTGTTTGGAGGAATCAGTTGCTCCAGATTTATTAACACTGTACTTCCTTCTTAGGGGTTGGTATGGTGCTGGTAAAATCTGTAGCGACTGATTCCTCCAAACTATTCCCAGAAACAGGCCACCATTATTCGATGTTAATCTAGCCTTATTTCCTGACATACTTGGGAGAATTCAAAGGCGCTCTAATGTACCAAAAATATTATTATTACCCATTAATGTATTGCAGGGATTGTAGACCCTCCATGGATCTATCACAGGTAGCAGGTATGGTAGGGGTTACAGCACATTCCATCCAGGAGAGAGAGAGAGAGAGAGAGAGAGAGAGAAAACTGGTCCAGCAGGTGAGTCAGGCTTAGTCACCAGTCAGTGTTCGTGGTCTTCAGTGTAGGTTATGTTTTTATTTGTCTATTGTTTATGAGTAATGTTGTACTTGTACCCGAGATATAAATCCACTTAGAGCTTGGTTAATGTCTCACCAACTATAGGCTATACACTAATTACATTGACAACTGTTTCAAATTAGTAAACCTGGGATGATTTGTTTCCACCGTTTTTACTCACTTTGCATGCTGTCTGGTTATTATTATTATTATTATTATTATTAAAACGAATAGCGCTTCAGCAATGTCAAAATTAGATCAGAGTCAGCAGTTTCTAACCTTCAGTTTTTGTATTAATTTTTAGGTAGATATTAGAAATAATAATATATATAAAATACAGATAAACCAATGTCTGAAAAGACTACAGTAATAAGAAATAGTACTTGAGTGTCCTACAGAATATTATGTGGTGTGTGTAAATGTGAACATTCCTATATTATTAAGGACCCTGTGATCGTGTACGAGAACTGGAGGCTTCTGATTCCTCCTAACCACGCCATGAAACAAGCTCCTTCCATAGAGGTGATGTTTCATGGCAATATTTGAAAGACTCGTATAACTCCAATATTCTGACTATATCACAGGGTCCCATAAGCTGCGTAAATAGCAACAGTGTGGAGACTCGGTGGAACTGCGTCGTGCCGTTGTTGTGTGTGTGTGTGTGTGTGTGTGTGTATTGAGGGGAACCATCAGTAGAATGTTAGGAATGTGGGAGACAGGTTTAATAATGTCTACCCATTTATACCGTTCCCTTTTATCGAACATTGGTAGTACACACGGAAGTACCCACCGATATTACAACTAAGACAAATATATATATATCTTTGTTGTTTTGGCTCTGTTACCATACAACACTGTACAGCCACAATCAAATAACCACCGACACTTTCCTTCCATCGTAGTAAATATCTTGGTAATAAAGAACAACACGTGTATGATTTTGCAGCACCCCATAATAATAATAATAATAATAATAATAATAATAATAATAATTGAGGGGGTTGAGTTGACGTAATGTGTTGTTGAATACATATAAATATTTTGATATTTATACTGATTTATTTGCACGATGGAAGGAAAGTGTCGGTGGTTATTTGATTGTGGCTGTGCCATCATTCCCTTAATTAAAGACCCTGTGAACGTGTAGGAAAATAATTGGGGGATTCTGATTCCACCTACAAATGCCATGAAACAAGCTCCTTCAATATAGGTGGTGGTGTTTCGTGGCAATGTTTGAAGGACCCGGTTACCTCCAATTTTCCCGCTATTGGTGGTAATTTACTCTTGGTACATTGGAGTGACTTGATTCCTCCAAAGTATGGCAGGAAACAGGACAATATGGATGAAAATATTGGTGGCTTGTTAATTGGGATAGTTAGGAGGAATCAGTTGCTACAGATTTACCAACACTTTAATATCACCCATGTTTAGATTAGTTGTCAATAGTCCAGTGATTTAGGAAGGGGAAGGGAAGGGATGGGAGGGGGAGGGGAAGGGAAGGGATGGGAGGGGGAGGAAGTTGAATCATACCGGAAGCCAACAGTTATGGTGTTATAAAGTCTGTCCAGGCCAATTCATTACACAAGTCTTATCTGCATCTGTGTATGTTTCCACTATGGTGAGAAATTCTATATAGATGACATGAACACACATGCACATACTGTCTCTATTTCAGTGTGTGTGTGTGTGTGTTATCATTTTAAATATAATTCTTAGATGACTTAAACTCTCTCTCTCTCTCTCTCTCTCTCTCTCTCTCTCTCTCTCTCTCTCTCTCTCTCTCTCTCTCTATTAGGCTATCAATTTAAATATATGTACATGATATCACCAGGTCAGTAAAGCAGTGTATCCACAAGAAACTTAGTGGTAGTGGACAACAAACACACAAGACGTTGACGTTGTGTATGCATCAGCGGAAGGAAATGGAGCATAATAATTAAGTAAACCCATGCCAAATGTTTCCCCACTAACATTGCGTTGCGTAGTGATGCCTGGGTGTGGTTTGGTCTTATTATTATTATTATTATTTACACACCCACGAACCATAAGGATTTTAGTTAGTTTCATGTGTGTGTGTGTGTGTGTGTGTGTGTTCTTACCTATTTGTATCTTTACAGGATTGAGTCAAGCTCGTAATGTCCCGTTTTTTTTAAACCCAATTATTATATTTTTATATATAGTTATGTTTTTGTCACCAACCACTTCTTCTGGTAATGCATTCCATTGATCTATTATTCTATTTGGAAAGCTGTATTTCTGTATATTTTTGCCTTCTCTTCTTTTAATTAATTTCTTACTGTGTGTGTGTGCATGTAAGAGTGGGTGAGAATAAATTTCGAGTTGTTTGTGCTTTTAGGAAGTTACAGAAAACGGGTACTTTTTAGAGAAAATTGATCTCCTTGATTATTCAGAGAAAACGGAGGAATTGTTGATTGGAAAGGGAGACATTTATTGAGAAACATTTAATTAATCCACACTGTGCCATCTAGGAAACAGTCTATTGTTTCAATGTACAGTCACGATCAAAACTCCTGTGTCTGGTGAATGAAAGTGAACCATTTGAGTGAATCTTATGAACTAATATTACAGAGACCAACGACTATAGTTTAACATTATTTATCGAAGCCGTTTCATTCCAAGGTGTTGACAGGACAATTCAACGTCCTAGAAAAATTTATTCTTCGTTGCTATGACCGAAAAAAAAAAAACATATAATAATAATAATAATAAACGATTTATCTCATGGCCACAGTGAGTAGTTACACAATTGACAAAACTTATTTTAGTAGCTATATAGACAAACATATAAACTCCTGTGTATTATCTTTTGCACCCGTGTGTGTGTGTGTTTGTGTGAGGTATAAAGTCTGTAATGTATCACTTGGCACCAGCATTTATTAAACACTTGGCTCGGCTGTACAGTGCATTTTATTTTATTTATTTATTTCATTATTTTTCTTCGCCCTGACCTCTATGAACCCGGAAACCCTTTACTGCCAGTTGGTGTACCATGTAGTTGGATTGAAATACAGACAGTCCGGGAAGAACATTAGAATGATACCGTATTAAGTAAGGGGAGATTCTATTGTTGGTGAATTGGAAGGGCTTCTACTGATTCCTCCTAACTAATTATGCCAGAAAACAGACTCCCTCAGTCAACGGTACTTAAATGGGATCTGTTTCGTGGCGTAGTTTGGAGGAGGCACCACATACCTTCCAATTCACCAACACAAAAATTTCCCAAGAACTTAAGGACCCCTGTGATCGTGTAGGCTATGAGAATTGGTGGCTTCTGATCCCTCCTGACTATGCCACGATACTAATCTCCTTCATAGATGTGTGTGTTTTGTGGCAATATTTGAAGGACTTTTTTACCTCCAATTTTCCGACTACATCACAGGGTCCCTTAAGCATTCGACTGTAACCTATTTCACCGTGAATCTCATAATCCCAAAACCTCTATATCGTGGAAACTTGGCAGGGCTGTATGATAATCGTAGGTGTCCCTTGGCACACTAAGCTTGCAACATTTTGGCAACAATGTGCTCGTTTTCACTGACTTGTCCCCTACTTTTTTTTCTTTTTTTTTTCATTGTATCAGTGAACCTTATTTTTTTTTACGTTGTATCAGTGAACTAGAACTAAAACTGTTTTTAGTAAGATTTATATCAGTAATGATGAGAGGGCCATTTCAATAGAGTAAGGGCTTATATATGTACTCTTTCGATCAAATGGAGGGCTACTGCAATGATTCCTCCAAACTATGCCTCGAAATAGATCCCCCCTGAAGGACATAGTACGTTTCTGGTATATTGGAACGCCTTGATTCCTCCAAAATATGCCATGAAACAGGACCAGATTAACCAAAATAATGGTGGCCTGTTTGCTTGGAATAGTATTATTAGAAGAATCAATTACCCCAGAATTAGCAACACTGTAATACCCCCTTTGTTAAATCTGTAGCAAATGATGTCTCCAAACTTTTTCAGACAATAGGCCATCATTATATTTGTTAAACAGGTCCTATTTAATGGCATGCTTAGGGGGAAACAAAAGTATATATATGACCCTCTTAAAGGTCATGACAAGGTATTATTATTTATCAATTATTTTTTCTTCTCTTTCCAGGTATGTTGAAACCCATCCGCTTTTGATAAGATGAAGCCGAGTCTCTTATCTGAGTCTCTTATCTGTATATATAACGTAAGTGTTGTTCTTGTATTTTACTCGTTAGTATAAGGGGATGCCCTCTTGTGGGCGAATTGGTGGTAGTTAAGGGACCATGTGATGTAGTCAGAAAATTGGAGGCAAATGAGTCCTTCATATATTGCCACGAAACCACTTATATGGAAGGAGCGTGTTTCATGGTATAGTCAGGAGGAATCAGAAACCTCCAATTCTCATACACCCCGGTACACCGCGTCAGCTGGCGGGCTAAACCATGTGAAGGGGTGGTGTTTACACTACACCACTAGGTGGAGGAGCTGTTTCCTGCAGCCAATGGCTAAAGGGCAGAGGAGATCTGCTGATCCAACCGCCAAGTGTAAGAGAGTAACCCCTCCAAATCAGGAGTGGAGCCCTGAAGGCGGACGGATGCCTGTACACAAGCACTGCTCCAACTACTCCTGCAGCCAACCTGGTGCCCAAACATATTGCCCTGCTTTCCTTTTGATTTCATCAGCGAGGCCGAGAGGGGGATCTTGACGACTGGGCATCCCAGGATCTCCATACACATCGCCCAGGCTTTCATGCCCTGGAGAGGTCACTCCAGTGCCGCTGTCCCAGTGACAAAAACAATACGGGAGGCAGCAGTTACGAGTTATAAGTCTAGAGCATATTGGCGTGAGCTCAGACGCTACAGGTTGTCTCTGACGGTGGGAGGGATCATCGCGTCCCACTGGTCAGCTACCTCCCGCCTCAAGCCAGGCAGCCCCTGGCCAGTAAGGTGCTGACCCGTCACAGTCTGTCTGCTTCAATAGGGGCTTGGAGCTTAGGGAAAATACCGAAGAGCAGACTGTAAATCCCGCACCAGGCAAAGCAAAAAGTAAGAAAACTAAGCCTATTGCTGGCAACCTGGAATGTCAGAACCATGCGCCCTAGCCTCTCCAACGACCTGCAACAAGTCGACGACTCTAGAAAAACAGCCATCATCGACCGTGAGTTCAAGAGGCTCAACATCGACATTGCCGCCCTGCAGGAGACCAGGCTCCCATCCAGCGGCAGTTTCAGAGAGCATGACTACACATTCTTTTGGCAGGAAGAGGAACCAGAGGAGCCCCACATACATGGTGAGGGTGAGGAACACCCTGCTGTCCGCAGTTGAACCACCGTCCCAAGGCTCGGCAAGAATCCTCTCCCTCTGTCTCTCCAACTCGTCAGGCCCAGTGAACATCCTGAGCATTTACACTCCTACACTCTACTCCAGTGCCAAGGCAAAGGATGAATTCTATGATGAGCTGGAAGCCTCCATCAAGGGATTCCCTGCCACAGAGCGTCTATGCTTGCTCGGGGATTTCAACACCCGGAATGGAGCCGACCACGACTCTTGGCGCTGTCATTACAACTGACTAAACCAAGGCGCAAACTCCATTGTCTCCTGAGACAGACGGATACCTTCAAAAAAATTATATTGGTGGTAAATCTGGAGCAAATGATTCCTCCAAACAATTCTAAGCAACAGGATACCATTATTTTTCAGTCAAGATCATTATTATATAATATGGTCCCCGTGTAGGAAGGAGTATTGTCACCTTGAATGTGGGCAATATATTAATATAGTTTTTTTTTTTTTTTTTTGTATGTTCTGACACTGGACATAGGCTTCATCAAGCCTTTTACCATGGCCCAGGTCAGCTGCTACTCACACACACACACGTCACGACTTCCGAACTGGTACCCAGCCACAGAGGGAGGGAAGTGAGGGTAATTCCCAAATACTGCAGCTGTTATGGTACCAGCGAGGGTGTTTTACGACGTTCGGTGGCTTTACAGTTAGTGCCTCAAACTCAAATCGGAAGAGTAAATATTCTCAGGCCCTCAACTGAGAGGATCGATCTCCCGACATCTAGGTTTTGGGCGCCCCTTTTGACATGATCTAATCCTTTTCCTGTCCAAGTATCCCCTCTTTCATTTATTATTATTTATTTATTTATTTATTTTCTTACGGATTTGCTGTCCTTTTCCTCTCTGTCTCCTCCCTTGTTGTACAGTGATGGTCTAAGTTAGGTCTGGCACTTCAATGTTAAGAAATACCATCGTCTACGCGTTAATGTTTGTGTGTGTTCAGTTTCTATAGACGGAAAAATGTAAGAAAACGTTACTTAGAGAAAGGTATACTTACCTATTTAGTGACTGTTTTGTTTCGAGTGACAGTGTGGATGATTCAGTAGCCTTCCAGTTTACCATCAAAATAATCTCCCCTTTATGGACACTGTGATCGTGTATGAGACTTGGTGGCTTCTGATTCCTCCTGACTCATGCCACGAAACAAACTCTTTCTATACAGCTGGTTGTCCGTGGCAATGTTTGAAGGACTCATTTGTCTCCAATATTCTGACTACATCACAGGGTCCTTAAGGGGGTAATTTTGCGTTGGTAAATCTGGAGTAACTGAATCCTCCAAACTATTCCAAGCAATAGAACACCATTATTTTTGTTCATCTGGTCCTGTTTCCTGGCATACTTTGGATGAATCAAGGCACTCCAATGTAACAAAAGTGAATTACCCCCTTAAGTTGTTTACCGGCATAATCTACCACATTCCATTTGTATGACTGAGGGGCGTTTACCTTTGAAGCACACCTGAACAAGAAATTAATTAAAGGTTGTGAGGAAGCCACACCTGCAGTGTGTGTGTGTGTGTGTGTGTGTGTGTGTGTGTGTGTGTGCAACGTGCTATATGAGGGAGGGACGAAGGGATAGAAAGGGAAGTGGAATATATTATCAACGTGTAATATTTTCTTTCTTGACACACACACACACACACACACACACACACACACACACACACACACACACACACACAAGGATAACCGAAAACCAGTATTGTATTTACAGTTCTATTGATACTGTACCACATTATAATATGAACATTAAATTTTTTTGTCACTAGAGAATAAATATCTGAAACACAAAATATATAATGATAGACCTTAACTCCTGCTTTCCCCAATAGCGACAACTTTCCCTACACTGATATTGTTGACGTCACTAGCTGTGTGTGTGTGTGGCTCACGACGCCTCCTGGATCTGGTAATTCTGGTGTGAACCGCTTCAAACTGGTTGGAAAATTGGGGGGGAGGAAAGTAGGTACTGTAAACTGTACCAGGGAGAGTTGCCAAGTCCGCGTTCGTGTCTTTCCCTCACCATTAAACCATTGATTGGGCTGAGAAGATTATAAGAAGGATAGGACGTGTGCTGAGGAGGTTATAAGAAGGCTAGGACGTGTGCTGGGGTGATAAAAAGGCTAGGACGTGTGCTGAGAAGGTTATAAGAAGGCTAGAAGAACGTATGCTGAGGAGGTTATAAGAAGGCTAGGACGTATGCTGAGAAGGTTATAAGAAGGCTAGGACGTGTGCTGAGAAGGTTATAAAAAGGCTAGGACGTGTGCTGAGGTGATAAAAAGGCTAGGACGTGTGCTGAGGTGATAAAAAGGCTAGGACGTGTGCTGAGGTGATAAAAAGGCTAGGACGTGTGCTGAGGTAATAAAAAGGCTAGGATGTGTGCTGAAAAGGTTATACAAAGGTTAGGACGTGTTTGGATTACTTTAAGGGGGAAGTACAGTGTTGGTAAATCTGGGGCAACTGATTCCTCCAAACTATTCCAAGCAACAGGACTCCACATTATTTTTGCTAATCTGGTTCCGTTTCCTGATATACTTTGGTGAAATCAAGGCACTCACATTCACCACTATCCCCTTAAGGTTAATCTGTGTGTAGGTGAAATCGATGGGTATTGATTCCTCCAAGCAGTGCCAGAGAACAGTTGTAAAAGTTGGCTATTCCTCAGTCTATAGAGTGACACGAAACGAACTCCCTAATAATAATAATAATTCGCTGTTCCGTCTACCATAAACATTCAGGGTGATACATTATGCATTTGAAACAAAGTATAAACGTTAATAACAACGATTCAGTATACCGTTACTTGTAGCTGTACGAAAAATAAATGCATCGACCTAAAAAAATAAATAGGTATAGAAAATAGTGTGGTATGTGTCAAACCAGTTTCCTCCGGTTAGTTTGCTGACATCACCACACCTCTCACTACTTACTCCCTTTCTCTTGTTTATTCTTGTGCATATAACACACACACTTCCCTTCATTGTGGCTTTTAGTTGTAACACTGGATATTCAGTTGACTCATAGTTAATACCTTTGCTGATTTGGCCCTGACCTGAAATCACCACAAAACTTCCCTTCTCTTGTTTATCTTGTGCATATAACTCACACTTCCCTTCATTGTGGCTTTTAGTTATAATACTTGACATTCAGTATACTCGTAGTAACTTTGCTGACTTGCCCCTGGCTTTTTGAGATCACCACAAAACTTTCATTCTCTTGTTTATCTTGTGCATTTCCCTTCATTGTGGCTTTTAATTATAACACTTGGCATTCAGTTTCCCCATAGTATCTTTGCTGACTTGGCCCTAACACGGCATCACACTGCACTTTGTTTTTAGACTAATACGACTGAAATTTCTTTTACGTATTTTTTTTAATACATAATATACTTATCGTGTACAGTTCCTTCGGAATCAGTCACAATTCAGCGTGGAGGAAAATTGTATTATCTTTTTTTCATATTTTGACTAGGGCCTAAAGCCTTGGGACAAAACCCAATGTAAAAGTAATAAACTAAACATAGGCCTAATTGCACCATGGAAATGTTGTCCTGCTTTGTAATTTATTGGGTTTTCTTTTTCTTTTTGAATTTCTACGTTTTTTTTTTTTTTTTTTTGTTTTTGCATGATGGTTTTGTCCGGACTTCAGACACGCCGTGAGTCCACCATTAATTAAGGGGAGATTCTTTTGTTGGCAAATTGGAAGGTCTCTTGATCCTTCAAACTATGCCACCAAACTGATCCCCTATTATAGTCACATTAAGGTCGTCTGTTCCATGGTATAGTTTGGCGGAATCAGTAGCCTTCCAATTTACCAACAAGAGAATCTCCCCTTAATTAATGCCAAGTAAACTACAATATATATCTGTAAAGTAAAACATATACGACTCTTTGTAGCTCATCAAAATATATCTCTAGATACACGAAATAGATGGATATCGGTGTTGGATTCCATCGTTAGATCGAGTCAGCAGTTTCTTTGTGTGTGTCGGCAAGTGTTTATATACAGACAAGTGTTTTGATGATGATGTGTGTGTGTGTGTGTTGGAGCGCATGTGCAAGTCTGTGATGATGCTATATTATTTTATCCAAGTGTGCTCACATGTGTACCGACCCCAAGAGTAGGAGAAGGAAGTGAGGGAGGGGGGGGGGGAAGGGGGAAAGGAGGAGGTGAATAGGGGGAGAGAAGGGTGGAGGTGGTTTGGGGAGGGAAAGTAGGGAGGAGATGGTTAGGAGGGGGAGAGAAAGGGGGTAGGGAGGAGATTTCGTGGAATAGAACGAGTCATACATAGAGTGGGAGGTAGGGAGGGAGTCGGAGGGGTAAATGGAGGAAGGGAGGGGGACAGAGAGCAACAGAGGAAGGGGGAGAACAGAGAGTAAGGGGCCTGAAAGAAGGAAGAATGGGTAAAGACGGGGACTGGGGAAGGGATCGAATAAAGGAGGAATAAAGAAGAATGATTAATTAAAGAGGAACCAGTTGAAAATAAGAAAAAAAAAAGAAGGGAAGGAGTAAGACGAGGAAGGAGAAAAATAAGACGAGGAGGGACAACAAGAGAGGGAGGGAGGTAGGGATATGTTAAAGAGGTCAAAACATTATAGCGGCTGGAGGTTCTGGGAAGGAGAGAGAGAGAGAGAGAGTGTGTTAATTCTACCTCCATGGTTAATGTAGGTCTTGGGAGGGTCTGGGAGTGTGGAGGAGAGAGAGAGGGAGAGAGACAGCTTGGCGCCTCGTGGGACAGTCGTAACCCCGATAAAGTATACCTCGCTAATGACTCAACCCCGGTATGAAGATGACGACCAACACTTGTGGTGGCGTGGTTTGTGGTTGTGGTTACGTTGGTGTTATGTATCCTGACTTGGTTATACATACTCCCACTGTACGGTATATTTATAAAGTGTTTCATTACTGTATTAATATCATATGACCCACAGACAACCACACTAGGCTACGTGATATCCTTGATGGAGTTCGTTACATTTCTAGTTTTTCTCCTCTCTCTCTCTCCCCCCCCACCTTCTCTATTTTTTTTTTTTTTTTTTTTATTTCTTAAGGGGGAGGGCACTTCCTTTTAACATTTACTGGGAAAATAATTTTCATATAACATGCAGGAGTGTTGCTGATACGTGCCGATCCACACGCAAACTGTGACCCGCCTCGTCAGATAAACTTCACCAGAATTGACCTTACATTTTTTTTCATCATGCTGGTGTTAACTGCTTTTTCCTTGCTAGTGCTTCCGGAGGCGTAATGTCCAAATATGGTCGGGCCGTCCCAGATTCATTTTTCCAGGATAGTGAAGGTAGAGATTAGGATGGTTAGGCTACGGTGTAAAATACTTTTTTTTAAATTATTATTATTGATTAAGATGGGAAATCTTCAGTATGAAAGGCTATATATTTAAGAGGGTAAGGCTTCAGTGTGAAAAACTATTAAATGAGAAGCTAAATAAAACATTTGGCTACTTGGAGTGCTACCGATGCCCCCAATATGCCATGAAGCAATTTCAATTCGTATAGTTGTTGTTTTGGTGCTTCAAACTGAAGGAATTGCGAGCCTCCAATTAATTCACTGACAAATTAATATTATCTCCATATGCTCGGGTTTAGCTTATGGTAGGGTAGATGAAGATAGACGTTGGATATTGACTCAGATCACAATAAGAACAGATGAGAGCAAACGTTGTACTAAGAAAATGACGCCCTACTCTGGCTTAATCCGTATACACTTGGGATCATGCACGTCTCTGCGCCTCTGTTAGCAAAACTGTACATCAAGATACGTATAACACAGATAGGTTGTGTCACGCCACTTTGGCATTGATGGACGTCGTAGCGTTTTGGGATATTTATTAAAGATAGTTAGCAATGTAATTTTTCCTTTACTTGTTTCGGTGTTCCAATACACGTGGGGAAAACACTGCATTAACAGATAAGTATGTGGTTCCTCCTATAATAGCAGTTTGTGAGCACATAGAGTCGTAGACGTATAGAAAGTTTTATATAACCTGACGCTCAATTTCGTTCCGACTGTCTTGTAACGATATGTAAACAAAGGGCTATTCTATACATCTCTCCTTTAACGTGGTCTTATATTTTTATAGCATACTGTCAAAAATGAACAGCTCATCGGATCAACAAGCCCTCGATATACATATTGTTCAAAACTGGCCGCCGAGGAGAGAAGTACAACTCTTTTTAGTCTGGAAATTCCGGTGTGGTGGTGAAGCAGACAGCATGGCGCCTGATGCGAGGTTGCCACACACTCCCTCATCGTACGCTCACACCTGTTGCACGTTCTCTATCTATTTCTGCTTTTCACTCCTCCATCATCCCTTGTATAGGTCTCACCCACTTAGAGGTAGTTTATTGTTAAAGAGGGGCAATAAGAAGAGAGGTGTGGTATGTGTGCCTGTGTGTAAATATAGCCCTGGGAAGGAGGGACGAGGGTGATCGGTGCTGGTTGGTGCCTTGGTGGTTGGTGGGTATAGCCTAGACTTGCCAACAACCCCGAGTCCCTTCCCACCAAAAATTCAGCCAGGCGACCCCGATACAACACTCAGCTGCGCCATTGTGTGTTGTGTTGTTCCCCCATCCTTCCTCCTCCTCTCCTTTACTTTCTTCCCTTTCCTTCCATTCGCTTTTCTCTTCCCCTTTCCCCTCTTTCATCACTCATTTTTTTTATCCTCTCATTACGCATCATCCCTCTCTTCCCCCTTCTTTATTCTCCTCTCATGGACCATTAGATGTGTTTCTGTTTGAAGTGCCTTGGTATTCCTTTTTATTTATCCTTTCCTTTATCGTTTCTTCCCACTACTTCATCCCTGACATCATCATCATACTCTATCTATACTCATTTTTATCCCTTTCCTTGTATTTCCCCCACGTCCATTTTTCATTTCCCTCTCTACTTCCTTTCTCCTTTCTTTTGTTATTACAGTTTTTCCATCGACACTTTCACTTCACTGTCTACTTTCTCTTTCCCCTCTGTTGTTACATTTTTCTACATATCCACTTTCATCACTCATTCTCCTTGTATCCATCCATCTAAGATCTCTTTGCCATCTTCCTTCAGTTTCTCATCATCTCTTCATCAGTTTCTTTCCTCCTTCCCACATCTCTTGTCTCTTATAATATTGCCTGTTTCGTTTACTCCTTCTATCACTTACACGTTTCATAAATAATTTTTACACTTCCACTTCCTCCTCCCCCTTCGCTCTCCATTCCTCCTCTGTGTTGACTCTGTGTGTCATGTGAAAGTTCTTTTGGTATTTTTAACCCCACGAACTAGAGGAAGGACTGGTGCTGTGACTGGCTTGGTGTTCGTTCCCACCTGATATGTATTGTAGTAGTGATCATTAAGCCTTCACCTTTGTAATGCCTCTCCATTTCCTGCCCGACCTCTTCTACCCATCAGCCTCTGCGTACACCGTTACCGTGCACTGTGTTGGTACCGTCTTGAGAGTTGAGAGTCTGAAGTGTAATAATTGTTTTAGTGGTACAGGTAATAGTAATTTTTTTTTTTTTAATGAAAGCAGAAGTACGATTGTTACCTCTTCGTTTAGACTGATTGTGTGTTGTTTCTCTTTGCATTTTATCATGTTATGTTTAACTTATAAGGGGAGATTATCTTGTTATTGAATAAAAAGGTCTGGGATTCTTCCAAAGTCAGTAAATCACAAATATTATACATTATTAAGTATGATTATTTTATTATTATCCTGGAGAATGTGCACCTATTCCTATATAAGGATTATGACCAAATAGTTACACTTTTCGTTTACATCCAGTGTATATAAGTTGCAGATAAATACGTAGTTGTGTAAATTTTTGGATTGCTTAGTCTTGGATCGTAATACATATACCCATAAAGCCAAGAAATTTAATGAGGGAGGCGATGCATATTCGACACGTAAAGAATAAATAAAGCTGAATTATTTAGCTCCAGTCGAAACACTCTTATGGTATATTTCTCAATGTAATCTCCGTTTGGTCTCTGAGGTCTCTATATAATGTGGTAGTATTATCATATAACATGTATAATTCAACTGTGACTTACGAAACAACGAGAGAAGTGGTTGGGAAATGTTGAAGAAAAAAATAAAACTACTCTGAAACTGCATACGCGATTTCTCCCGCCCCATCCTTGTTCGTCAGCTCAGGCCTTGAACACTGCACGCACTGAGAGAGAGAGAGAGAGAGAGAGAGAGAGAGAGAGAGAGAGAGAGAGAGAGAGAGAGAGAGAGATGGATGGGAGGGTAAAGAGATGAGAATGGGAGGATAAGATACGGAGAGGAAAGATGGAATGCTGAAAGGATAGAGTGGAGTGTGACAGGAGAGAAACAGAGAGGGAGAATTTCAAAAGGGCTGGAGTATTAGTGTGTGTGTGTGTGTGTGTGTGTGTGTCAAGAGAGAGTGGGTGAGGGAGGGAGGGAGAGAAGATTATGAAGGGTTAGGGAAGAAAGGCACTATTAACCTCTGACATTCCCTGACTCTGCCCTGGGCCAAACAAACAAACAACCAACCAACCAACCAGCCACTCGCTGTTGACGTCACAATCTGTACCGGTTGGATGCGTTGGTAGGCCTGATCTAACCCATCCCATCCCGACCCCACCACACCCATCCCCACATAACTTACCGTACCCCCACCCCACATACCTTACCGTACCACCACCCCACCTACCTACCGTACCACCACCCCACCTACCTACCTACCTACCTTACTACTCCTACCCTACCCATCCTGTTCTACCGATCTTACTACTATACTCGTACTACCCTACCCCTCCAGCTTTACCTTCCCCTCCTACCCTACCCCACCCTTCCAAACCTATCCTACCCTACCACACCTACTCCTCCCAACCCCACATACCCACAGAGAAAAGAAAGTTTGTTGTTGGTATGTGTAATATGTTGTGGAAAGGAAAACTGATGATAGGAAATGAAAAGAAAGTTTGATGTTTATCTTGTGATGATAAAGAAAGCAAAAATAAATAAATAAAGGTTATATATATATTGCTTAATGAATATGGATATATAAAAAAAAAAAAAAATATATATATATATATATACGGTTTGTGTACATTTCAGTGGTTTTGAGTTGCAAATAAGTAGCCTACGTGCCTAGTTATGTAAATATTTGGTTTTATTTTTATTAGATTACAGTACATTAACAACAAAATATTGAGGGAACCGCTACATTTTCGTCAGGTTAAAAAAAATGGAGTGTAATTTAAGGTAAGACTCATGATGTGTTTTAGAATAAGAATATAGGATTATTTAGGAAGCATCAAAAGGCCTTTGATACCAGTTCATGTAGTTCAGGGCAATTGGTTGTAGTACCTGTCGTAGATTTCCATACCCCAATGTAAAGAGAAAATCATCTAGAAATCTCAGTAATCTTTCACCCGTATGGAAAAATCAAAGTTACGTATGGGCAGCAAAATAATTATCACCAGTATGTTTTTCACCTGTAACTGTACTGTGTTTGTGTGTGTGTGTGTGTGTGTGTGTGTGTGTGTGTGAATATGCAGGTGTGGTCAGGTGAGGAGCCATTTACATACCTCATTGTAGATTCAGGTGACGAAGCGGAGAGCCGGCAGGGCAAGGGAGGGAGTCGGTCAGGTGGTCCGTTTGGAAGGGAGGGCTGGCTGGCTCGCTGGCACTTCTTTTTGGGTTTGATCTATACGGAGTGTGGCACGTGAGGGGAGGGTGGAAAAGCTAGGGGAAGTGGGGAGAATAAAAGAGGTGGGGACAAGTTAGGTTAGGAGAAGTAGAGTGGAAGAAGTGGGGGGAAATTGAGCGAGAGGAGGTGAGGAGAGGGAAGAGGTGTGAGGATAGAGAGGAAGAAGAAGTGGTGGGAAATTGAGCGAGGGGAAGTAATTAAAGGAAAGAGGTGTGAGAAGTGAGGGATCTGATTTCACTAAGAGATGAGTGGAAACAAGAAAACATTTTAACGAAGGTGAATGAGATGAGGAAGGGAACTAACGGTATAGGGAAGAAATAGGCTAAGAAAGGAATCTATTATTTATTATTAGCCATCACCAAACAATATAAAATAAAGTATATAATGTCTAGGGTGTTTGTATTAGCCTACTCATAAACAGGTGCTTGCGTCTTAAAGGAGAAGTCTTGAACTGAAAAATTTCATTATGCACTTGTGGGTAGCAGTACCGTACGTGACTTGCATTTTGGTGTGTACGCTCTCTCTCTCTCTCTCTCTCTCTCTCTCTCTCTCTCTCTCTCTCTCTCTCTCTCTCTCCCTTCTCCCTCTCTCCTCCTCCCTTCCTCCTTGTCCCTCTCTCCTCCTCCCTCCCTTCTCCCTCTCTCCCCCCCCTTCCTCCCTTCTCCCTCTCTCCCCCCCCTTCCTCCCTTCTCCCTCCCTCTCTCCTTCCTCCCTGCCTTCCTACCTCCCTCCCTCCCCTCCTCTAGCACGATCCATCACAGATAATAACTACCTTCTCTCTCTGCCCCCACCACCACCACCACACCACACCACTAACACAGTACAACTATAATACCATCATTTCACCACAGTATACGACCATGAGTGTTCTTATTCCTAAACTGTATATTATGACTGCACGACCGACCAACCAACCAACCATTCATTCATTCATTCAACCAACCAACCAACAAATCAGTCAGTCAATCAATCAACCGACCAATCAATCAACCAACCAGTCATCCAACCAACCAACCAGTCATCCAACCAGTCATCCAACCAACCCACGAACCAACCAACCATTCAACCAACCCACCAACCAACCAACCAGTCATCCAACCAACCAACCCACCCACCAACCAACCCACCCACCAACCAATCAACCAATCAACCAACCAGTCATCCAACCAACCAACCAACCATTCAACCAACCCACCCTTCCAATATCACTCTCACTCTTGTCGTTTCTCCTACACAACTATAGCTATGTGGTGTATCCTTCCTTCACTCTCTCCCTGATTCACCCTGGCATGTGCTTCTGATACGAGTCTATATAGGTGGTTCAAATCTTATGGGGTACACACACACGACAACAACGCTGGAGTGATGAACGTGGAAGTATCCTGAGGAGAATGTACAGTCACGAGCACTAATAAGTATACAGTTTTGGTTGAAGCTTTGAACAGTCCAATTAACCAACGAAGTAATTCTAATGAAGATATTATTGTGCATTTATTTACTGTCTCTAGGTATTCCAAGCGCACCTGAATACTTATTAGTGCTGGTGACTGTACTGTACACTCGCAATCCAAAATATGTATCCAGACTTGCTTCGAATAGCCTGATCAAGTATTAAGCGAGCTCAAGCAAATATGAAACAGGATGAGCGTTGTTATTGTTTCACTAGTATTGTCAAATTTTTCGAAACTTCAACAAGACCTGGATACAAATTTTGGATTGAGAGTGTACCAAAAGTATACTATCCCCTAAACTTTTATGTAAGGTGTTGCCTCAGCTGTATAATATAACCTTTACAGTCACGGTAGTACAAGACTTTGCATGCATCCAGGCAGTCCAACCAAACCTTTGAATTGCATGACATGAGTCTAAGCCATTTCTACACTTCGTGATGGCAGGAATTGCATGATGTGGCTTTCTGTGCCAATTTGGGCTCTGCGTCTAAAAATTCGAACTCACAAAAAGTGTCACATACATAAATACATACACACACCTCTTGACCTCTGCCGGGTCAAGACGTGTTCTGTAGCTGCCCTCAGGTCAGCCTGTTGACCTTCACACCACCACATTCATCCTACACATCAAGATCGGGAACATAATTCATCAACTATACTGGGACAAAAAGACACAAAGACATGAGTGAAGTGCAGTGAAATTTTATTATTATTATTACATACATACTGTACAGTTGAGCATATTCTACCCCACATTTGTTTGGCATGTGGAGATATCTGGCAACTCTCTCTGAATAGACAGCAGCTCATACGAACCCCAATGACTGAACCACCAATGAACTCCAGTCACGAAGAGAGTGTGTGAAATTCCAGGTCACAAATCATATTCAGTAATTTTCATTCATTTCACACACACTCTTCGTGACTGGAGTTCATTGGTGGTTCAATCATTGTGGTTCATATGAGCTGCTGTCTATTCAGAGAGAGTTGCCAGATATCTCCACATGCCAAACAAATGTGGGGCAGAATATGCTTCCGTAACTGTACGTACACACATAGGCTACAATCTTATTTTTCATGACATGTTTGGAGCTGCGTATATTAATTCGAACCACATAAAGTTTGACAGAAAATTTTTGGACACTGAATAAATTGCAATAGCCATATGTAAACTCATCAAAAAAAAAAAAACACACACACACACAACAATAACAAAAGCTAATCACACACACACACAACAATAACAAAAGCTAATCACACACACACACAACAATAACAAAGACTTATCACACACACACCCAACAATAACAAAAGCTAATCACACACACACACAACAACAATAACAAAAGCTAATCACACACACACACACATAACAACAACAACAACAAAAGCTAATCACACACACACACGCAACAATAACAAAAGCTAATCACACACACACGCAACAATAACAAAAGCTAATCACACACACACGCAACAATAACAAAAGCTAATCACACAACAACAACAACAACAACAACAAAAGCTAATCACACACACAACAATAACATAAGCTAATCACACACACACACACACAACAACAACATAAGCTAATCACACACACACACACACAACAACAACATAAGCTAATCACACACACACACACACAACAACAACAATAAGAAAGGCTTATGCTGCACGTGCCCACAGCAGAGGTGCCCAGCGGGGAGGCCAGACAGGGAAACTCCTTGACCCATTTCCACACACTATAGCCACATCTCACGTCTGGCGTAGTGAGGGACCGTGGTTGAGTTGAGGAAAGGGAGACACGTGAGCATCAAGAGTGTGTGTGTGTGTTGAGAGAGAGAGAGAGAGAGAGAGAGAGAGAGAGAGAGAGAGAGAGAGAGAGAGAGAGAGAGAGAGGGGGGGGGGTGATAATCAAGGAATAAGTATGGACGGAAGGAAAAAAAAAAACGAGAAATAATAGACAAAAAAGGTTCACCGCTGAAATGCGAAATCTTACTTTTAATTACAATCATAAATAATAATAATAATTTTTAGTCATCTTTTTCCAAATGGTTCGGCCGTGCATGATTTTGTATATTGTTATGCTATTTTTCCATTACCTTGATGTAATTTGAAACCATTGCTTTCTTTATCCATTGTTCGTGTTTACTCAGTTCACCTTCATTGACAATAGTTATGAAATGGTGGACTCAATGCCAGCCTTGTGTCACAAACTTTATTCTGAGTTTATATTTTATGTTATATGGTAATTATACTTTAGTTTGGAGGAATCAATGCCCCTTCGATTTGACTATAAAAGAGACCCCCTGTAAAGGAATAGAAATGATGTTTGTAAATATGAAAAAGGGAAATATAAGAAATGGGAGAATAGAATGATGAATAATGTGATATAATAATAAATATGATAATAACGAAGAGGGAAGGAAGTAAATAAATGGGGATTAGAGAGAGAGAGAGAGAGAGAGAGAGAGAGAGAGAGAGAGAGAGAGAGAGACTTATAAAAGAGAGCATTATAAAAGAGAGCATGTGTGTGACCGGACGGAGCTGCAGGTTTGGGGGGGGGAAGGGGGGGAGGGCCAGTAGAGTCACTTCTATATCAAGCGATGACTTCACTCCAAGGGGGGAGGGAGGGAACGCTTGGGGGGGGGGGTTGTAAGTAGAGCCAGATGAGTGGAGAGAGCGAAAGGGGGGAGGGAATTGTTGAGAGGGAGGTAGGTAATAATAATAATAATAATAATTGTGAAAGCCCAGTTGTCAAATTAATCTTTCTCATAATATGTTTACTGTATACATATGTGTATTGTTTACATATGTGTGCTGTTTACATATGTGTATTGTTTACATATGTGTGCTGTTTACATATGTGTACTGTTTACATATGTGTGCTGTTTACATATGTGTGCTGTTTACATATGTGTACTGTTTACATATGTGTACTGTTTACATATGTGTACTGTTCACATATGTGTTCTGTTTACATCTGTACATGAGAGGTTGGTTACTTGCTATCAGACTGTGAAATGATGAGTGGTTAAGAGGTACACGCATAGGGTGTTGTAGTCGTTGCAACCCTCGTTATTTGCGGTGCCAAGAGGACAAGAAGTGAGGATGTCAGCAGGACATGTCAACAAGGGGTGGTGCTCTTGGTATCCTTGTCCCCCCCCCCCGACTTCTTTACTGAAATATAACCACGCCCTTCAAAGGAGGAACCAATATACCTTCTTGCTCTGCTTTATGACGAATCTGAAGTGACCTAAGCCAATCCTCGTCTTATTTTAAACTAAGGCAGAAAAGAAAGGAGGAGTAGCACGGGTCAGAGAGAAGGAAAGAACCGGGTACAGTCTGGTAATACTTTCACACCCGTTATGATTCCGGGTTCTTGTTCGGCTGCAGTACTAAACATCCACTGTGAAACTTAGAGAGGAAATAAATAAGGAATGAACCATCTTTACGGTTGGTAGAATTGCTATAGTGTTCATATAATAATCATGACAAGTGAGGATGTGTTGTGTAATGGACGACCCACGAACAACAACCACATGGAATACCCAACTGAGGACGACTTTTCGGACAACCGTACCTCCATAAATCGTATATAATATTATCAGCAAAGACGAAGGGAACTAACAACCTGATGCAGGGGAAATGGGATAAAAAAAATTGACTTGCATGTGAATAGAGATAAAGTCTTGACAATTACCTTAAAAAAAAATGGGTTGAGTACAAGATAACACTCTCTATCAGCTCTTGTAATATTCCAGCCAGCCAGCCAGCCTGTCCGTCCTTTGCCGTGATAAGATAAACAGTAATTTTTATTGGGTTTACCATGCCACACCATCATTTTTTTCTGTGTTATCATGTGTATTGTGGATGTAATGTGGTAAGATGGTCCACGTGTAAAAGAGTGATGCGTGTTTGTGGTGGGAGAGTCTCGTGGTGTGTGTGTGTGTGTGTAGAAGAGTGATAGACAGACCCATATGTGATAATCATTTTAATTCTTGTGTGATAGACAGGCACTTAGAGTGATATAGAGAGAGTTTCTTGTGTAACAGAAAGGTGCCGGTACGTGTGTGTGTGTGTGTGTGTGTGTGTGTGTGTGTGTATGTATAGAAGTGGTAGGCAGGTGCATTATGTGACGAGATAAATTTATGTGTGATAGGCAAGCCCTCAAATTGATATAGAGGTTCGTGATTATATTCAGATGAGGAATGAGTTCAACCTCTATTGTTTGTTTTGTCATTTTATCCTTATCTGATACTAAATTACTCGTGAAGCTTTTTACATGTGTGTGTCTAAGTCTGTGTTAGCCCACTTAAGGACTTCCACGGGCGGTCTTAAATAATTCCTCAGTGCAAACTCACTCTTCATCTTTCTAGGCTGTCTCCATGCTGCCAGTAACACACACACACACACACACACACACACACACACACACACACACACACCGTAGCTTTGTACTAGAATAACTATTATGAATAATGTCAATATTTATTTTGGCTGACACACACTCACTCTCTCTCTCTCCACACACACACTATTTACCACACTATACAAACCACATACTGTACTTTCCCTCCTTCTCCATACAGTCCCTCAGTGTAGGTATACCATGTACTTTCCCTCATTTCTCATTGTTTCACCGCACTAACTCCTCCCTCATTTTATATCATGTGCTTTCCATCGTTTCAATATCTTTCCTCACACCACCAACACCAAGATAAGTTGCGGGCAAAAATTTCTCTTCTTAGGTACACAAGAGACAATTTTCCTTTAGAAGTGAGCTGATGTTGGAATCCTTTGAGTTGAACTATGATCAGGTTTAATTAAATGAGTTGCTGGCAGGTTGTCACTTAAAAACACAAATATTTCATTAGAGTATACGAATAAAAGAGTACTATATCTACTTGAAGCATCCATATGTCTTAAGAGACTTTTTATTGCAACTGTAATTGTCAGCATTTCAGAGTGCTTCATCTCGCATCACACACATTCCATCCTTTCAATCCCTAGCTTCACTTCACATTTGCTCATCTTTCTCAGTGCCATAGCTCATTCTCTCTGCTTCTCCCACCTCAAATATATCATCCATCAGTTCTCTAAATTTTCACAACTAGTACTCCTTTATCTCACATTATCACCTCACTTCCCCACCACTTCCAACCCATATCTTTCTACCAATAACCAAAATACCATTAAGGGCCCTGTGATCGTGTATACAAATTGGAGGCTTCTGATTCCTCCTGACCATCTCACGAAACAAGCTCCTTCCATGTAGGTGGTATTTCGTGGCAATATTTGAAGGACTCATATACCTCCAATTTTCTGACCACATCACAGGGTCCTTTAACAACAAACCCTCAAACATTACCTTTACTAGATTGCAATGTCTCAATTCAACAGCGCAATCTACCCAACGTATATATATATATATTATGTGTTACTAGGGAGTGCGTCATTCGTGTAAACTCTCTATATATAAACTTGTAAACAATCCTAATCCACCACCAGTAACCTCAAACACGCCCCCATAAACATGTACAGTGCTACGCCTAAAAACACAACCAATGTGACTTTTCTGTTGGTAAGTGTGACACGTGTAGTTGTTTTTGTTACTGTAGTCATGATTGTGATCCCCCTCCAACCCCTGCCCTCCCCTCCTTTTTTATCAGTTTATTTATATATATGTGTGTGTGTGTGTGTGTCTATCTATCTGTGTATCTTGTGTGTAAAGCTTCCTTTAGGCTTTAATGCAAGTGTGTGTGTGTGTGTGTGTGTGTGTGTGTGTGTGTGTGTGTGTGTGTGTGTGTGTGTATCTATCTATCTGTGTGTGTGTGTGTGTAAGGCTTCACATTCCTTCAGGCTTTAATGCAAGTGTACCCTGCATGTAGTTCCTATAGTAGTGAGTGAGTGAGGGAGGTAGTAAAGGCAGGGGTAGGTGGAGTGGGGGTTGGGGGGTGGGGGAAGAGTAGCTGGTGGATGGAGGGAGGCTTTGTCATTACCTTTATTCTTTTTTCTTTTCTTTTTTCTTTTACATCAAGTGCCCGGGGTGACTAGCAGTGGTTGTAGTGACGTCAGTGTTGGTGTGCCAAATCGTGCATGCTCCCAGTGTGTGTTGTCCCTGAGTTGCGTGTGTGTGGGGCAGGTGTGGACAGGGTGTGTGCGGGTGTGTACGGTCGCTGGGAGGGGTGTAGTGTGGGCAGGCGAGGAGGGGAGGGGCGGTTTTGGGGTGTGGAGTGTGGCAGGTGTGGGGAGGTTTGGCAACAGTGTACACGAGGAGGGAGAAATGAGAGAGGAGGAAGGAAGGGAGGGAGGTGTGGTAGACAGCTGGACGCCGCCTCTTCTCTCTCTCTCTCTCTCTCTCTCTCTCTCTCTCTCTCTCTCTCTCATGATTCTGTCTTCTGCTTTGCTCTTCGTCCTTGTCTCTCTCTCTCTCTCTCTCTCTCTCTCTCTCTCTTTCTCTCTCTCTCTCTCTCTCTCTCTCTCTTTCTCTCTTTCTCTCTCTTTCCTCTCTTTCTCTCTCTTTCTCTCTCTCTCTCTCTCTCTCTCTCTCTCTCTCTCTCTCTCTCTCTCTCTCTCTCTCTCTCTCTCTCTCTCTCTCTCTCTCTCTCTCTCTCTCTCTCTCTCTCTCTCTCTCTCTCTCTCTCATAGTGTCACATCCTCCTCCTTTAATTTGCCTCTACATGTCATTGTGAGATTGTAAATAAACAAATCTTATCATTATGTATCAGTCAGACCTCCTTACTGAGATTTGTCAATATGTATAACTCAGTATCATATTATATCAAGCAAACCATTTCTCACATACTCATTCCTGTCCTCCCTTACTCATTCCTGTCCTCCCTCACTCATTCTTTTCCTCCCATACCCATTCCTTTCCTACCATACTCAGTTTTTACCTCACATACTCATTCCTGTCCTCACTTATTCCTTTCCTCCTTTACTCATTATTCTCCTACCATACTCATTCCTGTCCTCACTTACTCATTCCTTTCTTCACTCATTCCTTTCCTAGTATAGCCTGCATGATGTTGTGAGATTAAAGTAAAAAAAGTATATATTGTCATATCAATCATTCCTTCCCTCGCTAGCCATTTCGTCAGACTTGCCACCACCCATTGCATTCATCCCCCCCTACCACCACCACCACCACCACTCGTCCCCTCTCTGTCAACCAGCCCCCCCCCCCCCTTCTCTCTCACCCCCCTCTATATCTCCACCTCCTCCCCCACTACCCCCTCGTACTTCCAGGAACAACACTACGCCTCACATTTACAATACCTCTAATAGCACAGTTGAAAGTTGGCTTGAAATCTCACTCCCCCTCCCTCCCTCCTTCCTCCACATTAGCCCTCCCTCCTTCACTCCCTCCATTCTTTTTTCACTCCTTCTCTTCCTTGCTCCTTCCTTATTATTATTCTACATTCCCTCTCTTCCTTCCTCACTCCCTTCACTTCATTCCTTCCATCTTCTCTCACTTCCTTCACTTCATTCCTTCCATCTTCACTCACTCCCTTCCTTCTTAACTCCATTCCTTCCTTCTTCACTCCATTCCTTCCTTTATCACTCACTCCCTTCCGTCTTCACTCAGAGAGAGAGAGAGAGAGAGAGAGAGAGGAGAGAGACGAGAGAGAGAGAGAGAGAGAGAGAGAGAGAAGTGTGTAAGGAGACAGCGTGTGTTTGTGAGAGAATGTGTGTGTGTGGTTTTTTTTTCCTCGTGTGTACTACCAAGATGGGTAAATTGTGGGTTGGTGAAGGGTGCGTGCAGGAGTTAACATACGCCCACAAACTATACACGTACAACCACCTCCACTCTATGACGCACAACATTGTATATATAGTGAATATTATTTTATTTTTACTCCAGAGGTTAAATGCTGAGTATGTTGTGTATATAGGAGAATATTATAATTAATTCTTTATTCCAAGGATACATGCATAAAATTATATAGAACGGTATTATTATGATTTTTCACTTCGAGATTGAATGATAAGTATTATTATGATTTTTATCATTATTTACTTCGAGGTTGAATGACAAGTGTGTAGTGTTTAAAATATCAGTATTATTATTATTATTATTATTATCATTATTATTATTATTATTATTATTATTATTATTATTATTATTATTATTATTATTATTATTAAGCTACTCCGAAGTTAAGGGGGCAGTACGTGTTGGTAAATCTGGAACAACTGATTCCTCCAATCTCTTCCAGGCAACAGACCACCAACCATTATTTTTGTTCATCTGGTCCTGTTTTCTGGCATACTTTGGAGGAATCAAGGCGCTCCATTGTACCAAAAGTATACTCTACCCTTAAAACCACTACCCGTGTACAGATTGTGGTGGGGTATATAATGGGTATGGAAGGGGAGGGAGGGTTAATAGGTGAGGGAGGAAGGGGGAGGAGGGGGGGGGTTATAATAGGTGAGGGAGGGAGGGTTTAATAGGTGAGGGAGGAAGGGGGGGGGGGTTATAATAGGTGAGGGAGGAAGGGAGGGGGGGTTTAATAGGTGAGGGAGGTTTTGTGATAATTTGCTGTTCCTTCGTTTTGTGTTTTTCTCAGGTATGTTGCGCAACGTGTATTGTTTTTGGTATCATCCATCTTGTCTCTGATCCTTACCCTTTCCTCTCTCTCTCTCTCTACTACACTGGGATAATGCTGTGTGTGTGTGTGCGTGCGTGTGTGTGTGTGTGTTTGTAAAGTCATTATCTGCATTTCTTTTACCACCACTGTCTGCATTTTACGATATTTAAATGGCTGCCGTACCCTGTTCTAACCATATCCCTCACACTGTTGATATTGCCTCATAAATTTCCCATTGTCTGTCTCCTCGTACTGTCTATTTTTTTCTCAATACTCTGTTTCATGCATACCAGTCTACCAGTCTGTTTTAGTCCTCTCAGTCTGTCTGTCTGTTTGTCTGTTCTTTTCCGCCTCCTTACACTGTGTCCCTCTGCCTACTTGTGTTTTTCATTTAGCTGTCTACCAGTATCATTGTTTTGTCATTCAGGTTGTCACTACCTTTGCCTGCCGTGCTTGCCTTCACATGTCCCTCTGCCAGTCGTCTTAACACAAATCTCTCCCTGTTTCTATCTGCATGCGTGTCTTGAGTCAAACGTGGTGATGGAGTAATGACAGGGTTGTGGTGTCCTGCTTCTTTATCTAGGCCACAACGTTGGATGACAGACAGACAGACGGGTGGTCGGGCAATCAGGCAGGCAGGCAGGCAGGATAGCAGGCAGGCAGTATTATACATGACATGAAGGCAATCAAGTGGGTTAAACAGCAGACAAACTTGATATCCTTCAGAATGGCACTACATCCCTAAGTCACACACGATGTCATTCAGCCACACGTAATAATTTCATCGTGGCTTGTCGTCGTCGTCGTCATTTATGGTGGCGTGATGTTGATTATGTCACATTGGATTGGAGGAGATGGTAATGTAAATACTTACTTGATCGATAAGGTGATAAAGGAACTAAACAAAGAGTGATGTGGTGTCAGTGAATATATAGGTATAGGTGTGTGTGTGTGTGTGTGTGTGTGTGTGTGTGTGTGTGTGTGTGTGTGTGTGTGTGTGTGTGTGTGTGTGTGTGTGTGTGTGTGTGTGTGTGTGTGTGTCATTCCTCTCACCTGCTGACTTATTGCCTGCATGTGTGGTGGTGGTATGGTGTGTAGATTATTGTGAGTGGTGGAGGTATAGTAGAGGTGCGTTGTGGTAGTAGTAGTAGTAGTAGAAGTGGTAGTGGTTGTAGTAGTAGTAGTAGTTGTTGTGGTCGTGGTAGTAGGCTATTAGAAGTGATAGTAGTAGTAGGCTATTAGAAGTGGTAGTAGAAGCAGGTGTAGTAGTAGTAGGAGTATTAGTGGTAGTAGAAGCAGGGGTAGTAGTAGTAGTGGTGTGCTGGTGATGGTGATGATAGTGGTGGTCAGGTGGGTGGATTAATGTGACTCCATATTTGACGTGTACAAACATATACCAGTCCTGAAGTAACAACAGATGGTCATGCTGTACTGTTTTGTTGCTTAAAATAATGTTTGTATAATGTGATAAGGATTGCATGTGTTTTTAAGTGCCAGTTACAGTGTGTGCGTGTGTGTTTTGTGTGTGTGATTGTCAGTTTGTAGTTAGGTGTGTGTGTGTGATTGTCAGTTTGTAGTTACGTGTGTGTGTGTGTGTGTGTGATTGTCAGTTTGTAGTTGTGTGTGTGTGTGTGTGTGTGTGTGTGTGTGTGTGTTATGCAAGTGTCCCTGTGTATATCAGGTATCAGATGGAGTCGGGTGGAGAGCATGTGGTAGTTGGTTGTCAAGGGAAGACATGGAGGGGGAGGGGTTGTTGTTGGTGGTGGTGGTGGTGGTCTCAGTTGGGATGGAACGATGGAAAGCAGTGGGGTGTGTTGTGTGGGCAAGGGGAATGGTAGTACGAGGAGGAGGAGGAGGAAGAGAAGGTGGAAAAGCAGGAGAAATGGTGGCTAAAATGAAGGAATGGACAATAATCAATAGGAACAGCAAAGGTCAAATAATAATAATAATAATAATAATAATAACAATAATAATAATAATAGTTGTAGTCGAGGTGATGTCAGCAGTCTTCTCACACTCTGACATTATATTTACTGGATTTTACAAGGTATTGGTGGTTCTGGATCTGTGCCAAACATAAACCCTCTTTTTTAATTTTGTAGTGTCATCATGGATTGTTTATTTCTTCGTTACTTATTGACCGTATATAGTTTTAAGTGTATATGTAAGTTTATATAGTATGTATGTATATTTACGTTGTTCGGGCATCGTGTTTAGTTAAGAAAATGTGTTTAGATCCAATTATATGTCTTTTGATCCTACCGCTATATTTTAGGCCATACTGTATCGGCATCCATTGTGCCTGAGTGTGTAGTTTTAATTGTGTATGTATCCTGTGTCTGTTGTTCGGTATGTGTGGTGTCGTCACATGATATAAGTGCGACCAATCAGGTACTTGAGATAAGAGCAGCCACCTGCCACTACTCCTCCTCCTCCTCTTGCTCTCGTTGTGTTGTGCTTCCTGAGTTAATGTTGTTGCTATGGCCTCACCACACACACACACACACCACACTCACTCACTCACTCACTCACTCACTCACTCACTCACTCACTCACTCACTCACTCACTCACTCACACACACACACACACACACACACACACACACACACACACACACACACACACACCATCACTCAGTAAGACTCGTTTGGTCGTGACTGCTGAAAATATTTATAATAGTATTTGTAGTTGACCTAAATTTATTACAGGCCAACTCCTTAGCCACTGTATCCTATACGTATTAGAATTATATTAATGTTCACAACGTATTACTTATTCTTGCTGTTGGAAAGTGTTTTGGTGCAGCAAGTACGAGTATCTTATATAATATGATGTGCATTACCTTCATAAAACTGGCAATGACCAAACGAATGTACTCCACTGCAAGTTAAAATTAGAAGCATTCATTTAGTTTATTTTTAGCCCGTCGTCTGATTATTTTAATAGCCACAGCGACACCCGTATCCCCCAAAGGAAGTGTTAAATCAGGCCTAAGTTAAAAGGTCATCTCCCTCTCTCACTCCCAGCAGCTGCCTCGGACACTGATGGTGGAGAATGTTGTTTGTTTTTGTTGATACTATTATTATTATTATATTTGTGGTTTGTACTGTTGACTGACTGACTGACTGACTGTTTGTTGCTAAGGCCAGACCCCAACTCCGTCACTCACGCCCTCTGCCTTGTGTTTGTTGTTTCTGTTATCCAGGGACTTTACCACTCGACCACGCCTGGAGGGTAAAAAAAACAAAAGGGGACACGGAGTACAAGACAGTATAATGTTGCTATTTTGGGTACACTAGGTTTTGTCGTACGTACTTATGGTTGTTTGATGTGTGTTGTCCTTGTTGAGAGGGTATTGTTGTGGTCCTTGGAATGTTGCACCTTAGTTGATGTGTAGGATTTTCTCTGTGTGTGTGTGTGTGTGTGTGTGTGTGTGTGTGTGTGTGTGTGTGTGTGTGTGTGTGTGTGTGTGTGTGTGTGTGTGTGTGTGTGTGTGTGTGTGTGTGTGTGTGTTTAGGATGGTTTCAGTATGTTTTCAGTTTCATTTGTTGGAGATAACACTATAACCATTATTATAGATGTCTGTTAAGGTGACTGTTCGAAACGGTGAAGCATTTGTCGACGTATATACTATAATACACACACAGACGCAGAGAGAGAGAGAGAGAGAGAGAGAGAGAGAGAGAGAGAGAGAGAGAGAGAGAGAGAGAGAGAGAGAGAGAGAGAGAGAAAAAAAGGAGTGGGTAGTGTTGGAGATAAAGGGAGTGTGAGTTTTTATATATCACTCTGGGTACTGTTATGTTTAAATGCAAGTGCTGATATCATTGTGGTGTGAAACAACTGAATTACATGATGACCAGATGTTGTTGTCAGTGAAGGATTTTCTTCAGTTTGCTGGTTTTCATTGTCATATCTAAGGGAGTGGGATGGTGTTAGTAAATCTGGAGTAACTGATTTCTGTAAACTATTCCAGGCAACAGGCCACCATTATTTTTGTTAATCGGATCCTGTTTCTTGGCCTACTCTGGAAGCAACAAGGCGCTCTAATGTACCAAAAGTGTATTACCACCTTATCGCTTCATCCTTAACGTATAGCTTTGTGCTTTACTGCGTTTTTTACTTAATAAGTGAGTTGTGTTTTGAATTGCATGTTTCCCAATTCAAGTTTTGTTATAGTAGTTTTAGTCGAAATTTAGTTGTTGTAGTTGTTACCTCGGCCAAGGAGGTTAGGTTTTTGTTTCGATTTTCCTATTGTATGCTATAAAGATTTCGCAAAAGTGTGGATTATTTTTTTATTTTATTTTATTTTTTTTCCCAAAGGTATCTAATTGTTGTTGTTGGTGGTGGTGGTGGTGCTGTTATTGGTTGTGGTGATGGTGATTGTGAAAGAATGGTATCTGTCGTGGTTGTATTACAGGATGATAAGATGTTACAGTTCGATGCAACAGGCGCTTTTCTATTCTCGCGTGTATTTTGTGTATGTGTGTGTCAAAGGTCGGATATTATAGTGTAATGTTGTGTTCACCGTGTGTGTGTGTGTGTGTTTTGGCGAGTTTCTGTATGCACATGTGTGTGTGTGTGTGTATTTTGTAATGTAGCATCGTCATTGGTAGGAGTGTATAGATGTGAATGTCGTGTGTGGCAATATTTTCCTAGTTTGAAAGTGGTTGCATGATACTGTATAAAAGTCGGTGTAATAAGTGTACAAGTGTGTGTGTGTGTGTGTGTGTGTGTGTGTGTGTGTGTGTGTGTGTGTGTGTGTGTGTGTGTGTGTGTAACCTAATACCCGTGACGTCAGAGCAAACAAACCTGTTACCCATCTCCACTCCACCTCCTCTCTCTTCCTATCCTTTGCCTACATAATTATTATCTCTTCCTCCTCTCTCTCTGCCTCCTTCTCTCATCATCTTTGTTATTATCATCATCTGTTTACCCTGCATGTTCTTTCCCTTCACTCTGCTCCTCTTATCCTTCCTTCCTTTCTCCACTTCATCCAATTTTATCCCCTCTCAATCTTCCTCCTATCATCATCCCTTTCTCCTATATCTATTCTCATCCCTTCTTCCCATATCATCACTCTGTAACTCCAACCTATTCTGTCTACTGGTATATCCTCTCAATCCTCCTCCTATCATCCTCCCTTTCTCCTATATCTATTCCCATCTTCCTACTCTCATCCCTTCTTCCCATATCATCACTCTGTAACTCCAACCTATCCTCTCTATATCCTTTCCCCTCTACTTTCTTCTCCACCAACCCAGACATCATCTTCCCTGACCACAACTCCCATATATGAAGTAAAAAGTGTATAAAGTATTCTGTATAGTAATGACAGTTTCAATTTTATACGTTGTCCACATCTTTCAAAATTGATTGTGTGTGTTTATGTGTGTGTGTGTGTGTGTCTGTTGTTAAGTCTTATGTAGAAGTTTAAACCCGATACGCTTGACCCAATTGCGTAACTCGTTGGCTAAGTGATGTGTGTCTCTGTGTCTTTTCTGTTTCCCTCTGTGTGTATGTGTGTCCCAGTTTTCGTAGCGTAGATCTGATGCGATAGCAGTTGCAGATGGTGTGTGTGTGTGTGTGTGTGTGTGTGTGTGTGTGTGTGTGTGTGTGTGTGTGTGTGTGTGTGTGGTGTGTGTGTGTGTGTGTGTGTGTGTGTGTGTGTGTGTGTGTGTGTGTGTGTGTGTGTGTGTGTGTGTGTGTGTGTGTGTGTGTGTGTGTGTGTGTGTGAAGCCGGCTGACCCTGGCCGTTTGCAAGTCACGTGCTGCCCCTCTTGAGAAATATGTGGCCCCAGCATGTGACGTAGGAGACTGTTGCATTCACCCTTCTGCAACCCATCTCTCTCTCTCTCCCTCTACTCAATGGATACTGTGTGTGTGTGTGTGTGTGTGTGTGTGTGTGTGACGTAGATTAGGTATATATTTCACACATCATTATGAACACTATACTCTTTGTTGTAAATTCTCCTTGAACTGTATGACGTCAGCAGCATTATGAGTGTTTCAAAAGTTCAATTGATCCGATGTAGTAGTAGTGAAGCTTTGTCATCAGATTCTGTACTAAAATTGAGGTTTATATTTTTTAATGAAATCTGTATGTAAGGTTTCTACTCTATAACCACTGACTCTGACCTTTGTGTGCGGCCTATGGCATTATATTCACACAGCCTCTCTATCATTTCTGTCGTAATATTGTCTGAAACGAGTATGGGATAATGACTCGGGTACGTGTGTATGTGTTTGTTTTGGGTGAGGCAGGAGTACCGTAAATAAAGGTGGTGTGTTGTGGTGGTGGTGATGGTATTGTTGCGTTGGTGGTGGTCGTGTCGAAAAGTCCTGTCGTAAAAGAAATGAAAGTTGTAAATAATGCTATCGATATTCACACGAGTTCAGATGTCAGATTATAAGATCAAGAAGCAGCTGCTGGGTGAGGGAGGAGTAAACAAAGGTGTAGTAATGGTGGTGGTAGTATAGTAGTGATGATGATGATGGCAGCGACAGTGAGTCTAGGGATGTCAGACACCCTGGCGCCGGTACTGTACTTCCTTGCACACACCCACCACTATCTCTCTCTCTCTCTCTCTCTCTCTCTCTCTCTCTCTCTCTCTCTCTCTCTCTCTCTCTCTCTCTCTCTCTCTCTCTCTCTCTCTCTCTCTCTCTCTCTCTCTCTCTCTCTCTCATGAATTTTGTCATTTCGAAGAGGGCAGAAATCGAACTGAAACGTTGTAATTATATTTGGATAAACCCGTTTAGGAACGTTTATACTAAAGTTTTTGTTATTTACTTACCAATCTACAATTACTGGGCTGTGTTTTCATTTTCTATATATCATTAATTTGGGATGTGTGTGTGTAGTAGGTTTTGAAAATGAAAATGTCTGCGGTCAGAGCCAACCATTATTCAAAATATATCTACCCGATTTGGTCCCCTGTCAGCTATATAGTGTAGGCTACTTACTGTATACATATTCTTTGTGATAATTGAACCTTGTGTTTATGTAGCCTAGTGCCCCTTGTAATGAGAATCTAAGTGCCTTGAATTCTGTTCTTTAAGTCCCACGTTGGTGTCCTAACGAGGCTACTTCAATTTGGTATGCAAGGAGGTTTTGTGAGTGTGTGTGTGTGTGTGTGTGTGTGTGTGTGTATGTGTATGTGTATGTGTATGTGTGTGTCCTTAGATCCGGGTAGGAAATAGTATGTACCAGCATGTGTGTGTTTATGTATGTATCTGTTAATATATTATGATGAAGTGGCTCATGTATGTCATCCAAGGGTATCATGGTGTGAGAGAGAGAGAGAGAGAGAGAGAGAGAGGAAGTATTGCGTATATTCACTCAACAGCTTTAATCCCCTTTGTATACTCCTAACTTATCCATTTATTATTCTCACCACATTAAAAGTATATGGTTTCATCCCAATCTAATGTTTCATCTCACCAAGTGGTTCTCTGTGCTCTGGTGTTGGTGAATGTACTGTACACTCCCTCCTTCGTGCCTCCTTTGTTTAAAACCAGGATCGTGATTAATGAGTAAACTGTGCTCATATTTGGATGTGTGTGTGTGTGTGTGTGTGTGTGTGTGTGTGTGTGTGTGTGTGTGTGTGTGTGTGATGGGGACGAATCTGGGCGTGGTTTTGTTGGAACCTGTTGCTAGCTGCTTGTGTGTGTGTGTGTGTGTGTGTGTGTTTAGGACATAACTTTGACTGTGACACGTTCTGGTCCTTGAAGGTGCTTGTGGTACATGAGGATGGAAATCTGGTGTGTGTGTGTGTGTGTACAGTAGGTCAACTAAAGAAGTTCACATGGCTTCTACAACTGCTTTCACTTACCCACACTTAATTTTTAGTAAAAGAAACATAATCTCCCTCATTCAAAACTACCACAACACAACTTCTATACTGACCATTAAAGTCACAAATGTTAACACGTCTCTCGCTCCTCACAAATCCTACAGCGAACTACACTTGCATCACCATCGTGCACTCATTAGTTTCAACACAATAATTATCACCACCATATCACTAAACTTATCTTACACCCACAACTACCTCGCTCTGTCCTACACCGTCACTATATAGCTCAGCCAACTCTCAGAAAATACCATAAGCACCCTTTCAAAAACTTATCTGTTCCAACATTAGTTACTATTCGTACTTTAAACACTATGCCAGTTACTATACTCTGAAGACTTATCTGCCAAATCTTTATATATTATTGTACCGTATGTTGCACAGACTCGTGAACCGAAGCACAGATAAGTTTATAAATTCATCCTCTGTTACTCTATGGTAAGACTTAAGGGGATAATTCACTTTTATTTTCATTAGAATGCCATGATTCCTCCAAAGTAGGCTATGCCAGGAAACAGGACCAGATGAACAAAAATAATGGTGTTCTGTTGCTTGGAATAGTTTGGAGGAATCAGTTGCTCCAGATTTGCCAACACTGCACTTCCACCTTAAGCTCATGATCATATTGTATAGAAGCGATAAAAAATCCTACATCAGGTGAATAAAAGTGAGTAATTTGGTGAAATCGCCATTATATAATCAGCTTTAATTTGGATATCATTAATTTAGAGGTGGATTATTTCAAAGGTGTAGCAGGACAATTGCACGTGACTACACACAACAAGAAGCTACTTATAACACCTCTGCTCCCCTCCCTCATCCAGCCCCAGCACCTCCATCCCCTGTTACCTCCGTCCCCCCTTCACCTCCGGCCCCCATTCCCCTTCCGCCCCCTCTCTCCACCTTCGCCCTCCTTCCTCGCTTGGTAACACGGACGCATTTGGATGACGTTGCCTCTTGTGATGGTGGCAGGACTCTGGTTTATCTTAGCTCTTGACGGGAGGGGAAGGCAAGGGGGGGAGGGTGAGCATGATGCCTGGGGAGTCCGGGATGTGTAAAGGCAAGGAAAGGAGAAAGTGAAGGAGGGGAGATATGTTGTGTTGTTGTTGTTGTTGTATGGGCAGCACCAAAGGAAGGGGGATTGGATTGAAAGATGGTAAAGGATACAACAACCTTTGAAATATCATACGATACTATTTTTGCTGTTGGAGAGAGAGAGAGAGAGAGAGAGAGAGAGAGAGAGAGAGAGAGAGAGAGAGAGAGAGAGAGAGAGAGAGAGAGAGAGAGAGAGAGAGAGAGAGAGAGATAATGGTAAACACAAACAACACGTGTGTAGAGTGTGTCTGTTTGGTTACACAGATGGGAGTCGTGTCATGTGTCAGTAGTTAGTGCCGAGGTTGGGGAGAGTACCACTGATAGGAAAACGAAAAAATGTTGAGAGGACAGATATGGGACAGGAAAGGAGAGGGATGGGGAAGGATGGGGGGATGGTGAGAAGGAGGTATAGGTAGTCTCTGGTACCAAAAGGCCATTGACCCCACTCTATACTCTACACTCAACCCTCTCATTTGTCATCACCTCTCGCTATATATTTGTTGCTACTTCATTCCCTCCACAGTGCACTTCCTCACTTTTCACCTCCTCCTTCTCCTCATTAATCCCTTCCCTACTCCTTGTCCTACTAATTTTTCTACTCATTCTTCGTTTCTTTAATTTTAAATATAATTCAGGTAAAAGTAAATATAAAAATATATCCACTTCTCAATGGTGCGAAATTTAATCTGATTGCCATATTAATGTAATGATAGGCAACTTTTCACTGCCATGGCTGGAGTAAATGCACATATGTGTTATTTATAAACTAAGGTGCACATGTGGCCTACGATTAATCACATCAACTTTTCTTTGCCATTAGTTCAGTTAATTTCCTCTTTTCATGGAATATTTTTCCTGAATCGGTTTCTGGTACGTTTTCTTCAGAATTATATTAACTGTGAGACTTGACAGTTTATAATGTACACGATTATGCACGAATTAGATAAAAATAACGATGTAAATAGTCACGAATTTGACAGTCATAACCAAATATAGTGGGTCACAGTGTCTCGGAATAAGAGTATCTTAAGTGTAAGGGAAGATATCATTAGTAGACAAG